>OW026521.1:44696032-45148532 GCA_932274085.1 Protocalliphora azurea
ATTTTTTTTTTTTTTTTTTTGTGCAAAGAAGGGTGTTGGTATTTGCACCATTATAAATTATATTTCATCCGTGAAATATTTCATTTTATTGCTTATCGAGCGCAAGCAAAGATTTTTTAAGTGTTGATGTTTCCGATCCAAATCAAGAACACTTTTAAATCGATAAATTCACTTTACTTTATTTTACACACATAATAGATTTTGTCCCAAAAAAGGACGTTTTTTCTATTTAATGGATAAATTATTGAATAGGGATAATTTGGTTATTGGGGTAAAATGGATTATATAATTTAAAAATTTTTCAACTACTTTTTTATTTTTGCAATTTTGTTGAAGATATAGGAAATAACCGATTTAATCACCAATGAATTGAACATACATAAGACAATCTAATAAAACAGATCAAAAGTGTAATATGCCTTAGTAAAAACAATAAAATATAGAAAAAATGAAAATAATTCAATAAACTCCATAGCAATAGACTAAAAATTCCTAGAACAATCATGTATCATTACATTAGCTTGTTAAAAGAAGAAGATTTAAAAATCGCGAATATAGAAGATGCTGTAAAAATATATACTTGGTATGATAAAACTCACGCAAATGGTCTGTGAAAAAATTATAGAATATAGAATATAGAATATAGAATATTACACTTATGAGTTAGACTATTTCAAATACGATAAATAACGGTCTTTTTTATAAATATTGTTTTATTACATTATATTAGCTTCATCAGTTATCTATGTTTTCATCACTTACTTGAAGCTTTATATTCGTGTGGCGTAAATACAAAACTCATTTAAAAATATTTAATAAACACTAAATATTTTTTAAATTTGTCACTTTTAATATGTTCCATTTTACCCCAACATTTCCCATTTTACTCAAAAATAGTTGATTTGAAAACACGCCAAAAAATAACACCAAAAGATAAATTAATCTAATCAATTTTATACAAAACGTTAGACAATAATCCATTCTATATAACAGTCCCATTGCAGGATTCAAAAGTTTATTGGTTGGTATTTTATTGAAGTAAGATTAAGGTATGGTCCACTTTACCCCAATCTCTCCTATAACATAATGAAACTGGTACTTTACATTTGTTTATAAAATGAGTGTATATTTAATATGTAATATAAATTTGTAAATTAATTAAATTTTAAAATATTGTAAAAGCGTATGTATATCGTCCAAAGTTTTTTACGGGAAATCCCGGGACGGGAAATCCGCAAAATTTTCAGTCACGTAAAATCATGCAGGAAATCCCGAGAATTCTTACGTATGTAAAACGTTTATATTTTCTAACTCATATATGGTTATTTTAGTATATAATGTGTTTTTAAATTTGTTTTTATTTATTTTATTTGATTATTTTTAAAGAAATATCTAAATATATTTGATAGTTTCTGAGCCCTTCTTGCATTTCTGTATAATAGAAAGTTTTAATTTTATTTTAAAAATTAATGAATTAGTTTATCGTATTGTATCGTATTTAAATGAATTAGCTTTTAAATATTTAAAAATTTTTAATTATTTATTTTTGGCGGGAATTCCCGCGATCCTTTGAAATTTAAAAATAAATCCCGATTTCCCGGAAGCGAACAAAGACCGGGAAAAGAAAAGCTCTAATATCGTCACATCACTAACAGTGTAAATAGAAAAAATTTATATTTATGTATAGGGAATCACTATAAAGTGCATAAATCCCAATAAATATTAATATAATATTATGCACTTATTGCAAAAAATAATCCACAATTGGCCACAGGTCTCATATAAGACCCTGCCACAAAATAATTTTGATACAAAATGATTACTTATCATATGATAGGTGTTGATAGACTATAACATTCTTACATGTTTTTCTATGTATTCGTTTATATGGATGCTAGTTGAAAATGTGGTACAATATTAATAAAAATTTATAGCAACACTTACTACCTTAAGTGCGGGCGCGGATACACGGGGAAGATTTCTCTTCGCAAAATGAAAATTTTCAATATAAAATACAGCTTTTAAAGCAAAAAAAATAAGGATATAATTAAGAAATTTTTATATATTTCTCCCAGAAGTGTTTGAACTGATTAAGTGTACATTGTAATTGTAATTGACCCCCTTTTAGACAGTAAAGTTCATTTGTGTCTGCACAACTAGCACACTTAAATGTGAAAATTTTTTTTTTTTTCATTTCCCTTTTCCGTACATTTTGTAAACGATCGTTAAGCAAACTAAAACTTTACCGACCCTTGGTAAGCGTGATGGTGGCGATTGCCACTTTACTGACCCTATGGTAAGCGGGAAGAAGCCGAAAAGAAAATAATAAAAAATGTTTACTAACTCATTGTAACCAACAAAATGATTGTGTGTGCACAAAAGTGGCATTTCGTAGCCGTGGAAGTAACTGTTTGCGTAAAAAAAATGACCCCGCGTAGCCGTGAGATGGCAATAGATTTCCTCCTATGACATGCCCATATTAAAGTGATTAGTTACGCCGTTAATAAACTAGTGGTGCCCTAATGTAGTCGCTCAAGTAACTTGTTCGGAATAGCCATCTGAAACTGCTGGGTATCTTAAGAGACATAACTCAGAAACTTTTCTTCAATAGGTATTTGCTCATATTTTTAAAAGTTCTTTAGCACTCCGGAAAAAAAATTTAAATTACTTAAATTGTTTTGCCAAAAGTCGTCAGATATAAATAGAAATGTGTCGAAAATTGTGAACAATATTTTTAAAAAACTAAACAATTTTGAAGGTTCCTAGATAACCTATTCCATTGTCTTATTTATTGTGATTAAAAGTTAACTTAAAGATTAATTTAAGTTGCCTTAAGTGCATTAAAGGTAGTTTTAAGATTTTCTTCTTAAAATTTAAGTGTTGAAATGAGTAAATTTATGTTTTATAATTTATTTTTAATTTTTCCCATATAAAATAGATGATATAACTTTTCAATAAGATATCAGATTCTAACAAACAAAATATATATTATGTGGAAAATATTCAAATTTCTTTAAGTACCATATTATATATAATAAGAAATATCCAAAAATTCCAAAAGAGTGTAAATTATTAAATCTTTTTTAAATCCGTTGAGGGGAATTCTTATTTCTTAAACTTTGTAAACATAATTTAAATAAAAAAAATTACACATTTTGGAAAGATAAGATATTTGTATGGTTTTTAGGACAATTAGGAAGATAAATAAAAATTATTTATATTTATTTTATATTTTTCAATATTTTTTATTTTAAAATTTTTTATATTAAAAATATTATCCACACCCTTTTTTCACTTCAAATTATAGAATTTTAACATTTGGTTTTTAAGGGTTTTGCTTCACTCAATCACACATGATTTTGATTTAAGTCGGGAATATGGAAACTTTTCTTTACAACACCGACACACACTCATATAACTTTTATTTTATTTATATATAATTTTAAAAATAAAATATCTATTAATATATTTTAAATATTTTTTAAATTTTTTAAATTATTTATTTATATTTTTATTTATTTATATTTATTTCTTTTTAATTTGTTTAACACATGTGTATATATTTTAATTTATTAATATTAATTTGCAAATTTTTGTTTTAAATTTTTGAAAAGTATTTTTGCATACACTTTTTTGTTTTGTTATTTATCACTTGTTCTTGTTTTTGTTTTATTTTTTCAAAGAGAAAAATAAAACCACATATAAAATACCAAGAGCGACAGCAACTTTTTCTCAATCTATCACTATAACACAAAATAAAAAATTAGCATAAATTGTAGACATTGAAATTTTGTTAATAATTATATTTATTGATAGAATTTCATAAAATAATTTAATTTTTAAAATTTCATAAATTTTCTTTTAAAACTGGTAAAAATTAGTTAAGATTATTTGCAAAGTAAAAGAAAAACAATCAAGGAAAAACATTATCACACGCCCGTTTTTCTTTTTGTTTGGTAGCGGTATTTGTTATACTCTCATTTTTCTAGTTTTTGCGTTCTTTTTCTTTAATTATTTATTTACTTTTTGTTTATTTCCTTAACAACCTCACACGTCCGTATTTGCCGTTTTTCAAAACACAACTACTCCATTCGATTCAATTCTATTCTGATGGTTCTGTTGTGGATATTTTTACTTTGCTCTGACTTTTTTGTGTTTTATTGTGCTTTTGCTGTGTGTTATTCTTTTCCTTTGATTTGTTTTTGTTTCTAATTCAAGATTTACATGTTGTCTGGTTGGATGTGGATGATGATTGTGAGGATTTTTTTTGTTTTGTCATGTTGTTATTGTTGGGTTTGTTTTTGGAATTACTACTTTTGCACATTGGAGGAAATGAAAAATATACACTGTAGTAGCCGAACGCAAAAACAAAATAAATAAACCCAAATACACAAAACAACAAAAAGAAAAACAAATTACAATAACAATTCTCTCGTCTGTATTGAAAAAGCATAAAATCATAATCTCTCTTATTTTCCTAAGAGAAAAATTGGGTAAAATTAAGAACTAAGAGCATATTGCTGAGCAATTGAAATGACTTTATTATGAGTGTTTAACTATATAAACGGAAGGGCACTTTTCTTTAACAAATAATATTTTGTTAATTATTCCAGCAAAAATTGTTTGGCTTTTGGTAATGATTACTACTTACTAGACTCATTACCTGGTAATGCGTTGTCATTATTTTCTCATTTTTTGACTAGTGGAATAACCAGTTAACAGTAAATAACAATTTTATTTAGTTCTGCAATGGCTCAATTCGCTAGAGCAATGGCGTAGTACTCAGAACGCATACTTTTTTTAGGAAAATTATTTGAATTTTTATTAGTATATTAACACTATTAACAACGTACACAAACTTAACAGAAATGTGACGTACTGAGTAAGACTTCCTAGGTTCAAATCTCAGTTAAACGAACTTATTTTATTTTATTACAATTTTGTAGTTGTGTAGTATTTGTAGTTTTGTAGTATTTGATTAACTACTTATTTGATTGTCTAAAATAAGTACTCTAATAATCGAAACCATGAATTCGTGGACATCGCCATATAAAGGTAATGAGTTTTTCACCCGAATTATAATTAGTTACCTCCTTCCCAGCAAAAACTTTGCTTTCCTGGTAAGCTAGCAGGTATAACTGGAAACAAAATTAAACTACTTATTTTTTGCTTGAATAGCTAATTATTTTTGTTCGAGTTGTCCACAAATTCTTGTATTTATTTTTAGACTCTAGGCATACTCAAAAATACGTACCTAAACGAAAATAAAAAAAATAAAAAATGTCGTCAGTGAGATTTGAACTTGGTCACAAATAAACCATTTGATTTTTATGACTAAAGTCTTACTCAGTACACCATTTCGCACATGATTTTCTAAGTGACAAAAACTTTTTAGTATAAAATATCATTTTAGACATTTTGTTAAAAAAAACTAACAGCATCAGAATGGGGTTGAACCAAGAACATTCTGGTTATTAATTTAGCGCTCTAGCCGACTGATCCATGTTATGGCAATATTACTGTGCTATTATACTACTAAGTATTTATTTATGTAATACATAGTAGGCAAATAATGATGACGTCTCATTACCAAGAAACTACTTTAATAAGTAGTTGCTACTACCGAGAACCAAAAAGTTTTTGCTGGGTTTTGACAAGTTGGCTTATTGGGTTAGTAAAAAAAAATACTTACAAGATAAGGCAACATATTACATTTCCAAAAAGCAGTAACTACTTACAATTCGGGTGAAAAACTCATTATTATTATATGGCGATGTACACGAATTAATGGGTCCCCATTACTAAAGTATTTATTTTCAACAATCAAACACTACAAAATTGCTAACAAATAAAAACAAAGAGTTGGCCCAACTAAGATTTGAACTTTCTTTCATGGTTTAAAAATTACTGTCTTATTCACTACTTCATGTATAGGTTAAATTTATATGCGTTGATAGTTTTAGCATGATAATAGAAATTCAAATAATTTGCTAAAAAAAAATATGGATTTAGTTTGGGGTTGAACCGACGTCCTCCTGAAACGAACTTGTTATTTACTGGTAACTAGTTATTCCACTACTCAAATGAAATTAGAAAAATAATGACAACTCATTACCAAAAGCTAATAAATTTTTGCTGGTTATTGATATTTATTAAAATTAGGCATCAAGTTCTAACAGAATTTAATTATTAATTCAAAAGTTTTCTAAATATGTATTACATTTTTAAACTAAATTTTAAATCACTTAAATGTAAACAAAAACTTGTTTATTTAATTAAATACTAAAATAAAAGTTTAGTTTATTTTTAAGACACTTTCAAATTGTTTAACCTAATGTAATACTTTCGCAAGCTGGATTAAAGTATAAAAAGGTCCTTCCAAAACCCCCCCCCCCCCATCAACACATGCAGTATCGAAGGATATAAGGCAGTGATATTATTAATTTTACTGATAGAAAGGAGGCCAATAAATTCCTAGAGAATGTGGGCACCATTTCGAAAATTATCCGAGAATGCCGATTGCCTATTGAAGAGATAGCGAGACATTGAACTATTACCATTATAAGGGTTCCTGGACATAAGAACAATGAGGGTAAATTTTAGCAAATAATCATGTTAGTGCCGGAATTACCCTTGATAGTAGTATGAATAGTTCTCTCTAAAAGGGGCTCTATGCGGCTAATGACTCAGAAACTATTCTACACTGCAAACAGAAGAAGATGGGAAAGAGAACTTACCAGTACCGGGACCAGAAAGATCTCGCCATCTTTGCCATCTTCTACGGAATCTTATATAAGTAGTAACTTGCCATTGGTCCATTGGTGTACACGCTAGGAGATTAAAACTGACATAAATTCACATACAATGACTACTGCAGAAGCTGGAACAGTGACGAAGAAGAGGAGACGATCGAACATCTTCTCTGCCGTTTCTCGATGACATTAGATTCAAAATTGTGTTTTATAGGAAAGAGACAAATAAAACAGGTCTTTCCAGTGATGATCTGGGTAAGATGCACACATTCATCAACTCTGCAGATTGGCTACGAATGTTGGAGGATATTCTTTAAAATGTTATTTTTTTGCTTATTTTCTCAAGTATGTTTGCCTCGGCTGCTAATTAAACCTAAGAGATTTTTTTATGTTTTAATCCCCTAAGGACGGGGTTATATGGCCTCAAAATAGAGCACCTTACATGCCAATTTTTTTTTAAATTGGCTGACGTTTAAAAACCTTACATGTCAGGTGTGTCCTATTTCCTTGAAAACTTACACTCGTATACTCCTCTACTATTCTAGTGTAAAGTTTTATTTAGATCCCTTAGGGACGAAGTTATATGGTTTCAAAATAGAGCAGCTTACATGCATTTTTTTTTCAAATTGGCCAATTAAAAACTTTACATGTTAGATGTGTCCTATTTCCTTGAAAACTTACACTCGTGTACTCTTCTACTACTCTAGCGTAAAGTTTTATGTCGAAAAAAAAAAATACAAAAAAGTAGTAAATGATTAAAATAGATCAGTAATTCACGAAATTTCATGTCAACGATTGATAACTTTGCTGTTTTTCGTATTTTTTTAATGACACTTGCCAACTCCGTTTGGTCATTAACATTTGTATTATCAATCCAAATAAAGATAATTTATTATTCATATGCACATATGTATGTAATTGAAGAATTGAAGAATGGGCGCGTATAAGGGTGTATAAACCTGATTTTTCAAAGTAATTTTTTTTTTTGCATAATATTGCTTTAATAACCAATTTTTATCTGTTTTGTACAAAAATAATTTTAAAAATCCGTCAATTTCACCGAAAAAAAAATTACTTAAATAACACGGTTTTATAGAATTTTTGTTTTTTCATATAAATTTCTACTTCGATTTTTAGGTGTTTTTGAACAGATGTAGTATACTCCACTATTAGAATGGCACATAAACTTCAGAATAGGAAGAAGATTTTTCAAATTTATGTAAAACTTCTATTATCTTGTAAATTTTAATGCATCAAACTAAGAACAAACGAAAGGCCATATATCCATCATTTAAATCATGGGTTACCACAATAACTCACCTCAAGAAACCTTTCAGAAATTTTTCATTTCCTCGCGAACTCTCAGACATATTTGAATTTTTTAATAAAACAAATGCAAAGTGGTACATACATTAATTCCTATCGTTTTTTTTTTTTAATAATAAAAAAACATCCTAACCACTTTTTAACTGGTCGCGCAACATGAGGCTGAACACGATCATGATAGAAACTGGTCGCATACTCTGGACCTTTTTCGTTAAAGCACTTTTCATACTTATCAATTATGCTCAGCACAGGCCTCTCGTGATCGTTTCAGCCTGTTTTAGCAGCGCATAATAGATGACACACTTCTGAATACAGTAAATGCATAACATTACTTGGGTGCCATGATTATTTGTCTTTGGTATCGATTTTCCTGGTTGGATTATTATAGTGGTTCCTCTTTTAATCGGCCGTAACAATTTGATGCTTTTGGATAAATCCAAGTGCTTTTAAAACCTTTAAATAGTTGCTCGTTCTACTCCCAATTATTATGTAAGGCATAAGTCTTTACCGAGAAAAGCCTCCAGAATTCGCTACTTTTAAATCGCCTAAACCATATACGATAAGATGTTTCAACTAAAGCATCAAAATACGCTGGCTTTCCTCATCGCTTTTCTTAAAAACAAAATAATTTTAAAGTAAAACTTCTCAATCAGCTTTGTATTCCTTCGGAAACACTTAGGAGTACTAGACAATATACACAAAACTTAGTAACTTTATTAGATAATTTAATAACTCAATTTGATCGACTTCGATCTCTTATTCCTTGTCTTATTCCATCAAAAAAAAAAAAAAAAAAAAAATACATTTATACACTATTTTCGACCTCTTCGCGGACCCCCTATAACATTACTACGAACCCTTTTGGTAACCCGTAATTTAAATAATATAATAATATGACCTTTTGATGTAATTTCGTTAGTAATTTCAGCAAATTTATTCGAATAAAACAACACCACCAAGCATTTTTAATGTTTTCGGAAGGGGTCTTTCATGGATTCCTATACGATTTGATGATTTTATTTATATATTTATATATGTAATATTATCGTGATAGTATCATTTATTTGACATTTATTATGCGCTTGATTCCCGAAAGTAGGTCTTATATGGGGGCTATGGTATGCACCAAAAGTGATAAAACTTTGCACTTGGCTTTCTACTCATATAAAACTTATTGGCGTCAAATATTATTATATTGGTATTTATATGAAACTTATGCACTTTACAATAATTTTCGGAAGAGAGGCTTATATGGGAGCCATGGTCAGTTTTCTACCGATCTAAGTGAAATTTGGCACACTAGTTAATGTTTATATATAACTCAATTGGTCCGAATTTTAATGAATTCGTGAACAATATAACGTGAACAATATAAACTGTTCTATAAAAATATATGAATACAAGACCTTATTCCATTTTAAGCTATTTTTAGCTAAAAAATTTGGCATGTTCTGATCAGAATTTTTTAGTATTACAGATGATTTTATAAAGTCGTCTCTTGTAAAATTTTCTTTATGGTTTATAAGCCCTTATACGCTTCCATGCTTTAATTACTTTTTACCTATTATCTTATACATATATATTAATAGCTTTCTCAATATAGGAAAATTTTATAAATGGAAAAACAAAATATTTTATGAACCCCAAAATATTACAGTTAAATTATTTTAAATTAAACAGGAGCTTGATAAAGTAGGCGAAACTCTCTATTAGGCGATTTTATTACAACATTTAACCTCTACTGATGACAACATGTCTAAACCACGCCAAATGTGCCCTTATCTGGCCACTCACTCAATGTCATACGGAAACACTCTTATGTACTGGCACACAAAAATATACGTAAGAAATTCCGTCTCGTAAGGGAATTTTTAATCCTTATAAAATGTTGTAGACGCATACTCAGACATTTACACTAACAATGAAAAAAAAAAATAACAAAAATTTATACAAAAAAGGAGCATGACTAGATTTACATAGGTTGTAGATGAATTTGAAAAACTCTATACAATTATATCATCTAAACTCATTATTTAAAAATAACTTCGAAGTCATTTAAGCGTAGAAATTAAATTTATAAAATTTTATTAAATTCTAAATATGTAAATTTTTCAGAATCCTTTTATTTCCCAAAGCACTATAGAAGAGAATATCGTGTCGAAGAAATCTTTGTTTACTGGTGAATAATATTACATCAGAATAAGCTTAATTTAAAAGAGTAAATATGAAAAACCTACTTAGTTCTATGAAAGGATATTTAAAAACTTTTGCAAATCCATAACCGTTCTAAGACATTAAAAATAACAAACCTTTTTAAATGTTCTGATCTAATTGTTAGAAACTGTCCAAGATTAATAGGATAAATGATTAATATGACAACCTTTTTAATAACATATTAAAAATAGTTTTAATTCCCAATTCATGATATCTGAAAAATGTATTAAACTGAAACGAAGCAAATGTTATTAACTGAAGGTTTAAAGTATTTAAGAAAATTAATTAACATATAAGATTAAAAAAGCATGAGATCGATTGTTAAAAGTAGGGTATACTCCTACAATCCTACAAAATCTACTCTAATGGTATAACAAGTTAAGTGTCAAATGACTGGAAAAACGAATATTATAAGAAACGAAAAAATATAACAATTAGACAAGTTAAAAAGTGTTAAAAAAGTTTATGAATTGAAAAAATTTAAAAAGGATTATTTTAAAAAATAGTACCTATATAAACGATATTATCTATCACCCAAAACCCCCTCTCGTTAAAAAGAAAAGTACGAAAGGGAGAACAACAAAATTTGTTGAAATAAATATTAAATATTTATTTAATAACAATTATTTTTATTATTTAATCATAATTTGGAAAAAATCCCGAAAATAACAAGTTTTTTTTTTTAGAATATTATTTGTATTCTTTGTTTTTATTTATTCCACGAAAAAAAAGCCGGTATTTGTATTGTTTTTGTTAGAAGTGAGAGTATAAAATAAAAGCAAAAAACAAATACAATGTGCAAAAATTATAAAAACAAAAAATTCATTTAAACAAAAAAAGAGAGCTGGTGTATTTTAAGAGACTTACAACATGAAATCTTTATTATAAAAATTTAATGCTTAAGAGAGAGGAGATTGGAATAAAAACTAAAAACACTCAAGAGCAAAAGAAAAAATTTTTAAATATTAGTTAGAAGAAAAACTAATTTCCAAATTATTTATTCCAACAATGGAAAGGGGATTTTTATTTTATGAAATTAATTTTACTGTCATCCATTTCATAAGATTTAAATGTATGGGAAAGGTAATTATGTTTACTTAGAGGTCTCTACCAGAGTTGTCAGATTTTTTTGAGCCGCTGTCGCCAAATTGTTAATCAGAAATCGCCAAAAATCGCCATATTAAAATTTTAATTGTTTTTTTTAAAGAAATACTAAAAAAAACTAATTAAAATTTAAGTGTTGTACAATTTTTAGTACTTAAAATCTCGTATAATTCGTAAATGGAAATTCAGCCTTAGCAAAGCCAATGATAGACAATTGCTAATACAGCTAGTGTGCTAGTTGCAAATTTTAACAAACTGGTCACCCTACTGGTAAAACCAATTCGAGTACGCTGAATTCAATGGTTACAGACATTTTTCGAAGTTAGCGCTGGTATTCGCGATATTTGGGTTTAAACTTAATTATGGAATAATTAATTGAAAATTAGAAATAAAAGGGACATTATTTATGTATATTAAACGATAAATCGATTGAATATATATATAACAATCATAAATGAAATAAATTTTTAGCCCGATTTTAAATGTTATATTTTTTTTTTAAAATTAGCTCATTAGTAACACTAGTTAGCTTGCTTACAGAATTATAGTAATATTTTTTTGCCAGTTTTAAGTTTTGTTTTCTTAGAGTTTAAAATTATTAAATTTAAGTTAAAAAAGAAAAACTTAATTTTTCTAAACCCCTTTTAGCCTTTCAAAATGAAATATATCAAAAACGAGTGCTTTTAAAAATGGTTAATGCTACTTAATAGTTTAACCCAATGGGTGCCCACATTGTTAAAAAAAAAATTATTCTTATTTTCGAATACAGTATAAGTGAATAAAAAAAAATAAAACTTAAAACACATTCTTCTGACATATAGACCCTATTTAGGTCATCAACTTTTAAAATTTGTTGGACTTTATTATTAAACATATAAATTGTTTCAAAGAATTAATTTGTTTATGAACTTTTATTTCATTGTGACCGAAATCATTAATATCCTTAAAATATTCGAAAGGTTAATATATTTGAAATTATTTAGTATTTAATAAGTATTGTAAAATATATTTTTTGATGTTAAAATTTCGTAAACTAAGTTAAAACTATTTACAAATTAAGGCCTTTCATTTTGCTAAATAGGCAAATACTAAAAATAGTCGATTTCTAGAAAGAAAATTTAATAGTTTTTCTCCACAATTGCCTATTTAATAAAATTAAAAAAAAAAAAATTTTGCCGCCGGTGAGACTCGAACTTGGGCACACACTAACCATTCCTTTTTATTGACTAATGTCGTACTCAGTATACCATCTCGCACATAGCATCCTAAGCAACAAAAACTCTATTTAGTTTAAAATATCTTTTTAGACATTTTGTTATAAAAAACTAACAGCTTCAGAATGGGGTTGAACCAACAACCTTCTGGTTGTTAATCCGGCGCTCTAGTCAACTCATCCACGTGATTGCAGTATTACTGAGTACTTATTAATGTAATACAGATTAGACAAATAATAATGACGCCTCATTACCAAGAAACTACTTTAATAAGTAGTTGTTATTACCGAAAACTAAAAAGTTTTTGCTGGGTAGCTGCAGTGGATATTTTGTATTTAAATGATTTAAAAATCTTTATTAAAACGATATTAAACGAATCCAGAAGTATTAGAAAAATGTTTACAAAAATTGCTTTTTATACAAACAATTCTTTTTTCAGTAATTATAATTAGTATTTTAGCATCACAATTATTAAATGGTATCACTGTTATTAAATGGTAATTACATTTTTTACATTATCATTATTTTCAAATAATGGTAATGAAAACTCAATGAAAAATTCCCATCTATGGATACGAAGGACCAAAAATTTTTATGAGTACGGTCATTTGAAACATCGGTATAGTCATTACTAAAAAAAATGCAATGAAAAGATAAAAAGTCATTTAATTTATTTCCAAATTATTTACTTCATATACTTTTTTAATCAGATTTATGTATAAACAATCAAATGTGATATTTAAAAATTATAACCAGAACACTTCTAATTAAAACGCCTTAAGACGCCTTTGATAAGAAAGTAATTACAACACTTCACACGCAAACAATTATACCAAAGTATTTGCGGCTAGAAAATCAAAAATAATTATGTTTCTGTAACATCCTCCGACATTGACAGTCAACCGGAAACCTACAAACACAAATTTAATGGTCAATTTGTTCAAAAACGCCCAAGGAAACAAAAATCAACTCCTACACATCAATAAAGCAGAGATCGAAATATGAAGAAATAAAGAATAAAAGAAAAATAAAGAAAACTACAAATAAATGTTTAGTAAATGTTTAATAAATATTTAAACTAACTTTTGTATAATGTATGATAATGATGTTAGAGAAATATTGGCTGCTCATGGCTAATCTTTTATGACATTTCACAGGAAAGTGTCAGGAAAGTGGCGCTAAAGGCGTCTCAAGTATCCAATTGAATATCAAATGCTGTTCAGATATTTAGATCCTGTTTTAAACAAATAAGTGAAATAAAATATAAAAACTCAGCACTTATTTCTCTTTTGTTATTAATAATATTTGGACAAAAATATATTAAAAAGACGAAAATACTTTAGAAAACGAATTGACTGAACAGATTTGAAAAAAATGACCTGGTCGAATGTAATTGTAAAATAAACGCTTGGGAAAAGTCCACAGAGATGATCCATTATTATAAGATCTTTAAACTCTTCTGGCTTTAACGTGTAAGTAATAAAACAATAAAGGGCCCGGCTATACCGGTAGGCCTTCTTATCGAAATATGGCTGGTTTCGGAAATGCTTCAATTTCGCGGGCCAACACTAAAAAAATATAGTGAAAAATATGTTGCACGTATTGTAGGTATAGTCGTCATTCCAATCACCAGAAACATTACGGTTTCTCTACATAATGTCAAAAATGGATTCTTTTAAAAGAACTATTACTAAGAACTATTTAAGAAGCTGAACTTGGTAAATATTAAGTCTAAATTTTGAGTTTCTACTTTAATTAGAAGTATTGTAAATTATCTGTTTAATGAAAAAAGATAATTTGATTCAGTGGTTTTATGTTACAGTAGAAAATTTTATTCGTTAATTGAAAATGGAGAATACAAAATAATTGTAAAAAATTTATCGCAAACCAATCCTTAACAACATATAGGGAAAATAAGTTACAGATTACATTTCCCAAAAAGTTGTAAGTTTAATAGATGATGTTTACAAAGAACACCACAGTGAGAGGCTGAAGAGTGCTGATGAAGGTCGTGGCGGACCGGAAAATGCATTCCATTCTGTCGAGTGTCCAATAAAACTGTATTTACACTGTATTCTTCTACAATTTTTCAATTAACTTAATCCGAACATACAAAAATTCTATAAAATAAAAAATCAGCATAAGGCCGATAAATCGGAAAATCTTTCAGGTATGTTTATATGCAAATTTTATAAAATCATTATTGTTATGATTTTTGTTTCTTTACACTCCTGCAAAAAAGGGGAGGTAAAAAGATTACATTTTTATCACTTTCAATATAGAAATAAGTACGTATTTTTTGCAAGTTATTAATAAATACTTCTAAAAAGTGAAAATAAATATATTTTTGGTAAGAAAAAATTTTATTTTATTTATTTTATTATTATTATTTTTTTTTTTCTAGGAAAACCGCAATTTCATAAATTTAAAATTACTTTAAGAGAAGAAATCCAGAAGCAGTAAATACGAATCATAAACAATAAAATTCTTCCAATGACTACCATGGTTTAAACTGTGTTAAAGCACATTTTTAGCTGGGTTAGGAATTGTAGGATTCCCTTTGGTCAACTTTAAATTTTATTTACACTATATTATTTTAAACTGAGTTTATATACATATTTTAACTGAAAATTTCATTAACGTTAATTAAGATAGAATAAAAAACAAAACATTTTCTAGATCATAGCTCATCTGCTTTGGCATATCATAGTCCCCTTTCTAAGTAGTAAGTGGGCTTCACCTTCACAACTGAAATTAAGATACTGCTGCTGTATATCGGAACAAACTTAAAAAATTACTAATTTATATCTAAACTATTTTATACATTTTGACACAAATTTCCATATAAATACATACAAATGTAGTCATCCAAACCTTTAATGAGTTTACATACAGGAACACATAAAGGTTATGAAACAGTTGTTGATATAACTCAAGAAACCTCAATATTAAATTTTAACGAGAATTTAATGAAACAATTTGAAAAGCGAATCAGCTGTTTAATTCTAACATAATGTTCTTCAAATTCTAATTTAAATAAGATTCTCTTTTTTTAATGAATTCACCTTAAGAGCTAAATTTTAAAAACAATAGCTTTGTTCCAGTACTCGTCAAATTTACCGGTTTTAGTCAGAATTAGTCAGTAATTGTCAGAAAAATAACAAAATACATATAAATTCTTAGTACGGGAACGCTTTCCTGTAAATTCTGACTAAAAGTTGCAGGTTTGACAAGTACTGGAACAGAGCTAATATTATAAAATAATTCCTTCAAATAAAAACTAGTTAAACACAGGTAACTGCCGCATACAAACATTTGTTATAAATTTGTTCTTCCTTTTCTTTTCCAAGTTTTCAATTCTTTAAGGGTTAGTGAAGGAATAAGAAACCAAAACCCAAAAGCACAATACATTTCATATTTAACATTGCTGAAAATCTCAATAGACTAAAATAGTATTTACTGCGCGTGTGTGTGTGTGTGTGTGTGTGTGTGTAAATTTCAGTGCTTTGTCAGTTTAAATATGTTTCTGTATTAAAGAAAATACAACTAAACTTTTTAAAGATGTTCATTCTTTTTCATTATTGCAATCCAACCCTGTTAGGTTGCATTTTGGGGAGTTTATATTTCGTATCATTTCTTATTTAAACAAAAAAAAAAAAAAAACTTTATATACTTATACACCTCTATACATTTCAGTAAGTATGTATATGAACAATATATATTTTTTTGAAACTCATATATACTTAAATATTACTACATCTCTTATACCACATGCATTATCCTTTATTTTATATACACTCACTCCTTGTTATGTTTAAGACTTGTGGAAATGCGTAACATAAAATCTATGTATTTAAACTTGTATTAAGTAATTCTAATCCTGCAAAATGTTTGCAAGGAAAAAGAAAACACAAAATAGCAAAAATAAATGTATACTCCGAAAAACTCTTCAGTTTGAGTTTGAGTTGTATTCAATGCAATTTTCAATGCATTTTAGCTTTTAAAAGCGTTTTTTTTTTTTTTTTTTTTTTTTGTATTTTATGAAGACAATGACCCTTAATTTTTATAGAAATGACTTTGTTGTTCATGATGAAATTCTTGTGGCGGTTTTTCTTTTCTTGTTATTTTCTGTTCTTGTCATAAGAAATATTTAAAGATTTTTATATTTGAGTTTATAAAAAAAGTGATTTTATTTGTTAGTTTATTTTTTGTCATTTTGTGGCACGAGTAACAATAAAAATAGTTTTATGATTTTTTTTCTTGGTTTGGAGTAATTTGTTTAAAAAGGATGGTAGATTGTTTGTGATCTAAATAAGTTTGGAAATTAGATACATGGTAAGTATTTTTATTTTATGGTAAAGTATTTAAATTTTTTTGGAGTTTTTATTATTTAATAAAATAATAAGGGACATTGAAATTGGAATAAAGAGAAATATATTTAGAATAGAGAATATACATTCTCAGTATATCTTTTTCTTTATTGGCTGGATGCATAACCTGGTATTATCCAATGCAAAAAATACTACCAATAAGTCTATAAATTAAAAAACTGGCAACAGGTCTAGATATTTTAATATCTTTTATGCTTCTCTCTTCAGAAGCTATTTTCTCTTAAAAACATTGTTTTCTTTATTAAGTTAGAAAAATATTTAATGTCCAAAATAATTTTAATTGAAAAAAAATTTACATCTAATAATTAATCTCAAATTTATTTAAAATACTTAAACTACAAATTTCTTTTAACGATTTATTTAAATGTGTAGGTGTCGATGTTGTATCGGATCGGATGAAACATTGAAATAAATGTAATTTTCGAATAGATTTAGTTTGCGAATGTAGATCAATTTTTTATACAAAACTCAGGGTTTTGTAGAGAAAAGAAAAATATATCAAGAAAAATAATAAGTTCGCACGAAAAACTTCATACACATCTTGAGACGTATAGCTTTTACTATATAAGGAGCGTGCAAGAAAAAATTGGTGAACAGTTTAAATCTTATAACTTTTACTATTTGTGAAAAAATATATATTACCGTTAACTTGTTTACATATGTCATTATTCTCAGCAACTATGTGCTAAATTTTGTTGTAATAGCGAATTATTTTTTTCTTAAAATGGAAATTGAACAAAAATCACGCAACCTCATAATTCAAATTTATAATGAAAACGCTTGTTGACCATAAAAAAAAACAATTGCTAGTAATGCTGGTGTGTCGCGAAATACAGTTTTTGGTAGCCGAAGAAAAGCAGCAGACAAAATACTACGAATTTTAAGAGAAAATGCCTACATCTCTGGAAGGAAATGCTAATTCATTAATTTGCTCTGAATCTATTATTAGAAAAGTTAAAAAGAGATGGCCTGAAGATCCACAAAGAACTCCGTATTGGGCCTTAGTAAAAAAAACACATTTAAAACACACTAAAGCACACGAAAATGCTCTTATGAAAAGTATTCCAAAAACGATTATAAATTTTATTAAAAACCGATAATTAATAAATTATTTTATTAAATTTTAAACTTGAATATAACAGTCTTTAATAGAAGCATAATTTCAAAAAAATTCACCCAATGGTTTAATTTGTATAACCAGAATTGTATGCACTAATTTTTTCGTGCGTACTTATAATATTATTATTTTTTTCCCCCACACAACAATTGCGGAGACATTAAAATTAATATTTTTGTTGTATTACTTGCATTAGATGATCACACTATAGGTCTACAACGAATAAGTTTTCGAACGTTGAAGAAGTTTTTGAAAGCGAAGTTATATGAGAGCTAAGGTTAATTACGAATCGATCTTACTAAAATTTAACACACTGATTTATGCTTTCATAAATCATATTTATACTGAATTTCGTAATATATTTTCATATATTTATAACACCTAGGTGTTATAATGGTCCAATCATAATCAATTTCTACTAACGTGATTCTTGTGACATATGAGACAAATTTCATCAAATTAGCTTTAAAAATGCGACCTGTACTTTGTACACAAGATTTACATGGACAGACAACCAGCCAGTTGGACGGACTCAGAAAATGAGTTGATTGGTATACTTTAATATGGAATAATTTTTCTGTACGTTTCAAATACCAGAACCACCTATTATAGTAGAATTAAAAAAAAAACAGTTAAACAAAAACAGAGGAGAAATAAAACTTCTTAACGAAAAATATATAAAACATATATTGCTCATTTACTGCAACAACGTCATAACTAAAAAAATGCGTTCAGGAAATGCATTTTAAGTTTTTAAGTTGATATAATTTTTTTTTTTTTTTTTAAATTTTGAATGAATATAATATTATGGTTAAATTTATTCACTTTTCTAGGAAACTTTATGATGTTGACTACACAATAGCCGACGCACAAATAAAACAATGCATTGTTGAAAGAAGTACACAATAAATTATGAAATTTGGACCATACCATACCATACCATAAAAAATTTAAATTTAATATCATAAGATATTTTCTTTAAATTTTTAAATTTCATTTTACAACTGCAGTTTCCTTAAAGAGTTAAATGCATGATATACAAATAATAAGTTAGCGCCGCTCTATCAATTTTGTCGCCATGATAACCATCTGACGTTTAAGGCAACACCAATTTTATTCTCTCAAATCGTACTATCGTACAAATTTAAAAAAAAATCCGAGTTTTTTGTTCTCTCTTTTTTGAACAAATTATTAAAAATGATCAAAATTATATGTATATGTACGTTCTTGATAAATTTTCTTACATTTAGTAAAGCTTTTTGTTATAAACTTAGTGATATATACATTTCACCTAAGCAACTTTTAGTTTGAGAGATATAAAGATTCAAAGTTTCGTTTCGTAATTTCGTAAATTAATATATATCTGTTATTTGTAAACCGATCGGAATAAGATATATATAATTTATTAATCCGTTAAATGACAATATCTAATAGTTTGTTGTTTTTTCTGAGTTTTTGCATTAATGTACTGTTATCTCGGAAATATATCAATATAACGGTAATATTCAAGTTATCATATTTTATAGAGAAAGTTTCATGCATTCATTTCATGCAAATAGTATATTTTTAAACCATTGAATAAAAAAAGTATTTTTGGTTAAAAATTGTTTATTAAATTTATACCTGATGTATCTAATTAGACACTAGGTAGGTACATCAGCAAAAACGCAGATATGCGCTTTCTCAAGTCCCAACAATACTAGGTATGCGAAAAAAGTGGTTATTTGGAATATATAAATTACACATAGTAAAAAATATTCCTAAAATAGTTTTGTCTTTTTATTTTTGCGGCAAGGCTTTTTTATTTACAAAAGAACAAATATGAAATAATTGGGTTAAAAGTCATGAAAAAAATGCAAATTAGCGATATATAGCTCATCAAAAGCTGAAGAGGAATATCTAGGAGTTTCTAATATAATCTCTGATGATAAAATCATTGAATGTTTATTTGAATTTTGTTAATTTTGATAAACATACAAAAACATTTGAAATAAGCTAAGGAAATACTAAGAAATAAATACACCAATTATGATTCTCATTTAACTTCTGATATAAATATTTGGATTGAAAACATAAACAAACTGACATAATCAAAATACATTAATAGTGCAAAATACAAACACTATTGGACAATCCTATTTGTGGTTGTCGTTTAATAAGAACACAAGCGATTCAAATCGACATGTAGTTAATCTGATTCTAGAAATCCTAAACATAAATGAAAAATTTTCAGAAAAAAGATTTTTGTTGAAAACAATTTTCTTAGAATAGTTTAACCATTCAACTGACTATCATTTTATGGCACGTGTGTATTAGACAAAAGTAGTGTTTTTTTGCTAGTAAAAATATGGTTTGGTTTTGGAAGCATATATTTTTTTAAAATCAAAAAGTTATAAACTTATACTGCTTACTGCATGAAATTCAAAGATTATGAAAACACACGTTCCCAAAGTAGATACATTTTATTCATACTTTGAAATTAATATTTTAAAAACTACAGAACGCAAAGAAGATTTGGACACAACTTTAACTAGTGGAAGAGATCGATTTTAACATGTTTAGAACGATTTGTTTTTAAACTAAAGTCAGTACCAAAAGGTCTAAATAAAATGTAAGTTCCACAAAAGTAACTGGTTTATGTCAAAGCCTAATAATACTAAACTTGGAAAAATTTAAGTTTTTATGGAAGTCTTGTGAAATTCTGTCACAAATTTTCATTAGCACAATTTTCCAATTTTTTCTTATTTAAATTATAAAAGACAAATTGATAATAAAATATGAATGCAATGCAAATAAAATGAAGTCTTTCTTGACTTACCAATTGGAAAATCCATTGGATCAAAATCTTCTGGATCTTGACGTTGACGTTTATCTAAAATACGAACAAAATAATAAACATTTTTTAAATGTTTCTAATATTTTACAAATTCTATATATATAAACTTACCACCACTCATATCTGTTGAAGTCTTGGGACGTATTTTACCCATAATTAATTTACTTATTTTATTATCATTATGTAAATCTTTATCTTTACGTTTTGCTTGCGGTAATGGGCCAGGACAATTTTCTTCTAATATTTTCGAACAGGGACGGTGAATATTTAATTTACAGTCTATTGAGAAAGAAACATTTGTTTGAATTCATTTAAGTTTAGATCAGATGTTAAACTTACCTGTACAATGAAAACCTTGAGGACTGACACCCCATATTATTGTTTGACAATGATTACAGTGGGTCACTTCGTAGTATTGACGTAATACTAATGGATGACCACGTACAATCATCTAGAAATAGAACAATTTGGAGAGATTTTAAAAATTATTAAAATTATTTTGATATATTTTTCTATGGATAAAAATTTAAAAAATATATATACATACATACATATATGGAAAAAATATTGAAAATGAACAAAATCGGTTAATAAACACAAAAAAAGTATGTATACCGTTCATACTTTTTCGCAGATATCTCTTAAACAAAGACATGTAACGTCAACGACATTTTATACAAACAGTTCAAGAATCAAAAAAGTTGCAGATTGTAGGTATAATACATAGATTCGGTCAAACCGAATGTAACATTTTTACTTGTTCAATATTTTGTTTACTTTTTATTTTGATGCTTTTTGAAGCGAGCAAAAATAGTAAAAAATTAGCGGGCAAATGAACAGAAGACAAGTTTTCTTAAAAAATGTACAGGATTAAAAAGGATGTTATATAATAGACAAAGATTTGAATAGGAAATATTTATGAATTTTTTTAAGAAATCTTAAATTAAAAATATAGAAATCTTCTTGAAATTTTATTTAAAAAAATGTTTTAGAGGGTGTGGTGAGTTTTATCATATAGTAGAGAACTTCTACACGTATGGTGAGTTTCTAGATTTTTATTAAAATTTTTATTTTTATAAAAAATTATAGCAAATTGTATTTGCAAAAATCGAAAAAATCAATAAAATTCTTGCTATATTTTTATAAACAATTAAATATTGATGCCCCTAAATTCGAATAAAAAAAATTAAAATTATATAATATAAACTTTCTTTATTTGTTTTGTTTATAATCAAATACTAACCTTTCCCTTTTTGCCCATTAAACGTGATTTGAAACTTTTTTCGCGACTTACAAAATGATGAACACGATCGATAATACTATTTGGATGGGAACGTGTTATAAACGTACGATGTATGACGGTCGATAGAGCCGAACATAAAGCCAATTTCTTAGGATCCTCAGCCGGTAAATCTTTTTCATATTCATCGCTGTAAGGAAAATTTAATATTTTGTAATTTTTCAAAAAGTTAATTACTATTTCCTACTTACATTAAATATTGCAATTTCTTCATTAATGTTTCCTCAAAAATGTGTTGCTCCTTTTGTTTATCACCTTTAGCTTCCATTAACTGAGCATCGGTGGGTCCATAAATGGTACCCAAGCCGGCTGTTCTTTTCTGCTGAAATTCTCTTAACTGTTCGCAAATAATATCTCTAGCCTTTTTACGACTTTTCCAAAATACTTTACGCAATATTTCCACTTTATCGAATTCATTTTGCAATACAGCATCCACCTCACGTGCCAAAGATTCATCCTGGCGATACCAGGATAATGGAGCTCGAGGCACTAGGAAAGTTGAATGTATTTCATAAACCCATTTGCGCATATCTTTGGAAGTGCCCTCTTTATAAAGAGCCGTTATAAGATAAAACAAGAGGGGAGCGGGTTCGGAATTCGAAAGTACATAATTTAAAAATACTGCCAAAAATGCTACATTCTCTGTTTCCAATAATCTTTGCAAGGAATTAAAAGGACCATTTTCATCGATAAATGGTCCTTCCTGATCGGAGGTATCTTCATCTTCCATTGAGATGATTTCCTTTTGGGTAACACTTGTTTGAGCCGCCTGTATACGACTGGAATGTGAAATGGGTGGTGGAGAAATGGCTCCGGCCAAGGGTGTAAAGTGATGTGATTCCACAAAAATACCACTTGTCGAAGCTGCTCCATGTTCATGCATACTATCCTCATTACCAGACATGCTGGCTGAGTGGGCATGTCGGTAAGGTGGTGGCGGTGTGCCAGGTGGGGTTTCTTCGTCGTCTTTTTCGATTAGTTCCCAAGAACCAGAATTCGTTTTAATTTGACGTTCTAAAAATAAACAGATTGTAATTAAAATTGGTATTATTTTCGGCATATTTTATTTCAAAATTTTTTATCTTACCCGGATGTCTAGTATGCATATTGTCTGGTGATGACACCACACGTCGGTGTTTGCTCATGTGATTTAAATTGTGTGGTGTTTGACCCAAAACCTAAAAAAAGCCATAATACATAATAATATTAATAAGATTTAACAAATTTCAATAAATTATATTGTATACTAAACATGCAAACACAAATTGTTTCTTAAAGTTAAAACATGCAAATTCAACTTTAGTGCTTAAATTCTAAATTTTCTAAAACTAAAAAAATAACCAGGCTCAACTAAATGTGTAATGGAAAGGGGCTAAATAATTTTCTTCTTATAAGAGTTTTATGTGCTGATTTTTTATTTTTTAACCAAGAACAAACTAATTAAATGTACATACACTGCCTACCACTTGAATAAGGAATCACATTTTTTTAACTTTAATTAAGTATATGTCCTAAACTAAAGTTCATAAAAAAATAATTTTTTGCGCAACCAAATTTCAAAGTGTTGGCTTTAGTTTCCTGAAGAAATAAAAAATATACATATTTTGTTATACTAAAATTATGCATTTATTTAAAGACATGTATTTCTGTGGTACTATTTCGTGTGTCACTTGAATAAGGAATTCTTTTAATATTAATCAGGAAGGCTATGATTTGAAATCTCAGGGTCATAATCTGGTCCAAATAGCCAAAAACATTAATAGAGGAAAGAAAGTTGTGTACAATTATTTAAATAACGTGGAAAGATATGGAAAAAACATGAAAGGGCGGAAGAAAATGGCAACAACTCCAAAAGAAAGACAAAAAATTCTTAGAATTGCATCAAATTCTGCCATGTCGGTATCAAAAAAACGTGAAAAATGTGGCGTCAGTGCCAATCTAAGAACAGTGCACCGAATTTTAAAATCGTTCCCATACATAGTCCGATGAAAACTGCAAAAAAAAAACTACCACTTAATGAAAAACGAAAATCACAACGTCTACAGTTTGCCAGAAATACAATGACATGGTCCGACAAATGGTTTAAATTTATATTTTCCGATGAAAAAAAGTTTAATATTATGGTCCCGACGGGTATAACTATTACATCCATGATCTAAATAAGGAGGAATTATTTTTGAGCCGCAAACACAATCGAGACGGCGGAATAATGGTAATAACAAAATGACTGCAACGACTTACAAAAACATTCTGGAGGAAGCACTTCCAAAATTTAATGATTTCTTTGGACTCATACCTTGGACGTACCAACACGACAACGCTCCGATTCATACCGCCAGAGCAGTAAAACAATGGATTAATCAACAAAGTGTTCATCTTTTGGATGAGCCCGCATATTTACCAGACCTGAATCCAATGGAAAATGTCTGGGGTTGGCTTGCAAGAAAAGTTTATGAAGGAGGAAAACAATTTGAGACGATAGAATCCTTAAAGGATGCAATAACAGAAGCATGGAATTCAATTTCGCTAAATTACTTAGAGTCATTATACAAGTCGATGCCAAATCGCATTTTTGTGCTTATTTCTAAAAATGGTGGCAGTACTCATTACTAATTGAATACTATAAGTTTAAAATAAATTACAGTTTGCTTAGTTTTAAAATATTCCTTATTCAAGTGACCCACGAAAAAGCACCACAGAAATACATTTCTTTAAATAAATGCATAATTTTAGTATAACAAAATATGTATATTTTTTATTTCTTCCGGAAACTAAAGCCAACACTTTGAAATTTGGTTGCGCAAAAAATTTTTTTTTTCTGAACTTTAGTTTAGGAGATATACTTAATTAAAGTTAAAAAAAATGTGATTCCTTATTCAAGTGGCAGGCAGTATATGTAAGTATTTACAACTAAATATTTTACAGGTAAAGGTGTAGAATTTTTAGGATTTAATACAAGAAAAGCTTAGCTTAACTTAGGACCAACTCTAAACATTAGAAATATATTAATTGGTGAATATAAATACAATAATGGGTTAGTATTAAAGCATTAGCCTAAAATAAGGTGCAATAATTAAATGATAATATTAACATTAATTTTCTAAGGTTTACTAAATATTTAAATATGTATTATCCTAAATATTAGTTTTTACACAATATACGAATAATTTTTAAAAATGATGATTAGAAATCCAATTATGTATGAATAAATTATATATGAAATGTGAATTATGAATAATAAATTTCTTGATTATAGTAAAATTTTAAAAATGTATATTTTGGGAGGGTGAATGCAATACCCAATTACATATGCGCAAAATCTAGTTTAAATGAAATGTCAATCAAAATCTACATAATTTTATTTAAATATTTTTATACAAATCAAAATCTAGTTTCAAATGAGATTTACCAAAATATCATAAAATTTTACTAGATTTTGGAAAATAAATAAAAATGTCTTTTGAATTTAAACAAATATTTTTAAAATTAAAACAAAACAGTGAATCAAGAAAATTTCAGTTTAAATTACCCAGCAAAAACTTGGTAATAGTTACGGATGTAGTTACTTTTCAATTGATAACATCATACTGTCTGCATTACATAAAAGTTGTTTAGTAACTACTTATTTATAACTGATCAGATTTTTCAAAATACTTTTTTTTTTTGACATTTTAATACAGTTACCAAGTTATTTATTTAAAGAAGAAGATAAATTTATAAAAAGGCAAAATTTGTGTATGAATTAATTTCTAATCTGAAATAGTTTATTTTTATTACATTTTTGGTTATTGTTAAATTTTTGAAATTAATAAAAAATATTAAAGAATATTTTAACGTTTAAAATAAAAAACAACATAAAAAACTGCTTTTTATATTCTAACATTTCATTAGTTATTTGTAACCTAAAACGTAACTAGTTCCTATTATTTTTATTTATAACGACTACAGTAATGCTTTAAAATTAATGAGTTATTGAACAACTTGACTTTCTAAAATGCCTACTTCTAATAATATAGGGTAAGTAGTTGTCTCTAATGTAATGTGTAAGTAGTGAAGAGTCATTACATTAGCTTCTTAACTCATTACAAGGCAACCAAAAATTTTGCTGGATAGTTATAAAATTATGCAAAATTGAAACAATTTTGTAAAACGTAGAAATAGTTTAACGTTGTTTTTTTTTTTTAATACAGTTATCAAACAAAATCTAGAAAACTGTATGTAAACAGGGTAGATTTTATTCTATTCCAAATCTAATTCAAATGAAATTTCAAGTGTAGGTGTAAATGTGGTACAAATTTTATTTTATTATTAAGTTTATATATAGCTAAGAATAGCTTAAATTCAAATTAAAATAAAGAAAATAATAAGAGTTTTTCTGCAAACAAAGTTTCAAAAATCCAGCTAATACTTGATATTTTAAACAAAATTTTATTTGAAATTGGAAAAAAACTACGAGTAATAACACAAATTTACAAATTTGGATAAACTTTTGGAATTTTTAGAGCTGAATTCGAATATGACATTTGTATCTGAAGATTGGTTTTAGTTTTCGAGTTCTCGCATGTTGGCTACAATACACAGCCCTAAAGACTTTCAGGTGTTGGCGTCGCTAAAAGGTTTATTTCAATCAATTCTAAAGGTATTCTAAAGGTTGAAAATACAGAAAGAGTATTGCAAAATTGATTTCAAGCGTTTATATTATATTTGCGTATTATATATACTCGGAAAAATTGCAAAGTGATGTCAAACGTTTATAGCTAAGTAGTTTTATTACCTTGGCTTCTCCGATTCATAAATTGAGAGTTGTTCGCAGGATAGTTGCAGGAGTAACAAAATCGAACAAAAATTTAATGTAAACGGAACCGAAAATGTGGCACTATTAACGAGTTTTAAGAGAAATATAACATATACTTCTACGATAAAATCAGCATCTTATTTGATATGACGTTTGTAAGCCCAGAGATATTTTCCAGCCACTTTTTCGTATAGAGCTTGATCTTTTCAAAAACTTCTGCAAAGCGCTTGACCATGAATGACACAAAACAAAGGAATATCTGTAAAACTTGATATTCGAAATCTAATAAATAATAAATTGGGAGCAATTTTTTTTTTTTTTTATTTCTTCACAAAAATCGCAAATTACCTGATTTGAAGCAAATAATAGAGAGTTTGTTGCCAAACTTCTACAAGATTGAAACTCGAATAACTTTTAAACTTAATTTTCTCTATTTCCGTTTCCTCTTATAACTTAAGCGGTATGATTAACGAGAAAGGAGAGCAAATACAGCAAAATTTGGCTAAAATAGAAATAAAATATTAAGTTTCTAGTGTGAAACTCTAATTCCTAAAACAAGTCCCAAAATATATAAACGACTCAATTCGACTGCTCTTCAATTCCGATGTATCACTTTTTATCGATTAAGTTGGTTATTAGATTTCAAATATAGAAAAAAAAAATATTTTTGTTGATATCTCGAAAACTCTACCAATTTTGATTTCTCAAGTCCAAAAACTTGTATACTTGTGTTATAGTACTTAAAGTCTGTGTTGTCACCGCCAAACAAAGACAACAGCTTTAATTAACGTTTGCAACTTGTTTGAAGATGAAACTAATGTTAATGGTATGTTAAATAATTTAAATACTGTTTTGAGACGAAAATATTGTGGAATCAAAATTCATTTTTATTTATATTAGAGTTATTTATAAAAGGAGAACCAATAAATGCTTCTTGTCCTAGAAAAATTATATTGTTTTAAGTTTCGAAAACGTTTACATGTTACAGTCTCTGGTTGAGTAACTTGTACATTTTTTCTTAGTATAGAAAGATTTCGAAAATTTTTTGTTATATTTTTGTTCAATTATTCAACATAATAATTGTTCAATATCTTGCTTTCGTTTGAAATTTCCCCAATTTGGTAATTTTTGTGTGTGTGGTAAGTTCTTAAAACATTTTACAAAATTATAAAAATACAAGTTTATATTCGTGATAAAAATTATATATTAATTTTAATTTTATAAAAAATTCAATAATATATTTGCAAAAACCAGCTATTTGAAATAAATTTTCATATTTTTCTTTTGTAGTTATAAAAAAAAAATTAATTTTAAAAAATGAAATCTTTAAAAACAAAAACTTTTTGTATAACAATACTTTCAACATTAAAAAAAGTTAAAAATCTAGAGCTCATTTGCTTCAAAAACACCATAACTCAATATATGGTCAATATAATTTCTGTTATATTCGGTGTCAGATCACTTATTCTGAAAATATAAAGAATGTAAGGTAAGTGTACCAGTAGTCGGCAGTATAACATTTTTCTTACTTTATTAACATGGTTTTTGAATGATAAATAGATATCGCTTTTCAGTAAAGGATATTGTTCCTGTTTTACCTAGATTTTTGCTAAAAATTTATCGCTAAATTTGCCTAATTAATATGTTTCATAAAACACATCGAATTTGCCTGTAGTCTGTATGTATTTCCTAATAATAATATATATATATATATATATATATATATATATATGATGTAGGAACACTACTCAAACGACAGGAATTATTAAGCTAAACACAGAAAAATATTAAATACTTTTAAAAATTAATCTTAAAGTACATCTTGGCCAAAAAAGGTTTTAGATTTTTATATAGAAATATGTTTCAAAAAGTTCCTAATTTGAAGATGTTATGGAAAAACTAATTTTAAAATTTCCTCTAGCCCTATAGTGCTCAATGTTGCGTACACCTTTTCTTGACAATTTTACTTAAAGTTCTGTCTATAGAATACAAATAGAAGAGGCACTTCGAACTAAATTTTCAAAAAAATTACTAATTTTTTTCAAAACACAAAAATAAAACATATGTGACTACATGTATTTTGTTGTTGGATGAATTAGGTTTTGAATCAGGTTTTTTTCTCTCACATAAATATCTAGTTATTAATCTATGGTTTTGTCCAAATGACGTTTATTCAGCAGAAAAGTTAAAATTTTATAATAAAAAGTATTTAGGACTTCGAGAAACATATTAGAAAGGTAAAATATATTAAAATTAGGCAGAGCATTTCATTATGTTCTTCAGCACACGCTCACAGGCTCAAAATATATATGCTCACGTGATTATAAAAAATCCAAACACACTTTTTTTTTGGGAGTTTTAGCGAGAAAAATTGTTAAAAATAAATTAAGGTCGATCAAAGTTTCAGTAACACTATTTTCCAATATTTTATTCACAAAAGTAGAAAAAGTATGAAATTTTAATACTTTACTTTACAATTTACTCATGCAAAAATTTGGAACTAATCTAATAAAGGGAACCGTACCGAAAATCGATATTCTTTTTTACAAAACTTAT
Organism: Protocalliphora azurea; assembly: GCA_932274085.1. Lineage (NCBI taxonomy): Eukaryota > Metazoa > Arthropoda > Insecta > Diptera > Calliphoridae > Protocalliphora > Protocalliphora azurea. The sequence continues at coordinate 44,725,638 of OW026521.1, forward strand.
ATAAATACTTTATTTTTATTTGATTGCAATTAATAATATTCAAACGCGAAAAACTTACAAATTTTCAAAAATTCGAAACATCCTGCAAATTTTGAGATATTTCGAAAAAAAAACGTTTTGACGATAGTTGGTGCACTAAAAATCTCGTTACTGCTTAAATTTTAAGTCAATTTTGAATTTAATTGAATAAAGAAAGCAAAAGAACGTAGCTATTTAAATTGTATTTAAATATTTTATATTTATTACAAATACGAAATAATTTATTAAATTTTTTTTAATTAAATTTGCTTTTCTATTTCAAAATAACACTAAAGATATGAAGTTTTAAATTCATTTACAATAAAATGAGACGGCAATCTTTCGAATCATTTAAATACTCAAAAAATTATTTAAAAATTTCAAAACTTTATCAAATTATTTTTAATATTTTTTTAAGCAAATCACTTTATGATTTATTTGAAACATACGAGTACTTGGGTCAAAAATAAAAACGTATAAAAAGTTTAAGTATAATAATCCATATAAAATCGAATAAGTTCTAAAATTTGTGTCCAATTTAAAAGAAAATAAATCTTCTAATGCTTACAAAAGAAGTCTTTAAAAAAAATATTACATCGTTGCATATGCTTTTGCACAGAAAAAAGTCATCAATCACCAAATATATTAGTAAATAATTAAAAACTCTTTTTAAATATGCACCTCTCACCAAAATGATTAAACCAATTACTAAAAACTGTAAAAAATGAAAAACAGAAGAATTTTTCAATTAAAAAATTAATCAAAGCAATCAAGGAGATGATTGAATGAATTAAAAATTTAAGTGAGAAATAAAATTTTACTTAAAATTTATTTTTATGTTATATTTCCTTGAATTTATTTATTAAATTTAGATGCCAAATGAAACAACTGTGTTGTTGAAAAATATACGGTAATATTTTTTTCTGTGTATAGAAAAATTTATAATAAATTGCTTGAAAATTTCAATATTTTTTTTTTAATGTTGTTAAAAAATTGTCTTTCAATATTTCACCAACACATATACAAATGTATATGGATAACAAGATAGATTCTTCTACTTTACAAAAAATCTTAAAAAGAATAAATTATCAAAAAAAAAACAGAATTTATCCAGGAACTTATCAAAAAAAAAAAAAAAAAAAAAAAAAATTGTTTTTGAGCATAATTCAAAATTTTTAATGATTTTTAGTTACAGAATTAGGCATTTTTCAATTAATCTTTTTTTAAGATTTTACTTGGAAATTTAACATTTTCAGATATTTATCGTTGATAATTTATATGTAGATATTTTTATTTAGATTCCAAAATAAAATTATCTCTAAATACGCACGCAAAACTTTCTTTATGTATAATAAATATTATATATAAAACTTTTTCTGTGTTGTCATTTAAGCGCTTTTTGTAAAAAGTTTTGTATAGATTTCATTTATAAAATAAAAAATATTTTTCATTAACTGATAAAAATAGTACTTAGACAAATTATTTTGTTTTTTTTTTTATATCGAAAAATGCATTTTTAATCGTATGGTCCGTAAAATTCAACGAAATTTAGAAATTTAAAATTTCGGAAAAATAAATTGAAATTACAAAATTATTAACTATTAGAAGAATTTAACATTTTACAAAAATTCATAAATATGTTATGTAAGTATTTAAAAAAAAGTGAAGTAAAAATACTTAAAAATTTGCATTTCCTATATTTTTTTATTAAACAAATGCCAAATTTTAAAACCTAATGATTTACTTAAAAATTTTCGAAAGAAGATGCAAATTTTTGGATAGACAATGTTGAAGATAAATTCATAATTCCTTTTTTTATTTATAACAAACTAATTTTTTCCACAATAATTTTTTTATTTTTCCTATTGCAAATTTTTCTTCGCGTTTAATTTTTCTTAGTTGAAAAATTCATTTTGGAAAGAAATTTATCCCCCCCCCCTGGATCCGCACCTGGTATAAATAAAATGCAAACCATGTGCATTGATATAAATATTGCTAAAAAAAAACTTTACTTGAACCAAAGTAACATTCTATTTCGAAACCTTGGTCTAGTATTTTTAATAAAATAAGTCTATACCGACTATAAGAAATTATGAAACTTTTTTGTTCTTAAAGTCGGCAACCTAAAGGCAACCGCAACATCTACCCTAAGGCACTTTATTGTTAAAATACAAATTAAATTCTTATAGTTAATAGCAGTTTTAAAATTGGTCTAGTTATCCAAAACATGTTGCTAGAGAATAAGAAAAAATGCTACGAAAGTACTCATCTTAGTATAACTTAATTCGGTGGTGGGCGGACTAGAAAGAAGAACATAATTTCAAAGAAAAATTGATGTTTTGTTAATATTTGGTAGCCTCTATTCTTATTTATATAATAGGTTTCAATTAACTTAATAAGCGAAAAACAATTCGGATTCAATGATAAACATTCAACAATAAATGTTTTAAATTTTCTGTTATCAATTGGAATTGGAATAGGAAACTTTAGACAGATTTTTATATTTTAACAACCATATCAATGAAATATTAATTAAAGCAAAAATAGCTTTCTTTATATACAAATCATTATTTTACTCTAAATATGTGAAATCAAGAGTAAAAATTATAACGTATCAAACATTAATTAGACCAATTATAACATACCCAATCTGCCCAATGTGGTTTAATATTTCACCATCCTACATGGAAAAGTTAAGATTGTTCGAAAAAGAATGCTCTTAAACATTGTACATCTAAATTTACATCATCAGAAAGCAATTATAAAAAATATATTTCAAATAAAAAATTGTATCAAATTTCAAATACGAGGGCGGATCAATAAGTTCGTGACTTTTCTAACTTCCCTCGTAGTTATATGAAATGCAACACTATTCCCATCAAGTGCCACCTGTTAATAGGCTACTGTCAAATTTTGAGCAAGTGTCATCATTTACTTTGCGTTTAACAGCTGTTTAAAACATACAACCTAGTGTATTTTTCTAAAAATGGAAAAAGTGAATTTCGAGTACTCATTAAACATTATTTTTTGCGAAAAAAAAACCGTCAATCAAACCAAGGAAAAGCTTGATAAATACTATAGGGACTCTGCACCATCGATTTCAATGGTAAAAAAGTGGTTTACTGACTTTCGTTGTGGTCGCACAAATACAAATGACGCTGAATTGAGGTTAGTACACCCGAAAATATCGAAAAAATCCACGATATGGTATTGGCCGACCGAAGAGTAAAAGTGCGTGAGATTGTTGATGCCATAGGCTGTGTGGTTTCGATTTTAAATGATCAGCTGGGTTTAAGTAAGTTGTCTGCAAGATGGGTGCCGCGTTTGCTCTCAATTGAGCATAAACGTAAAGGTGTGACAACTTCAAAGGATTGTTTGGAGTTGTTTAACCGCAATCCGAATGAGTTTTTGCGGCGTTTTGTTACTGTGGACGAAACATGGATCCATTACTGTACTCCGGAGACCAACCAGCAGTCTAAACAATGGGTTTCTCCGGGTGAACCTGCTCCGAAGAAGGCCAAGGTAACTTTTTCGGCCAATAAGGTGATGACAACAGTATTTGGGGATTCACGCGGTATAATCCATATCGATTACCTTCGAAAGGGAGAAACAATAAACGGCGAATATTATGTCAACTTATTAGACCGATTTAATGAGGATTTAAAAAGAAAACGACCCCATATGGCCAAGAAAAATGTTCTTTTTCAACAAGATAATGCACGGGTGCAGTCTCAATGGCAAAATTCTATGAATTGGTCTACGAATTGGTACCTCATCCGCCATATTCTCCGGATTTAGCCCCTAGTGACTACTTCATATTTCCAAACCTAAAGAAATGTCTCGGTGGAAAGAGATTCAGCTTCAACGATGAAATTATTGACCAAACAAATGCCTATTTTAAGGACCTCGAAAAATCCTATTTTTACGCAAAGTAAATACCGACACTTGCTCAAAATTTTGACAGTAGTCTACTAACAGTTGGTCTTGATGAGAATAGTGTTGCATTTCATATAACTACGAGGGAAGTTCGAAAAGTCACGGACATATTGACCCGACCTCGTATTAATAAGAAATCATATAATAAGATGTATATCATATGCAGAGAATAATTTAATAATGGCTCCATATTACACGAATGAAGAAGATATTATCAATATATTTGAAAAAAAAGGTTTGTACCACCAGAAGCATTTTTATATATATGGATAAAATAAATATTATTTAAAATGTTAATTGTTTCCCAATATTTTATCATAAATATAAGAGAGCTAATATAAAAGCTGTTAATTGTAGTTCTGATATAAACGATTTAAGATATAATACTGAAATAGGTAATAGAAAACCTTGCATGTTGCAGAGGTCAAAAACCAAACAATTTTGGTGGCTAAATCTATAACTTGTTATACCGTTATTTTTTTTTTTTTTTATTTTATTACTTTGACAAATTCAACCATTTTCCAATATAAAAGGTAATGTTTTTTTATAATTTTTCATTACAAAAAATCATAAAATATTCTTCATTTGAAGTTAACCAATTACTAATAATTATTTCATAAGGAAAAATATTTTTATAATAATAATACTCGAGAGCCCTATTAAGGGACATTGTATATATTTGGAAATTGATATTGTTAACTAGTGTTTATATAGTTTAATTACCGACTACTGGTACATATCGAACTTACCTTATATTTCTTATATTTTATTTTTCTAAAAATATATTTTGTATAAAAGTCATTTTTTTTTTTTTTTTTTTTTGAAGTTATGACTCTTTTGTTGCAAATAAACGATATAAGTTTCTCATGTCAGTGGTGGATTTATCAAAATGCAATTCTTGTGTTTAAATATAATAGACTTTTATTAGTAACAATGCTTAATGTTTAGTGTTAATGTTTTATATATTTACAAATGTTTAGGAGTTAATGTTATAAATAGTATAATTTTCACCATTGAATTTATTTCATCAACAAAAAAAAAAAATTGTACTTCCCCAAGAAAAATACAAATTCAAAAATACTTTTGTTAATAAAAAAAAAAAAAAAAAAGATAGAAAACACCAAAAAGCTACAACAAGTGTGGTTAATTTTGAATTTTGAACCATAAAAACATTTCACCAACAACTTAAGAAAGAAAAAATACAACCCAAAAAAGTTTTGTAGTTTAAATTTAATTTTTGTAGTAAATGTTCTTTTGGGAAACGCCCTACAACAAAAGGCAAGTAGTATACTTACACCCGAATTAGTAACCCCCACGCCACCGCCACCACTACCAGCAGAAACACCATGCAATTGTTGTTGTTGCTGCTGCTGTTGTTGTTGTTGATGTTGCTGCAATTGTTGTACAATGTTTGGACGCTGGGAAAGTGGAAATGCAGCAGCCATATTATCACGGTGCACCGGAGTACAAGTGGATACCAGGGGATATTGCATTAAAGTGTCTATGCTATTCGGTGGTGGCCGGACATTATTATTTAGATTTTGTATGCTGCCTCTATGACCAGCCAACTGAGAGTCTTCCAACATGCCTGGTTGACGGGGCGGTAGGGGTGGTGGTATTTCTTCCAGTTCAGAACCATCACCCAGCTGGGTGATGTTATTGCCAGCGGCGCCTTCCATTTGTAAAAATATTTGTGTAGACATTTTGGGATCAGATAGAGCTTTTGTTTTCGCTTTGGAACGTTTCGATTTGTTACAATTTTGCATCACATTTTGCGGTGAGTTGGTGCCTGAAACCGACACCGGTTGAGGTGAATTTCTCAAAGGCGAAGCAGAACCACCTCCTACTACAGCCACCACATTAGCTGTATGATCCAAATCGGATATTGGCGAAAATGTCTGGCTACTAGGAGGAATTTGTATATTTCCATTGTTGCTATTATTGTTGTTTCCACCATCCAATTGTAACTGACGTGGTGGATTTCGTTGGGGTAATGGTGGTGGAATGTCTTCTTCTATTAGACTTTTCGATTGAACGGCAAATTTATTTTTACTCTTCGACGTCTTGGGTGTACCTTTGCCCGATTGTTGTTGTTGTTGCTGCTGTTGCAGCTGCTGTAGTTGGTGTTGATGCAAGTGGAACAACTGTTGGGCCGAATTACGATGCTGTTGGGTCTGTAAAGGAGTATGCAGAGATTGTGACATATTGTAGGAAGGTGTAGGTGATGTTGTTGTTGACATCATATGACCCGTCGTGGTCGAAGTGTGCAAGAAATCCGTTGTATTATTTAAAGGAGCAGTTATAAGATCTTTATCGATTTTATTTCTACGACCACCCAACGATAGAGACGATAGCGAACGCGGTAAAAGTGATAGAAATGCTGGGGATGATTGAGATGGTTGTGGCTGTGGTGTGGTGGCTTGACTGTGGTGGAGATTGTTGTGTGTGGAGTGGAGGTGGTGATTGAGATGTGTGCTAGTATTTTGTGATGAAGATGATGAATTTTGATTTTTATTACTCGCCGTTACTTTAACGGGCGGCGGTGCATCCTGTTAATTAAGAATTAAGAAAAATATGCAAGAATTTTGTTTGTCTCGGTATGATTTTGTTTCTTTTTGGTTTGGGTTTGATGGTAGAAATTTTGGACAGGGGAATACATAATATGATAATTTTTTAAGTGTTTTTAAGAAAAAAATTTTACAAAAGACGGGAATTTAAATTGTCACATTGTGATAGGGGAATTTGAATTTTTGAGAATTTTCTTTGTGTTTAATTTCTGTTAAAGGATTTGTGTGTTATTAATTTTGCTGAAAATGTTAAAATTTTGTTGCTGTTGTTTTTTTATTTTTATTTTTTATTAATTTTTGTTAAATGAGCATAAGCGCAGCAATTGCTTTAGCGTCTGTTAAATTGTGGTTTTCATTACGATCCTAACTAAATATTCATTTTAAAACTTATGTCTAATTTTAAATTTGTATTTATAAAACAAAGTGTGTAAATTGTAATTGTAAAAGGATTTTTTTTTTAATCGAAGGCATTCCAAAGTAAAAGGTTACTAAAACAGGCAATTCTCTAAAGTGAATATAAATTATAGCAAGTTCAAAATTAAACCAATGAGTTTATATTCATTATACATTAAATATACAATTTACATTTTATAATAAGCAAAAACTATGGTCTTCAACTATTTATTCTTTAATTAATTATCGACGCTTTTAATAATTGAAAATATAGTGCCATGAACCGAAATTTATTTTATATTTATCCTCATTCATTATAACCCTGAAGGTTACACTTATTTTTATGATGAAAAGTTTACATTTGGTATAAAAGAAAATATGGATAACTTAATCATAAGGTCGAACTTTCTGAATAATCTACTTTTATATTTTTCTTTTAAATTTGTTTTAATTATTATTAATTTCTCAAATTACTATTTCAGCCATAAAAAATTGGCAATATTAAAAAATGTGTGGTCGATTCGACAAAGTGTAACCTTTAAAAAACGACTGCTTAATAATTTAAATCTATAATCTGCAATCGTCTTATCAATGTAAAATGCTTCAATTAAACCCTAAAGTCTACTATAATAGCTGGATATAAAATACTCAGTTTTTACTCATCCCAACAAACTTCAAAATTGATTTATTAAATCAAAAAAAAAAAAAGTTAAACTGTCGCTTCAAATCCGAGGTCCGACAAATTAAACTATTTCCTAAATTATACAAAAAACCTAAATAAACTTTACAATAAGCAAGGCAGGAAAAGTTCCAAAGCTTATATTTTTAAGGAAAAAGGGAAATGGAGAACCAATATAGAAAATCTATCCAATTACAATTATAAAAAAAAGATTTTTTTAACAAAAATGAATTACACAACAAGATAATTTTTATAAGGGGGAATAAAAAACTTAAATTTAGGAAGAAAACGCGAAAGAAAAGGACAAGGGAAACACAAATTGATAGAAAAAAAATCTAAAAAAAAACCTTAAAAATCTTACCTCAGCACCCACTTGGCGCAATTGTTCACGTAATTTCTTTATATTGGCCTCGGATAATTTATAACTGGGATTATTGGTGTCACCTTTTAAACGTTCCAAATTTAGTTTTTCCTGTTCAAGCATTTTCTGAAGAGTTTGAATTTTATACGTTTCCATTTCACGGCGTTTAATGCTCTAAGAGTTATTGGAAAAAATATTAATGAAATATATTAATTTTAATTAAAGTTAAAATGATTACATCAACAGGTTGTGGTCCAGTTATCGAGGCCGTACGATCTCTGCCAGAGAGTACCGGTGTCGAGGGTACAATACCCACGGAAGTGGGTCTCGCCAATTTCTGACTACGTTTTACCGCCAATTCAACAATTGTCGAAGCTGCAAAGAGAAAAGTTTTAAAAAAAATTAGAAATTATGTGTTAATTGTTTCTAATTTGTAAAAAAAAAGATAATAATAATAATTTTTAATTAAAAACTAACCTGTAATAAAGAGTTAATTGTTATTTGTTCTAAAGAAAATTATATCTAACATTTATAACTACTTCATTTATTTAATCATAAAATTAAAAGGTGAAAACAATATAAATCTCTGTATTAGTATATTTTCAATTGTTCGTTTGTCATTGGCAAGTTAATTGATTTAATGTAATTTACGTGTGCAACTAACTATATTTTTCATTTCGTTTCATTGTTATTACCAAGGAAACCACAAATATGCAATTGCATGTTTTTCCCTGTACGTTGAATTAGGCTAGGTTAAGTTAAAAAGGGCGGTGTCTTCACGTCTTCACCCAGAGACCATTTGGTCCATTATGATCCCTTTATAGATAATAGACAAAGCTGATAAATGAAGAAAGAGAAAAGTCCTAGTAGAAATTAGCAAATATTGAAAAGATTAAAAAGAAAGATAGCTAAATATAAGAAAAATAAGAAATAAGAAAATTAAGACTCATCAAATCAAACGTGACTACCTCTAAACCACTTTATTCCCATTACGAACCCTATAAGGTTGCCGAGTTCTTCACCCGCAACCTCCTCTAGTTAGTGCAGAATATGGCTCCCAAACCACCTCAGTCTACTTCGCTGAAGCTCTACACAGTGACAGTGTATATGCTCCACTGTCTCTAGCTCTCCTACATCATCGCACGTCCTGCAAAAGTCGGACGAGCCAGTGTCCCACTTACGAGATGATCAGTAATTATGCCAACAATGAAGAAGCTGCTTCGAACTCGCTGGTTTAAGACTAAGCCATAACGCTATAGATACCCTGAAGCCCGATCTACTCCCACAAGCATCATTCGTTCTACCTATAGTCCATTCCCTTATGGCCTTGAAATATGACCCAATCGGAATCCTAACCAATACCTCCACAAAATACCTTACGAGCTAGCTCATCGGCTATTTCATTGCCGGGAATATCGCACTAACCAGGAACCAACAAAGTCTTAATCTGTAGGCATCCATTAACCTCCTAAATTCCTTCCTGTACCACAGCACTCCGCCACGGCGGCTTGTCTTCTTGGATAAAATCTTTTCCTTGATGTATGGCTCATACGTGGTAGAGAAAATCCTGTCATGTTACACTCTAGGATAGCTTCGGTCCTAGAGAGCGTAACAGTTTAGCAGGTATATATAGGTGCACCATTGCCTGGACTTGTCTGGGGTCTATAATGGGAGAAAAGGACCTTCGGGGCCTGACCAGAGACTTAACACAATCTGGTACCACGGGAACCAGTAGCCCCTGGTGCGGCAACATCGATTCGGTGTTGTCACACTGGACTGGCTGTTGGATGAGGCCCTTCGGGGAGTTCACGTGGTGGTTGTCGGTTTAAACCTAAATCGCAGGAAGGGGTTTATAGTCCCGATGTGGTGTTGCATAGCAACACGAGTCGCCAATAGTGCGGCAGGAGGTTAGATAGCTCCAACTCCTAAGCAAGGGCGAATGGACTTATCCAGACAATGAGTCTCTCAAATTGCCACCTATGTGTTCCTGACAGGTACATGGGGGCGTTGGTTGGCGCATTGTACCTCACCCGGTGGTAAGACCACCGTGGGATAAGGCCGTCATGGCAGGTGCCCACGTTAATCTTGACCACATCTGTACCACAGCACTAGCCTGGACCTGACACAGTAACTTGTCATTGCCATCAGTGCTGCCTGACTATCCACATAGATAGTTACCTCAGTGTCGCTCTCAACATTCTCCTCCAGTAATCTTAGGGCCTTGTAAATGCCTAGAATTTCTGCCTGGAAAACGCTGTAACTATCAGACAATCGAAAAGATCGTTTGATATCTGTTCCCATGAAGTAAACACCCACTCCTATGCCTACTTCCATCTTCGAGCCATCCGTGAAAATAGCACACCTTCCGTGGAGCTTCTCCGCTCCAGAGGTTCCTACTAGGGATTTCAATAACGGGAATAGCCTCGAAGTCAATTATAGTACCTACATAATCCGTTTGAGCGGCCGAGGATAATGTTTGACCATTCAACTTAACTTCATTAAGTACGCTCCCTATTAATCCCAATTCCTTTGGTCTAAATAAGCCCCGCACAGTACGTTGCATTACGCCATCGATAAAATATTTATCCGTTTCAGAACACATAACATTTTAGCATTTGTTTTTAAGTATATATTTTTGTATATTTCACCCTTAACGGCATGTTTTGCATATAGTAATTTTTAGAGCATATAATAAAAAAGTTGCAAAAATATTTAACATTTAAAATTCATTTTAATGATAGCCTAAGTTCGTTAAAAATCGTTCAAGAGCTTAAAATCATGAAGATTATTTAGAAACTAATTGAATGATCTTTATTGCAGCTATTTTTGAAATATTACACATGATGACGTATTCGCTTACAAACTTGCCCGAATATTAACAGGTAAGATTTTGTGTGGTTTTGAATTAAAGCTATATATGTAAATTTGCATATCGTAGGTGGGCTAACGAAAAGTCCTACATGTTATTTAACGATTTCTTTTATGGATATTCAAATTTGTACCGATAGTCAACCCGCGAATAAGTATATTTCGGATGTCTATTTGACATCCAAGCTAGGACATGAATGCCGGACATTTCTAGATGAGATGACGAGACATTAAAATATGGAGTTAATCTGGGTAAGGGATCACTCAAGGAAAATATTATTGTGGAAGAACTAGCCAGAAATGGTTCCATTCCTCAAAGTGAAGAAATATACCAACTAGTTGGGGTACCGCTGTCATATTATAGATTTATGATACTGCAGTACTTGTCGAGAATAGCTCAACAAAGATGGACAGACGAGACAGATATGACCTTAGTACGATCAAAAACGAACTTCATTCTGGGATGGTGACATTTTCTTACGGATATTAGGACTACAGAATTTGGGAGTCTACATATGCATGGGTTAGCTCTCTTTGTAATTGATGCCAGATGGATTAGATCTTTTATTCGTGCGTCAGGTTGGTTCAATTCGAACATACATTTGGACATGTGAAAACTGACTCACATGATCCCTTAGGGTAACACAAGGGGATCAATAGGACCCAGGTGAGCTGTTTATTTTATACATTCACAGCTGCCCGTCTAACCCAAACTAAATGCCAAAAAGAACTTGACAGATGTGTTATTTAACTTGAACAATTCTCTTTAAATAGTTGAAATAAATTTAACTATTGAGTACGTACGAATTAGTACCTCCAAATTTTTACATTGAAAATAAAAAATATTTATCATTATTAACCATGATGTTGTGATGCACCAAATGAGCTCAATCAACCAAATTGACCAAAACCCCAACCAATTAAAAAAAAGTTGCCAAATAGACAGAAAAGATTTTGCAGAAAAACTTACAAGATGTATTAAATCCAAATTATTATTTCAAATTTAAAACTTTCTTTCACAAAAAACATGAACCATTTATTGGTATAATTTTTATAACCAGAATTTTAGTTTATTCGTGCGCTCTTCGTAGTATTTCAATAACAAAATAAAGTTTATATTACTTCAGAAAGATATATTTTTAAATATAAGGATTAGGATAAGGAAATAAAATATATAAAAACAATGTCAATTTCAAATTAAACAAAATTTCAAAAAGTTATAACGTGAGATAAAAAACTTTAATTTTGAAATTATGCACACTAAAATTTCTGTGGCCAAGAAGAAAAACTACATAACTTAAGTTATGTCACTTTCTATTTTCATAAAAATTGTACAAATTAACATAAGCTTTTTTCCATACTTCCTATATTAAAGTTCATGTTTGTTCATGCTTATTTGAAATATGTAGATTTTAAGACATAAATTTTATTTTCCTAGTATTTTGGAATACTATGAATAAGTAAATAATTCAACATATTCAAGATATATTTTAAAATTCCATTTTGGAACAAATTTATAACTTGAGGTATTATTTAAACAAAATATTAATTTTATAATGGGGAAAACAACACCATTACTTTTTTGCTGTATTTTTCAATAGTCAACATATATATCGGTTTGAAAAATATAGATAATTCAAAATCGTATACCTACGGCCAATTATGTAGTTTTTCCTTTTGTTTTAAAAAATTGTCAAAGTATAATATTTTCTTCTTAGAAAATTTAAGTGACTGAAAATCGGTTAACCGGTTTTTTCTTAAATGAGATTTTTCGGTGAAATCGAAAACCGGATTTCCAAAAAAGTATGTTTTTTGGATACTCTAATAAGCAAGCAGTAATTGCTCTAACTTGTTTATAATTTCAGTTTGTAGGGGATAAGAAAAACATTCACTTTTTTATATTAAATTTTGTATGAGAAACAAGTTGGAAGATTTTGAACTTGATTTGGAAAAACATATTGTTGTTCTACGAATGTCATTGTATGTTGACTTGAGTCTCAGTCTGGTTTAGTGGATAAAATGACGACGGCTTTGATGAGACTTGTGATATTGGACTTAAAATTTGGTTAAGCATATTAGGAATTGCTAAACTTCTCCGATCCGATATTTTTTATTTCGTAAATATTCCATAAGATTTTTATTTACTCGTTTTACGGATAACAATATCCGAACATTAACAAATTTAGGTGATACTCATAGGCCTATTTTAATATTAAGTGAATATAGAGCAACAATGGCTTAAAAACAAAATAGAGAAAAATAGATTCAAATTTTAATTACATATTATTTTTTAAAGACTATTTCAGAAAGGGAATTTAACCCTTTTTTTTAAATTAAGTTATATCAATTAATGTAGACATACTTGAATTATTTTTTGAGAAACATTGAAAATACGAGTAAAATTTTAAGGTATTGTTAATAACTCGATTTAAAAATTTTACTTGATTAATCGATTAATTTAAAAACACCATTTTATTATTTGATAAATGAATAATGAAAAAGTCGTGTAAAATGAATACTCGACTATCTACATTCCCTCACCATCTTACTTAGATCTATTTTATTCATTCTTAATAGACTCATAGTTCTATCCTCATCTGGATCTCCCATATTATTTTGGTTATTCTGCCCACTGCATCATTATTCCACAGTGTTCTATGGGCCATCTTAGCCCACTCTTTCAACTCGATGGTTAATGCCTCAAAAGGTTTTGAGTTTTCCAAGCTTATTTCCCATAATTCTCTGGATCATTCGCATTCTCATTTCCAACAGATCCATAGTGACTAGGTACCCAAATAATGTGTACTGTAATGGAGAAGTCGTTAAGCGATTTCTTACAGTCTAAGACAGTCCTGGACTTGATATTTTCGGATGCTACGTATTTTATTGCCATTTAGCTATCCGTAAAAATGTTTATATGTTTTCATTGGCTCATATATTATATATTCTCTGATCGCATGTACTTCCGTTAGGCAGTCGGAAACATAGTCTGGTTTTTAGTTCTTCCATATAAAATCCGAGTTCGATTATATGCCCTAAGTTAGAGCCATCTGTGTAGCAACTAGTCTCCATGGTCATCTGAGTCAGAGTTCCATTAGATCAATAGTTACATTAGGCATCCTCTCAGATATTTCCGTTCAATACCTCGATTATGCATTAGTTGTAGGATTTAAAGGCAATTTGACGTAAAGGCCCGAATTTCTAACGTTTAGACAATAGAATTGTTTTTAAATCTCTTGTAGGTGTTGTTCTGATCGCACCACTTATTCCTAGGCAGCACGTTCGTTGAATCTTTTGTAAGATTTTTACATTGCATTTTTTATCCACCCCATACTACTAAAACAAAGTTTAGTAATTACACTCCTGTAGAGCTAATGTATCATTTTCGGATTAACAACCAATTTAGAGCGTATGGCTCTTCCACATATTGAACAAAATCTGGACTTTTTTGGTCCTACCCTCCTAAGTATAGCCTCTATCTTAATTTCCGATCCAGGAGATCAACAAAGTATTTTACCTGGTTGGATATTTTAATTTCTTTATCAAGAAACTGAGGGTCGTCGTAATGAGCGATCTTCGTTTTCCTTGTGAACAGACAAATTTCTATTTTTTCGGGTTTACGTTCAGTCCTCTTGGTTCAGTACTATATTTAGAGCCTCCTCTGCTCTACTGCATAATTGAGTTGGATTAATTCCCCTTAAAAATATGTCGTCCTAGTAACAGACTGGTTCATCGGTTGAGATCCTTAAGGTGATAGTATGCCTCTGTAGTATATCATGCTGTACATTATCGCTGAGGTTTATGTCATATAAACAGTAATTAATCCATCTGTTCCTTAGGATGTGACCGATCCACTCTCTATGAGCACGGTAAATCTGAAACTGGTCTAAGGATTGGATAATTGTATCAGTTTGTACGTTATTTTAGTGCTCCTAATATATCAATGCATACTGTGAGTGAATATACTTTGTCGTTGAAGAATTTTTCTATTTAGCTAGTGAATTCATGCAGAGCCGTTTCCACCGATCTTAATTTGATGGAGACCTGTACCGACCACAATTGAACCGTCTAAATAGAGCATTGACATAAAACGAGCAGGCAAAATAATAATTAATATTGGAGTAAAAATTATTTATCGCTTAAATGAAAAACTATTAGAGCAAAAGTTTCAAAATTGTGTGAAAATAATTTTCTCATCAAGAATCATAACTGATATGAAAATAAAAGGTAAATCTTAATTATCGCATATCTAAGGAACTATTACAGTGAAAGTCTCTAGATTTTGTGGGAATAATTTTTTGTCAAGTTCCACAATTGAAATGGAAATAGGTAGGGTAGCCTTGAATATTTATTATTATATATCTAAAGAACTACTCCACCGATTTAGATTCATATTCAGCATGTATAAATTAATTAGAATTAATATATAACATTTAAATTGTCAAAAAAAAAAAAATTAAATAATTACGAGATAGAAAGTTTTTGAATTGGAAAATCAAGAAATTTTGATTTGAAATTTATATCATAGATGAGGGTTATTATAGGGAACATTATGGCATCATGAAATCCTGAGATAGAGGGTTTTGAATGTAGGCCCCAAATATACCCAATATCGTTCGAGTTTAGAAATTGTCGATTTTAATAGCATACTAAGTAAATACCTATTATTATATAATTTTTATCGTAATTATTTTGTTTATTTAATATTCAATACAATAATCACGAACTACTATTACCCATGTGCATTTCATAGTTCAAATTTATAAAATAAAAAAGAAGTTTTTATTACAATTTTGTTTTCTTTTAAACGGAAATGATTCAAAAGCAATATGTATAAATAAACTGCAGAGCTATTAAAGACACCAAATACATTGTATGTACGTGTTAGTTTAAAGATACATGTGTGAAATTTAGAAGACAAATGTAGAATTTGAAATTAAAAAAAAAAAACGAGAAAATATTTGCAACATTGTTTGTATTCAAATGGAGCGTATTTTTTACTTCATACAAAATGTATATAAAAAATTCACTAGAAACTTAATACACACTAGTGTCTCGTAGGAAAAAATTTTGTAGGAAGACCCCTAAAACGGTGCGTATTAACCCATTAGTGGACGAAGTTCCCTGGCCACTTTCCTTGAATAATTTTCAGCAATTATTCATAAAAATGATCTGATATGTTCGTTTAAAAACATTTTGTTTAGAAAATTTTATAGTTTTGGAGTTATGAACCTCCCTTATAACGGACACAGCGCAGTAGCTTCACTGGCATATGGTAACTTTTAAAGCATTCTTTTGTCGTAGAGGTCTCAATTTGTAAAGGCGATCCATATCATCGAATTGAAGGTTGTCATTTAAATGAATGTTATTTAGTATTTGTTCAAACCTCTTAATTCTCATGCTATTGCAGAGTAGTTTAGGAACGTCAGGTTTGCTTGACCAATATAATTTTTTATTGGGATATTTTGCATATCCAGACAAGAGAACACCTCCTAAAAATACTTTTATCTCGTCCAATGTAACTTCTAAATTTATATTCTTTTGGAGACCGTACAAGTTTGTTTGCTCCTCAAAATGTCTTAAAATATCCTCGGAGAAAAATAGTTCAAAGAATTCTGTCGGAGTTGTGCATAACTGAGCTTTAGCACTTGGTGGAATCATTGTACATTCTGTATTTATTCTATATAATGGTTCAACTTTTCGCCAACAATTTGAACTCGTGTTTGTCTGTCTGTTTGATCCACATGCGCAAATATTTCTCTAGGGTTTCGTCACATAAAACTCAACACTCAAATCACAAAAACTGAACCAAATGAATTAAAATATGTTCCATTGGAATGTCAGTAAATTTTTGAAAGTGCTGCAGTAGAAAATTTTAGCGTCCCTTATAACGGACTCTGAGCTGAATATGGAAAAAGTATTGACATTTTTTTTTTTAATTGATCTTAAGTTCCCTACCAGCGCTTGAAAATCACGGGTCTAGAAAATTTTGTCTAAATAAAAATTTTGAGTTTTGTCTCGAAATTGGTATCAAAAAAACTCGTAATTTTAAGCCTGTTATGAAAAAAATATTAAAATGTGTTTTGCAAAATTATTAGTCCATAAACCGTTATTTTAGTTCATCATACAAAAAAAAAAAAAAAAAAAAAAAAAAAAAGTTCGATATTTTTGTTTGCAAAATAGATAAGAATTTTATGGTTTTTTTCCTTTTATGAGTAAAATATGGAAAAGTTGCACTGTAGTAAAAATGGGTCCTAATAAATTATTTTCAAAAAATTTCTTCACCAAAATTCACTAAAAAAAATCCTCTAGTGGAGAAAAATTCCATGGGGAAAATTTAAAAATATTTTTTCCATAACAAGCTGAAAATTACGAAATTTTTGAGATCTAGTACGCGAAAAAAATCGAAATTTTTGTTTGGCCAAAATGTACCAGACTTGAGATTTTCCATCGCTGGTAGGGAACTGAAGATAAATTATGAAAAATTTTTAAATATTTTTTCCTCATTCAGCTCATCAATACGCAACGTTTGAGGCGTCTTCTACATCGAAATCTCAAAAAAGCGTTTCCTCGGAACACACTAATACACTCTGAATGAATACATATTTTTTTTATCTGCTCATACATATGTTAAAAAAAATATTAATGCTACTGCTACTAATTAGTTAAAGGAAGTTCCTACAGTAGTCAAAATATTAGAGAAAAACATGTTTAATATTTATGAAATTGGTCAAATGTCATGAGAAAGTGTGACTATTCAAGGAGGAGTCATCTTCCCATTTTGTTGTAAATGAGATTTTATGCTTTATTTGTATAGTCATCTGGAGATATCTTGATACGATATTTAGTGTTCCAGATAGCTCACCAAAAATATTATCATCATTGGCTACCGAAACAGGGTTTGATGAGAATTCTGAGAAAATGGAAGGAAGGATTTTAGACTCCGAAATTAAGTGGTATTAATCTGAGAATTTCGAATTATGCAAAATTTCTATTTGTACGATTCGACAAAAACTGAGTTGCCAAGATAATCTGAACGAAAGAATGTGGTAAGAAGGAATAGTGGGAGATGCTCAAACAGCGGCATACAAACAAAATACCTATGGGACGAAGCAATTATTAAGTTCAGTAAGACTCTGTTGGATATGAGTAGGAGACAGATAAGAATGATTATTAAGTCTATAACGAGTCATAATAATCAAGGTATGAATGTGATAAAAATAGATATAATCAATGGTGATATTTGTAGGTGGTGGGTGGAGGCTTTAGAAAGCTCCTTTCATTTCTTATGTCAGTTTTTTGCACTATCAAATAGAAGACTGAAAATTCTTTGATCTTATTTTTTTTAAAAATTTGATTGATATAAGGGGAGTATGCAGAACTATCAACCAGAGGTTGTAAATCATCGTTTATACAGGACATTAATTTGTGTTCCTTAACAGAAGATAGTTTTGTAAGCAACCTGTGAAGTTCCATATGACAACAGTTTGGCAGCTTTAAATATTGTTCCTCTGGGTGTCGCTCCATGAAGAAGAATAAAGCATTTTTGCTGGAATTCAAGATGAAAACAAATGTATTTCCAGCCTTGAATCGAGTACCAAACATTGAATTTAATTTGTATTACACTTTAATTCAATAGCGTTCTCCAGTGAAAAGGAAATTTAAATTCAAGTCAAATTTATTTTACTTGAAAAATTTTAATTCTTTCAATCATATATTTAAAATATTTTAATTAAAATATTTTTATTAATATTATTTATGAATTCATGCTGGATTCCATAAAAAATTTCGAAGTCTTGATTTTTTGAAATATATGTGCTTATTGAGTAATTGATTACTAACCGACAAATAATTTTGTATGTATTCGGCAAGGTTTTAATGTTCATACCCCAATGCGATAAGAAACTGTAAAAATTTACCATCGAAATACTCACAACAAAGTGCATAAGAAAACACACCAATACATTCGAATTTTAATTCCCCTCTTTTTGCCGATCAATGGCTTATTGTAATTCGTTTTATTTCTGTCGCCATTTACTCGAACGCATAAGTTATAGACGTTAAGACTATTTTGGTCCGATTGCACCAAAATTGAAAAATTTACTTTAGTTTTCGAAGCTTTGGTAGTTTAGTTGGTTTGTTCCAAGTACAACTACTACCAAAAAAGTGAAAATTATAATTTTTTTTTTTGGAAAATTTTACCAAGTTGAAAATATTTTCAATAACTTTTAACGAAATTGAAAAATATGTTTTTAAAAAAATATACATATATTTTTTTTAAAGAAGATATTCAAAAGCAATGTATAAAAATCATAAAAATGACAACTCTGTGTTAAAACCTCGAGTTCTGCAATACTTTTCTCAATAACAACACAATGTTAAAATCATTAGTTTTTCACAAAAAAAGTTTATTCAAATGTTGGAACATTTTGGTAGGTTTTGCTATTTTTTAGAGAAAGTTTTGGTAAAATTTTTTTGCTTTGTGACAACGCTGGTTAAGACCCATCGCCACAGTGGAATGGTAGTTCTCGTACTATATCAATTTTTCTCCTTTAGTAAACTGTGGGAATTTAGAGAAGTAGAATTTGAATGGAAGTGGCGACAAAACCTTGTCGTGAGGAACTCCTTGCTTAACTTTAGGGGTTATAGCGGTTAATATAATGTTGACAGAAGATCATCTTGGGTAGCAGAAATGTCTCAACAGAATTCGCGACAGATGTATAGCTCTGACTTGATCGCTCTTTTCCTAAGTTCCAATATTGAGATTACTCCATTCAATTTCCATCCAATTTCCTAAGAGTCACACTATAAGCCTAGAACACGATAATAACGATATAACCGAACGCCTTTAATGCCACCGTTGCAGGTTACAGATTTAGAATAACTTACCGCGGCAAGCATGACTCATTCTGGCATAACTTAGATCCGGGAAACCCTACATTAGTTCAAACAATGAATTTATTAACTCATCGACATAAGTTGGTCCGACTGGACTTGACTTTCATATACAACACACAGATTGAACTATTTTTGTCGTTTCGTAGGCACACTTCTCAAAGCATTTATGGAATTCAGTAAAGAATTCTTTGTAAAATATTTATGATCTTTCAGTTAATACATTTAGGGATTGCAGTCAAATAGAAATTGTGATATATTTTATAGATATGTCGGTTTATATTAGCTAAAGAATGAGGAATTTCAAAAAGTTCTTGGTTCAAAGGAACTCGTTTTAATGACCAGTCGATAAATCTTAACCAACTAACTTTTAAGTTTTATTCCATATCAGCCCAGTTTAAACATAAACAAATAATACGAGGGCGGATCAATAAGTCCGTGATTTTTCAAACTTCCATCGTAATTATATGAAATGCAACACTATTCCCATCCATTACCACCTGTTAATAGACTACTGTCAAATTTTGAGCAGGTGTCGTCATTTACTTTACGTTTAACAGCTGTTCAAAACATACAACCTCTTGTATTTTTCTAAAAATGGAAAAAAGTGAATTTCGAGTGGTCATTAAATATTATTTTTTGCGAAAAAAAAAAGCCGTCAATCAAACCAAGGAAAAGCTCGATAAATACTATGGTGACTCTGCACCATCGATTTCAATGGTCAAAAAAGTGGTTCACTGACTTTCGTTGTGGTCGCACAAGTACAAATGACGCTGAACGTTCTAGACGGTCAGTACACACGAAAATGTCGAAAAAATCCACGATATGGTGTTGGCCGACCGAAGAGTAAAAGTGCGTGAGATTGTTGATGTCATAGGCATTTCATATGACAGTGTGGTTTCGATTTTAAATGATCAGCTGGGTTTGAGAAAGTTGTCTGCAAGATGGGTGCCGCTTTTGCTCTCAATTGACCATAAACGTAAACGTGTGACAACTTCAAAGGATTGTTTGGAGTTATTTAACCATAATCCGAATGAGTTTTTGCGGCGTTTTGTAACTGTGAATGAAACACGAATCCACTACTGTACTCCGGAGACCAAGCAGCAGTCTAAACAATGGGTTTTTCCGTGTAAACCTGCACCGAAGAAGGCCAAGGTAAGTTTGTCGGCCAATAAGGTGAGCGATTACCTTCAAAATGGAAAAACAATAAACAGTGAATATGATGCCAACTTATTAGACCGATTTAATGAGGATTTAAAAAGAAAACGACCCCATATGGCCAAGAGAAAAGTTCTTTTTCATCAAGATAATGAAAGGGTGCAGACATGTGCAGTCTCAATGACAAAACTCTATGAATTGGGCTACGAATTGATACCTCATCCGCCATATTCTCCGGATTTAGCCCCTAATGGCTACATCCTATTTCCAAACCTAAAGAAATGGCTCGGTGGAAAGAGATTCAGCTATAACGATGAAATTATTACTCAAAATTGTTCAAAATTTTGACAGTAGTCTATTAATAGGAGGTACTTGATGGGAATGTGTTGCACTTCATATAACTACGAGGGAAGTTCGAAAAGTCACGGACTTATTGATCCGCCCTCGTAATTTAACCCAGTTGCTGCAAAAGATTAGTCTCTGTTTTTAAATACTTTTCATAAAATTCTTCTTGAAATTAATAAAAAGATGTTTTTTTATTTTTATTTTATTTTAATTAATAACAAATTCTATATTATTTACAATGATGATTTAATTAAATGTTGGTCACATTTCCTATTACAGACCAATTCTACTTACTCTCTACTCTTGTTAATGTTGCTGTTCACTTTTTTCTTATTTGTTTTAGCATTTTGTATTTTTTTTATATTTTTATTTATTGTATTTCTTTATTATTGTTGTGTTTAATTATATTAAATGTTTATTATCTAATAAACCAGCAGCAACAATAACATTAAACGATAAAAATCATATACGAGAAGAAATAAATATGTACATATTTTTTTTTTTTTTTTTTTTTATTTTATCTCACAAATACTTTGTGCGAATCCACTGTCAACAATCATAGAGTGCGTATGTATTACAGCACAGTGTTGCCCCAGTTAGATGATTTAGTTTAGTCGGTTTTGTTTAATTGTATTTTTTGGGTTCATTTGTTTATATATAAAAAAAAAATAATAACAAAATCAAAATATAGTTAAAAAAATAACTAGGAAACCTAAACTTCAAAATCCGACCAGGATCGCTTAAAGAATATTGAAAATAGCCTGTGTTTTATTTTTTATTTGTTCTGTTTTGGGAAAAACCTGTCTGGCAACGTTCATTTCGTAAAAGAGTCGATTATGAACTTGTCGATAGTCAGTGTGTTAGCTGTCTTATACAAAGTGAAATTGTATTTGTAGTTAGTATTGTCCCAGCAAACAAAAGTATTTGATATCAAATTGAGAGTGATGTGAAATCAAGTCCATTCTTGACTTGATTTCAAATCTTAAAAATAATAACTTTCTTAACAAAAAGGGGAATTAATTGTCAAATTGAGAAATGCTACTCGTATTATTATCAAACCATTGCTAAATGTAACTCTCAAACTTTTTTCAAATGTTCATTGTGAGCACATGTGGAACATAAATAAAAGTAATTTGCATTTTTAATTTTTTCTAAAGTTTTCTTTTGTATAGACTTCTAATTTTGTCCCCATCATTATACGTATTCATTAATTGGAAAATATTTTATTAAATAATTTTATTAATTTACTTATTTTTATATATTTCAAATATATATTTTATAATATATTGTTTCATATATATTTGATATAACATTTGATATCAAATTGAGAAAATACTATTTCTCAAATATTTTTTAACTTTTCTCTTTAAATTTATGACTGATTTGATAGTAACATTAAATATCAAATTAAGTGTATACTATTTTTCAAATAATTTTAAAGTTATCTTTAGGTTTGAGAATGATTGAAAAATAACATTTGATATCAGTTAGACAATGTAGTTTTTTTAAGAATTCTCAATTTGAAATCAAACTTAAAATTCAAACCTCTACCTACATTTGAGACAAGTTTGAGAAACACGTTTGATATCAAACGTTAAAGTCATCATATTTCAAATGTTTGACATCGTGTTTGCTGGGGTAGCACATATAGACACTACGTTTATTGTATGAAGACTTTGTACAAAAATTTAAATCATCGCACAATTTGCATAACTCTAGACGACTTAGCATAACTGGGCGAACAGAAGGCCGAGAAACAAGAAGATGAAGTTAAACTGTGAACTTATAAAGCCAAAGTCAACGACACAATTTGTATAAAAAATGGAAGAAAAAAATTAAGCAATAACAGATTAGTAGAAAAAAAAAAAACAAACAAACAAAACAGATAAACAACACAGCAAGTGACAAAAATAAAAATAAAATACATATATATATATAAAACAATTAATAAAATTTATATGAATATGCACTGAACAGGGTGTCTCATGAAGGATAATTATTTTAAATGTATACTAATTAAAAAAAGGTAAAATAATGAGGCATGAATAAAAATTTATTAATTTTTTTCCAGAATAGCAATTTACTATTTTCAAAAATAAAAAAAATAATGTAAAATAAAAAAGGTAAAGAAATCGTTAAATTATTATTATTATTATTTTTATTATTATTATTTTTATTATTATTATTTTATATCTGTAAACTTTTTGTGTTTGGTTTTGGTATTTAAACGGACAGCCTATCGAGAGTTCTGTGGTTTAAAAATGTCAAGTGGGAGGAAACCATAAGACAAAAGTCAGGTATTAGTAATACAAAGTTTGTTTTTGGTTCGTATTGAAACAGGTCATATAAATAAGTAATTAATTTTCTGATTAGAAAAACTTTAAGATTTTTTTAATATTTTTATATACATATAATCTGAATCAGGTATAATATATCCCAAAAGGAAAAACTAAAGAACGTTAGATATCTCAATGGAATTTCACATGACCAGTGTTGTAATTCTGTAACTTTATACAAACTTAAAAGGGGTTTCTTTCGAAACGAAATATATAATAACTTCCAGTTCTAAGGTATTTTCTAGATATACTGTATATATATATATGAAGATTAATGTGAATTCTGATTTCCATAAGAAAATTTATTCAACCATGAAGTGCATTTTTTGTTTGAACGGCTACGTCAATAGTAAAACTGTTTAATTTGTAATGAAAAAAATTTTCGATCCATTGTTGAGGCGTTGTTACTGCCAGAAATAGTTATAGTTTGAAACTGGAATGTAGCCATTGACAAAATATTTGTCCATTGCAGAACAATTAAAGCATTTTGCCATCGATTTGAAGTTGCATATTTTCGCATATTTTGGTCTAATCAGCATATTTATGGCATATTTATAAGTTTTTAGAGTACGTTTAAATTTTCTATAATTTTTTTGAATATTATTTCTACCTCATAAAATTTTTACACACGTTTATACAGAATTAGGCGTTTGTGCTGATTTTGTAGCGTACAGAAAAACTTGTAAAACCCCCAGCTTAAAGCATACCGTTCGACTTAGAATCACTTAGTCGATTTAATGATGATAATTGTGATCGGTTCATTATTTCACCTAGCTCCAATACAAATAAATACTTTATAAATATAGTAATACTTTAATGAAATTCGACACAAATAAATATAAGATCGGTTCATAATTGACTCCAGCTCCCATATAATGTCCACTTTCGGGAAACACCTTAAAGTGCATAAATGGATATATAAATGTTAGAATCACCATAATATTACGCAGAAACTCAAAGAAAAAATATAGTTCAACATTTTCACGGCAAATATATCATGTTTTTTATGGTCACTGGAATAATTTATATAATCGCAGTAACCATATTAGTAGTAATCATACATTCATACAAATTATTATTATTTTTTTTAATAAACATAGAATATGTTTCTCACAATCAGTGCCCTCACCAAAAAGCGCTTTGACGAACATACACAACGGTGTAGGCTATTATATGGACGGATTTGTCCGACTACATATCGATAACTCCATGCTAAGTCAAAAACCTGAAATTTGAAATATGAGCCTTTAAAGTTTTTTATCGATTTACACGAAACATTATGCGTTACAATTTCGGTAATAATTTCTAATTGTAATGTTCGATCATGGCCTAAATGGAATCTAAGTTGGAAAAAAGAAAAAGAATTAAAAGAATGTAAAAATCCACAAAAATGCTAACTCGACATAGTATATTTTAGAATAGGATATATATATTGCTTGCCTGAAATATGCTGCAAAGGCCTGGAGAGAAGCAAAGGTTGTCTTCATACCTAAACCAGGAAAAGAAAGTTAGGCAAATCCGAAAGCATATAGACCTATAAGATTAACATCATTCTTATTGAAAACCTTGGGGCAAATCATTTAAAGAACAGATCGATTGAAACTGCACTTCAAGAAGTTGCACATCATATCGTAAGATCACTTGATGTATGCGTATATACTCTGGCTATACTTATTGATATAGGAGGAGTGTTTTGACTTCCGAGTCTTACTGATTCCTTGAGACAGTTCAACCTGAACCATGTTATATGCAGGTATTCTATCTGCACTATTGTGGGTGACCACTATAAACAGTCTATTAAGGATTCTGTCTGTTATGCAGACGACGTCGCAATATTGATTAGAGGAAGAAATCCTAACTATCAATGCAAAAGGGCAAAAGAAGTCCTCAACATATCCTATAACTGGACCAAGGAGCATGGCTACATATGTGTAGCCAACCTTTCAGAATAAAAGGATACAAATAACAAGAAAAATCAAATACCTGGGGGTAGTATTTGTTTGGAGATTATCCTGGAAAGATTACATTAAGAGAATAAATAAATCTCACAGAATATGGGCATTTTGCAGAAGAGCAATAAGAGCAAAATGGGTCCAAAGATGACACACTGGCAATACATGAGCATACTGAGACCAGTTCTACGTACGCCTTCCTAGTATGGTGGATGTCGTTGGAGAAGAAAGTTAATATAAAATCTCGTATTAACGAAAGCTATTGAAAATATTCTATGAATGCTACAGATCGAGATACAGTTTAAATATGAAGCAGCGCTAGTTGCAACTAGAGCAATGGCAATGGGAAAATGGCTTGCAGATGATCATTACCAACGGGAAATATAACTATGGAATTGTGTGACTAAAATCCCAGAAAGAGAAAAATAGGATAATAAAAATGATGTACGGAACAATCCAGGAACCCAACTGTATACAGAAGCTTCTAAAATTGGTGACGGAAGAGAAATAAGCCTCCATGAAATGTGCCGAAATATATGTAAATTCCGGATCATAATACCGTATTCCAGGTGGAGATCAAAGCTATCAAAGAAGGTATTAAATGGTTGAAAGAGGTAGATAATGAAGCTCCTACTTGTGTTTATACGGATAGTTAATCGGTTATTAAAATCCTAAGAAATGACAAAATTACATCTCCAAGTGTCTTACAGTTAAAGAGTGAAATAAACTCGTACCTCGAATGTGAGAGCACCGAGATAATATAGATTCCAAGATATCGTGGTATTGACGGGAACAAAAAAGTTGATAAGCTTTCCAAAATGAGTACAAACTTGCAAATGCAAAACCTTTCCAAAAGATTAAAACTGAACTGAAAGAATGAGAAGGAGATGAACACGTCAGAGTTTGTCAAAATTCAAATACCGGAAGAACGAGTGGAATCTTATGGAGAAACCCAAACATTGAGAAGACGAAGGACATCCTTAAATTAAATATGCCAACTAGGTTCTTAAACTAACCAAAGAGATAAGATTTATAATTAGGAGAAACTTTTTTCTCTGAGAGCGCACAACATACCTATGCAGGTATACGTGTATACAGTTAATGGATTTGGGACAAATTATTGCACCCTCTTTTCAACCTAACCTAATCTAAATAATTCTAAAAATTTTAAATATATAAAAAATATAAAATTATAGTTATGTAAGTGTAAATTAAAAAATGAAAACCGCCAACTATTTATTATCCATTTCTATTTAAAAATTTTGACATTGATGTAATTTCTTTGATTTTGTAAATTTCCTTTTGTTTAGACTATAACGAGATATCCTCTTTTAAAATTGGCTTAAAACTCAAAAAATTATTCAACGTTTTCTAAACTTTCTCAGTAATTATATAATATATGTACATAATATAATTTAAGTGAAAGTGTTTAATTTTATGTCTTATTTGGAGCATACTTTATGGGGCAAAAATAAAACTAAGTATGTTATTAAAGATAAAATCGAAAAAAAATGTACAATTTGTGTCCAATTTGAAAAAAATAAATCTTGTTACATTTACATTTGGAAATATTTTATTTTTTAAATGTTTTTTGATTAAAGATGAGAACTCTTTCTGAAACTATTTACGTGGAACAAATACAAATTTTTCTAAGTACTTATTCTTTTAATTAATTTATTACAGACAATCTGAGTCTATATTCATTTTGCTTATTAAAGCAATAATGTGAACAGCTCATTACAAAAATGTATGTACAAAGTCCTATAAAGATCTGATAAAGTTAAATGTTTAACGGTATAAAACTATAAAAAATATAATGATAGAAATTTGCATATATATGTAGTTGATAATGTAAACAAACTTACAAACACATGCACATTCAATTGATAATGTTCTCGGAATATTAATACAATTAACAACGACATTATTTGCAAATTTATACGTAAATGCAAACACCCACCCAAGTACTTATAAGTACATATGTGTGTACATTAGACTGCACCAAAATTTATCGACTTTTGAATTCGTTCATTGGGTTGTAAAAAGATATTGTGTGAAATATTACTGAAATCGGATATCGTTAAACTGTGCCGCATTGGACCTAAAGTTTGTAAGGTTCTTTTATATTGAAATATTTCGGTTTTTTATAGTTTTTAGAAAATTTTAGCAATTGAACACTTTGCTCTGTAACTAGATGTTAAAAAATCGTAGTCTAAACATAATTATCTATCAAAAAAGATATAAGAAGAAACAATTGGTTAAAAATTGTTAAAGTTATTGCTAATTCCCCAGACCATTAATGAGTTTTAAACAACTTGTGTAAGAAGTGCACAAACAAATTATAAATTTTTTGAGAAATATTTAAATAAAATGCTATTTTTAAATTTGTTTTGAAGGATTACTGAAAAATAAGCTTCTGTTTCTGCAGGATAAATCAAACCCCTTTCCAAGCCTGGTTAAAAAACTATGACTTTTCTTTTTAAGGCTGCTTCTAAAATCCAACTTGAAAATTTAAAAGATTTTGTTAAACAAATTTTAAAAAGTTTAAATAAACCTATGTAGTTTTATAGACAACACCACAAAAAATAAATTTAAATTAAAAAAGAATTAGATCAATACCTTGTATGACTAAGCCGTACCTGCGGCTTAAATTTTGCGGATTTCGTCAAAATGGCATTTTTTTTTTTGAGTTTTTTTAATTATAAAGTAAATTTTAGTTGAACTGATGTTCAAACTAAGCGGGATTATTAGAGAATAATAAAGCATGATCCATTTCGAGGTTCACTACTTTTATAAAGAAAAAAACACAGAAAATTCAAATTTAATGGGAAATGTTTATTATCATTTGAAAGAACATTCTTTGGCATTTATTTTTTGAAGATTATGTCTATCAAATGTTGGCCGTTGCTACATCGCAGATGGTCCATCCGTTGAGTCCAATTTTCGATGACTCGTTCGAGCATTTCGACTGGTAACTGGCGAATGACACGCGTGATGTTTTCCTCCAAGGTCTTAATCGAAGCGGGTTCGTCCGCATAAACTTTACACTTTACATATCCCCACAGGAAAAAGTCTAACGGTGTGATATCACACGATCTTGGCGGCCAATCGACCGGCCCAAAACGTGAAATTATGTGCTCACCGAAGAATTCTCTCAATAAATCCATTGATTGATGCGATGTGTGTGAAGTGGTGCTGTCTTGCTGAAACCAAATGTCGCCGAGATCACGAGCTTCAATCTCAGGCATCAAATAGTCGGTTATCATGGCACGATAACGGTCGCCATTGACGATTACATTCGCACCGGCATCATTTTTAAAGAAATATGGACCGATAATTCCACCGGCCCACAAACCACACCAAACCGTTGTTTTTCTGGATGAAGTGGCAGTTCTTGTTCAGGCGTAAGTCTTTCCATTATGAAATGACAAACAACACTAAACAAAAATAACATGACAGCATGACACGACTCACACCTGATCTGTCAAAAAAAAGGCTATTGAAAAAAGTATCTCTACTTGAATCACCCATTATAAACCATATGTTAGAAAATACATTCTAAAGTTTTTAAGAAAGATGGACAAAAATAACCTTTAGAACATGGAGGTTAAAGGTCAAAATTTTGAATATTTAAAAGTTTTAAGGAAGTATCTCTTCCTTAAACGTATTTTTATATGGATTTCGATAAAGTTTTATGGAAATATAATTGAAGGGCTTTCGTTGATGTAACTGTAAAGGCTTGGGGTCAGCATTTTTAAATGCAACCATTTTTAAACATTTGTAAAGTTAATTTTATTAATTAATATCATGGACAAATAAAATTATAATTGCCTCATTTGGACATGTAAAGTAATGGTAAGACATATAAATTCAACACATATATCAAATAAAAAATAATAAAATTATAGAAAAAAAATATTAAAAATTTTGAACTTTGACCTTTATATTTTAAAGGTAATCGAATGACCAATTTTCGTAAGATCTTCAGAATATATCCTGTGAGATATGGTTTATACAACTGTGTAATCATTTTGTTTAGCCTGGATATCAGTTAAAAAAATTATTTTATATCTAAAAACTGCAAAAAATGCCTTTTTGCCGAAATTCGGATATTTCAAATAGCAGATACGGCTTAGTCATACAAGGAATTGACATATTTTTTTTTTTTTTTATTTTATTTCTTGTGGTGTTTTATTTGAACATTTTTGAAATTTTCTTAACAAAATTTTTAAAAGTCTGAACAAGCATGGAAAGGGGTTTGAATTATCCTGCAGAAAAAAAAAACTTATTTTCCAGTAAATATGGTTCAAAGTGAATTAAAAAGTAGCATTTTATTTAAACATTTATCAAAAAAATTAAACATTCGTTTGTATACTCCTTACGCAAGTGATCCAAAACACGTTAATGGTATGGGGAACTCCTAATAACTTAACACTTCTTAACCGATTTTTACTTTTAATATGTTGTTTGATAGATAATTATGTGTAGATACGATTTAGTTACAAAGCAAAGTACTTAATAGCCAAAAAATTTACGAAAAACTGTAGAAAGGCCAAATTTTCCCCATATAAATGCACTATACAAACTTCAGTTCCAATGCGGCACGGTTTAACGATATCTGATTTCATTTATATTTCACACAATATTTTTTTAAAGCACAGTGAATGATTCTAGAGGAAGTTAAAAAAGTCGGTAAATTTTTGTGCAGTCTAATGTATATAATTATACTCGTACCTTAAACAATCACATGTGATCATTGACAACAGTAATACTGACAATATTAAACATTATTTTACTTCGTAATAGATAATTGACAGTAGTGGTGACTTGAAAGTCGCATTAATAGGATTTTTTTTTATTTCAATTGTAGACACAGTGACGCAGGGGTTTAGGAATTACAAACAAATGAAATAACTATAACGTATTTTAAATTGACTACCACTCAATATAAAATACCGACTGACAAAAAAAAGTCTTTTCTATGTTTTATCCAATCAATAGACCCTCTATTTTAGTAGTTTTGTCTTTGGCTAGTGTACTTCTTTGATAGTTTCTACGTGTATTTTCTAATATATCAAAAATATTAGAAGATACAAATAGTTATCGAGCCCAGTAAGCTGCAAGTACAACTGGCACAGATATTTTAATCCAAATTTTTTTCAATAATAAATCTTCAAGGTACAGTAAATGTTTTATTTAATTGGATCTGTTAATTAGTAAAGTAACGACATGGGCTATGAAACTCCCGTATTAAAGGGCCTCATAATTATTTCTTGCATTTAGACCAGTGGTTCTCACAAGTTCTTGTTTCGCGAACCCTTTTTGACATTGCAACGGAAGCGCGATCCACTACAACTTTGACTGGTTTAAAAATCAGGTAAACTGTTATGCAAAGATTAGGGTATCCATTCAAATAATGCAAGAAGAATTTAAAAATGCAACTTTTTCGAATAACTAATAATTCGAATATTTTGATGTCGAATATTGAAACAAAACTAATAATTTTTTTTAATATTATAATTTTTTTAAATTATTTTTAACTATTTATATAAATAATAATTTATTTTTAATTTTTTAATTTAAATATTGGCTTGTTATTTACACAAAGGAATTATATTGAAAATTTTTATTTTGAAGAGAAAAATGATATTATTTCGAAAATTCGCTAAATTATTGGAAAAGAGGTCGCCATTCAATAAGAGTATATGAGTGGTCAGTTAACTCTTTTTATAAATACATAAACTTTACAAGAAGAAGTTATAATTCTAAAAACAAATCATTGAAAAATTTTAATTTCGGACTTGAAGAATTAAAAATAAAAGAACTGCTTCTAATATCTGTTATTTAGACAAAAAAAAAAGACTCAATGGACTCTTTTGGAACCAGCATAGAAACTGTAATTGTTCTATAACTGATGTTATTGATAGTGTACGTAGGTTAGGTCATTAGGACAGGTGTCCAGTCAACGAAAGACAGCACACTTGGGTCCAATTTGGTCCCGTTGTGAAACCCTGAGGGATCATGTACTTCTAACTCACGTGTCCATACGAACGTTCGAAACGAACCAACCCGACGCATGTATGAAAGAACTGATCCATCTGACATCAATATCAGAGAAATCTGATAATACATGCATAAACGGACTTCCAAAATTGGAAGTCCTTATCCCGGCAAGAGTAGGACCGTGGCATAAAAGATACTTCACCGTCTCCTCCTCTTCCTCATCCCGACAACTTTTACAAATATCGTTAAAAGAGAACCCTAGTCTGCTAGCATGCGCACCAGAAATCTAGTGTCCTGTGATCACGGCTACCAGAGTTCTCAGCCGATGCCTCGATAGTCCCATGATGAAGTTAGATCGACATTCATCATAATGCCTCGAGATTGAACATGTGGATTTATTTGTCCACCTAACCTGTGCAATCCTCGATAAGTTCAGCAGAATTATAGGACTGCAGGCCGAAAGCGAAACTCCAACCAGTTGGTCCGCATCCTCATCTCGGAGAAGGAATCCATCTCTGGCTAGTGCATCCGCAATAAAATTACCTGGAGTTCAGAATGACCTCTAATCCAGACTAGTTCTAGGTTTGAATGTACTAACAATTATTCATGTAAACAATTATTTTTCTAAATAATTAGTCACACATTTAAAACATCGTATTTATGAAAAACGTTTAAAAGTTTTGAATATATAATATATAAATTTTAGAACATGTCCACAATGTAAAAGTGTACAGAATTTTAAAAATTTAAGAAAAAAAACTATGATAAGTTGGAAATGCATTAAAAAAAATTATAGAGCAAAATCGGCTTAAAGCAAGACATTAAATGCTATTCTTCTTTTAATATAATGTTAAGCCATTTCCTTAAATATATATATTTTCTGTATTAACACAAGTCAATATCTATTTTTTAAGATTAAAGATTTGTTAATTTAATATATTTACAAAGAATATTTACATATATAGAATATTTAAAACCAATTATTAACTTTTAAGTTATTTTTGTTTTCCTTTTACAATATTTTTTTTTTTTTTTAATTAACAAAATTTAACATTTTTATTTTATATTTTGATTTATTCGAATAATTCGAATAATCGTTAATGCGTGATGGAATAATTCGAATACAACAGAACGAGCAATTTGGATACCCTAGAAAATATACAATATTCTAAAAAATAATATTAATAATTGCGACATTGTTTTTTGTTTACGAGTTCTTTAATATTAGAAGACTTTTCAGATAATGCACATCCAATATTATTCTATGCATCCACAAAAGATAAATTATTTTTTTTTGATTGACAAAGGAACAGAAATGATAGTTTCATATAAATATGTTGATGAAAATGGTTCTGTTTTAGAGCTTCAGAACCAACAAGCGGATAAACTTTGCTATATTGAAACTAAAATCGAAATATAAATTTAACTCATGAGTTACATTTTAAATCTTTTTAAAATAAATCTAGTATTTTTTCATATTAAAACGATTTTTTTCCATCCTTAAATTATAAAATCATTGAAGCAAATTTTCATTTTATAGCCAGAGCATTGAGATGGGGTTCCATTCATGTAAATTATAATAATTTTATTCCAAGGATATTATTCTATGATACAAATTCTAAAAAGGCAATGAATCGACTTTGTAAAAAGAAATTATTGACCTTCATTATCGTCTGTAATGTATTTACAAAAAAATAAAAATAAAAGTAGGTTTGCATGTGAAACATCGGTGTTTTATTACATTAAAGTGAATCTTTTATCTTTTCAATTAATTGTTTTCTGATTTGCCCTGAGACATCGTAACATAGAATACAACTAGAAGCTTATGTGAGAGACACTTCGAACTAAATTTTCAAAACAAAAAAAAAAAAAATTACTCATTTTTCAAAATAAACAAAAACAAAATATATGTAAGTACATGTATTTTGTTGTTGCATGAATTAGGTTTTTGACAATTGAATCAGGTTTTTTCTCTCACATAAATACTTATCTACTTATTAATCTATGCGTCGTAAAGACTTCTTATTTTGTCATAAAGCAGCTTCGCCTTCTTTATTTTATCATTTTTGACTTTATTAATCATAATATTTTCAATCTAAGCAACACACGAGTTCATTTAGGGTTTTTCTTGCTGCAAATTGAAATTCATTTTAGAAAATAAAAAATATCTTTTTGTTTTTAATTTTGGGAATAATGTGCATGCCTTTTCATTAATGATAGTTTCATGCTTTCATTTGAATTGCTAAATAACATTTACATTAAAAAATAAATAACATTTTTGCCAGACCTCTTTGTGACCACCCTGAAATATCTTTACGGACCCTTATTTGAGAACCGTTGATTTAGACAGTTAAATTGTCGGTACAAAGAAGATCTTAAGTGAGCATTTTAAACGGTTGTGAATGAAACCAAAGATCACATGGACAATGACGTTTCCTTATTTATCGAAATAAAAAACCACATTTCACTATATATGGCTCGAAGTTTATACTAGGGGCTATATAATCTGTTCGAACTTCCAAGTTACTTCCGCCCATTATTCGTAATATTGCCCTATTCCATACGATCATGTCTTAGTTCACCTGATGCTGATCTATCATAGTCTACAGACTTTGTTGTGGTGTAAAACTCATCGCACCAGTAATTATAAGTTCATCTACATAAATAACCCATAGGTTATAATTGGTCTAAAGTGCAATCGAATGTACATTGTAAGGTTTGATACCCCATTTTTCCTCAATGGCCTTTCTACATGTATAAAAGGTGTCCCAAGTCCTTATGTATTCCACTCTTAGCATTACGTTTTCAATCGAATCCAATATCAGATCAAATTCATCTTTCCTCTTTGGACAGTTCCAGAAACATACCCTCCAGTCTAGCTAATATAAAAACTGAACTTTTATATCTTCTGGTAAAAAGTAACAATTCGTTCAGTTTCTCCCATTGGAATAATTCAGTTAATTCCATTAGTTCACTGAACGTGGAATGAAATTTTCCTCTGACAACAAGCTCAATATTCTTATTCTATTCTTATCTTATTCAGATCCAAACTGGAATTAAAGAACCTGCTTTTAAGCATTATTCCCAGTTTGGAATTCGTTAGTTATAGGGTAGAAGGATGACCATTGCCACATTTTAAGTGTTCCCTTTTCATAAACATAAATTATGTTTGTAAAATTTCTTTAGTCCTAAAGACTTGCAGCCGTATTAAAAAAAAATAAAGTAAAAAAAAAAAAACTTAATTTATATATAAAGCACAAACTAGCTAATATATAATTTAGACCTTAAAGTCTTTATTAAGAAAATCGTATTCATTATTTGCAATCTACATTAACTAGCAAACTGTTTTTGGTTTATATAGGCAATACTTCTCAGTTTCTCTCTCATTTATATTGTCAGTGTTGTGAATAGTTAGAATAAATTATTCGTTAACTGTTTTATTCCATTATTATTTTTGATATTCTAGAACGTTTTTGATGATAAATAAGTTTTTAATTAAAAAAATATTTTTTTAACTTATGTAAATATAATTATGAATAAATGAAATACTTTTATTTAATTTTACTTCCTTATAATTATAAGTATCCGAATAACGAATATTCTGTGATAAAATCAACATCACTATTTCATATTTGATTTTGTTTACATTATTTTTGTTGAAATTTTGTTAAAGTTTAACTATTTTAATAATTTTTTCTGTTAATTTTTAACTCGGAGTTGATGCATTACATTAATGGCACCTTAACCTAAGACTTTTACATATTAATGAACTATTTGGAATTACGCGGAAACAACAAATAACGAAAAAGTCGAACATATGTGATTGTGGGGAGCATTTGGTTGTCATTCAGGCAGCCGGAATATTAGTATTTTAATCCAAAATCATCCAAAATAGGCTTTTTCCTGTTTATGTTTATGATTTCATTTCAAAATAGCTTAAATGGAACATACAAAATATTATCCTGTTCCGGAATTCCGGAACGAATCCTAACATACGGAAATTCAAAAATGTAACCTTTTTGTCAAAAATTTACGCATGAATACATTTTTTTTTTTTTTTTCTTGAAATATGTATGTAACGGAAATATTAATATTTATGCTGAAAAATTTGTTACCAGTGCCAAAATATCATGGAAACTCAAAACATATGTATGTTACCAGCATTTGCTGACTATTTGTTAACGATGCCAACGATCTTAGCATATCGTCTAAAGACAAAATTATTAGTTCATAACAAATTTTCTAGGTTTGCCGACAAATATAGGATCTGTTAGAAAGTGTTTGCAAGCTTTTCAGCATATGGAAAATTTGTTAGCATATAGAATTAATATTTCAATAGTATTTTCATTACAACCCAGCAAAAACTTTTTGGTTTTCGGTAATAACAACTACTTATTAAAGTAGTTTCTTGGTAATGAGGCGTCATTATTATTTGCTACTCTGTATTACATTAATAAGAACTCAATAGTATAATAGCGCAGTAATATTGCAATCACGTAGATGAGTTGGCTAGAGCACCGGATTAACAACCAGAAGGTTGTTGGTTCAACCCCATTCTGAAGCTGTTAGTTTTTTATAACAAAATGTCTAAAAAGATATTTTAAACTAAATAAAGTTTTTGTCGCTTAGGATTCTATGTGCGAAATGGTGTACTGAGTAAGACGTTAATCAGTAAAAACGAATGGTTCGTAGTGTGTGTCCAAGTTCGAGTCTCACTGACGGCAAAATTTTTTTGTTTTTTTTTTTTTATTTTTGTTTTCATTTAGGTACATATTTTTGAGTATCCCTAGAGTCAAAAAATAACTACATTAATTTGTGGACAACTCGAACAAAAATAACTAGTTATTCAGGCAAAAAATAAGTAGTTTATTTTTGTTTCCAATTATACCTGCTAGCTTACCAGGAAAGCAAAGTTTTTGCTGGGAAGTAGCAAAATATTGTGTTTTTTAAGCGAACACAATATTAAAATGTTATTTTTTTTCTTTTACCCTACACCTCTAAAGGTGTTTTATGCTTTTGTCCTGATATTTATAGTCCACAGAAAAGCCCTACTTTAAAGTATACCATTCGACTCAGTATTACTTTCTAAATCGTTTTTACTATGTCCGTCTTTCTGACTGGCTATCCATTTAACCTTGTGAACAAAGTGCATGTCGCAATTTTAAAGTTATTTCGATGAAATTTGTCGTAAGGATCGATCCATTACTTCACCTAGCGCCCATACAAATATCTTCCCGCAATAATATAATATTCCACTCATAAATGTCTCAGTTATATCAATATTTTAATGAAATATGGAAAAATATATATTAGATATCCATAAATCTTTATGCCAAATTTTACGAAGATCGGTTTATAAATGAACATAACTTCTGAAAATTACTTTAACATGCCCAAATGTTAGTACCAAGATAATAATTGACACAAACAAGTAAAGTAAATGTAAATGATCACATGTACCATATAAGACACTCCCCAAAAATCGCCTTGATTACATATATATGCACATATGGTCTTATTCGGCCAACAACTTTCTTACTTGTTTGAAGATAGAACTGATGTTTAAAAATTCATTCATTTTTATTAAGCTAATAAAAGAGTTGTTTATTATTGTGAATTTTTACGTACAAGAAAAAAACTATTTATTAGCTTAATTAAGATTTAAATCCATTGCAAAAAAAAAAAAGTTTTGAGTTTTGAACCCAGGCAACTTAAACATTCAAAAAAATTTGTATACGACTCAGCATATTTATCAAATAAAATTCAGCAAATCGTGTAAACTCAAAATTCATAGCTTAATTTCATGTTTTTTTTTTTTTTTTTTTTTTTTTTTTGGTGACATATGTTGAAACAAAAAAAAATTGTTCGACAAATCGTCTGAACACCTACCATATAGAATGTGCTGACACAGGCATTTGTTGATACTTTTAAGCATACGAGTTTCAACATACACTACCCGCCACTTGAATAAGGAATCACATTTTTTTAACTTTAATTAAGTATATCTCCTAAACTAAAGTTCAGAAAAAAATAATTTTTTGCGCAACCAAATTTCAAAGTGTTGGCTTTAGTTTCCTGAAGAAATAAAAAATATACATATTTTTATTATACTAAAATTATGCATTTATTTAAAGACATGTATTTCTGTGGTACTATTTCGTGTGTCATTCGAATAAGGAATTCTTTTAATATTAAACAGAAAGGTTGTGATTTGAATTTCTTTCAATGTAAACGGCTAGAGAATTTTTAATTTGATAGTTTTTAAATAGTTTTTATTCAAAACGTGGTAAGGCTCTTAATAACTCTGAAAAAGAAACAATTCTGATTTGAAATCTCAGGGTCAGAATCCGGTCCAAATAGCCACAAACATTAATAGAAGAAAGACAGTTGTGTACAATTATTTAAATAACATGGAAATAATATGGAAAAAAATGAAAGGGCGGAAGAAAATGGCAACAACTCCAAAAGAAAGACAAAAAATTCTTAGAATTGCATCAAATTCTGCCATGTCGGTATCAAAAATACATGAAAAAGTGGAGTCAGTGCCAGTCTAAGAACAGTGCACCGTATTTTAAAGTCGTGCCCATACATAGACCGACGAAAACCGCAAAAAAAAATACCACTTAATGAAAAATGCAAATCACAACGTCTACAGTTTGCCAAGAATACAATGACATGGTCCGACAATTTGTTTAAAGTTGTATTTTCCGATGAAAGAAAGTTTAATATTGATGGTCCCGACGGATATAACTATTACTTCCATGACCTAAATAAGGAGGAATTATTTTTGAGCCGCAGACACAGCCGAGAGGGCGGAATAATGGTATGGGGTGCCATTTCGTATTATGGTACCATAGAATTAATTTTTGTATCCAACAAAATAACTGCAACGACTTACAACCACATTCTGGAGAAAGCATTTTCAAAATTTAATGATTTCTTTGGACCCATAACTTGGACGTACCAACACGACAACGCTCCGATTCATACCGCCAGAGCAGTAAAACAATGGATTAATCAACTAGGTGTTCAACTTTTGGATTGGCCCCCATATTCACCAGACCTGAATCCAATGGAAAATGTCTGGGGTTGGCTTGCAAGAAAAGTTTATGAAGAAGGAAAACAATTTGAGACGACAGAATCCTTAAAGGATGCAATAACGGAAGCATGGAGTTCAATTTCAATTTTGAGGTTATTTCTAAAAATGGTGGCAGTACTCATTACTAATTGAATGCTAGAAGATAATAACTTTCATTTTTATAACCTAATATTTAAAAATAAATTACAGTTTGCTTAGTTTTAAAATATTCCTTATTCAAGCGACACACGAAAAAGTACCACAGAAATACATGGCTTTAAATAAATGCATAATTTTAGTATAACAAAATATGTATGTTTTTTATTTCTTCAGGAAATTTAAGCCAACACTTTGAAATTTGGTTGCGCAAAAAATTATTTTTTTTCTGAACTTTACTTTAGGAGATATTCTTAATTAAAGTTAAAAAAATGTGATTCCTTATTCAAGTGGCAGGCAGTGTACATATGTTGATGTAACATACCGTCTAAACTAAGATTTAAAATAGCTTTAAAGTAGCTTTAAACTAAGGTCGAATTGACTTTCAAATATTTAAAGTTAAAAGTGAACATCTTGAACATCGTTTTTAAATACAACTTTAAGGAATTTTGCTTAACAATGGTTAGTAAAGCTATATTAAGTTTTTTTGAATACGGCTGTTAAATGTGATGGCTTTAGTTAAAGTACTTTTAGTCTTAACTCTCTCCGCTTTTTTTTTTTTTTTTTTGAATTTCTGAAGTGGTAAAAAAGGGCAATACTATTCTACTAATTGTTTTAATTCCATTGTTTCTAAATGAAACATGAATCTT
The DNA here is from genome assembly GCA_932274085.1 of Protocalliphora azurea. Lineage (NCBI taxonomy): Eukaryota > Metazoa > Arthropoda > Insecta > Diptera > Calliphoridae > Protocalliphora > Protocalliphora azurea. The sequence goes on from OW026521.1 coordinate 44,765,033, forward strand.
ATTTTCAAGATAAATGCACAATGTATTCTATTCAAAGTAATGTCTATCGGAAGCTACGACTTTTTCCCATTTTTCTGGCAATTTATAAACTTAATCCAAAATCAAGTCAGTGTTTAGAAGTGAAGACTATTCCAGAAACGAATAGTGGTCAGAAGGGGCATTGTTTTTTCGTTCAATACTCCCTTCAAACAGATCAATTAGTTTGGTTAGATCCTATCTAACCACGATAGAATAGTTGATATCACATGCTGCAATAGTGGCGGATACCTGCTATTTCATTGTTCAGATCGGAATTTCGGAAAAATGTGTTTCCATAAGCAAATATAAGTTCAAATCATCAAATAATTATATGTAATGTTGATTTAAAAGTTAAAACTTTATTTAGAATACAAATTAAATAAAATTTTGTAATGAACAAATTTATTAGGGTATCAAATAAAGTTAATCAATGTTTCTTTTGCAAAAGATCAGAAACATGACAACATTTCATAAAAAATATATATGTTATCCTGTTAACATTATTATCTAAATGTGCTTTGAAAACAATGTATCACTCTGAGTTCACGTTATTCTAATAACAACACGTTCATTGTCTAGAATATTGTGAAGTACATGTGTACTATCCCAACAAAAACTTTTTGGTTCTCGGTAATGCCAGCTACTTATTAAAGTAGTTTCTTAGTAATGAGACGTTATTATTTGTCTACTCTATATTACATAAATAAATACTCAGTAATATAATAGCACAGTAATATTGCAATCTCGTGGATGAGTTGGCTAGAGCGCTGGATTAACAACCAGAAGGTTATTGGTTCAACCTCTTTCTGAAGCTGTTAGTTTTTTAACAAAATGTCTAAAAAGATATTTTATACTAAAAAAAAGTTTTTCTCACTTAGAAAATTAAGTGCGAGGTGGTGTACTGAGTAAGACGTTAGTCATTAAAAACGAATGTTTAATTTGTGCCCAAGTTCAAATCTCACTGATGGCAACATTTCTTTTTTTATTTTCGTTTAGCTACATATTTTTGAGTACCCTTAGAGTCGAAAATAATTACATGAATTTGTGGACAACTCGAAAAAATAACTAGTTATTCAGGCAAAAAAAAAAAATAAGTAGTTTATTTTTCTTGCCAATTATACCTGCCAGCTTACCAGGAAAGCCAAGTTTTTGCTGGGATAGTATATTCAGACAATTGCATTCTTAATTCTTAATTCTAATTTGGTAAATAATTTCAACTGCAAATAAATACAAATACATTTACAAATATTTTTGTTATTCATATTTACCTTTTATTAAACTAACAACAGTTGGATGTTTTTCCGAACGTACTTCTGTACCATTGACCTGTAAAATAAAAACAAATAAATTAAATAAATAAACTACATTGTATTGGGTTTTTCTGTTCTCATTTTACTATTATTTTGTAAAATAAAACAGAACGAGACAAACTAAAAACAAATAAAGTTAAATGCAAAAAAAAAAACAGTTAACAACCTTTAAAATCATGTCACCAGCCACTAAACCAGCAATTTGTGCTGCACCACCTGGTTTAACGCTTTCAACAAAAACAGGATTGTCACCAGAAACCTGTAGGAAAAAGAAAATGAAATTGAATTTAGAATAAAGCAAAAGTTTGAAATAATTATATTGAAAGTAAAAATTTTACAATTTTACATTTTAAATAGGTCGAATTAAGGCTTAAATAGCATAAATTATCCTAGAATCCGGTACTAAATCAAATAATTTAATCCTTTATAAGTAACTAGCATCTTCAATCTATGTACATTTCTAATGACATAAGAATACGTATTTCATTTGTAATACTTTATTATTATATTTTATAGAGCAGGGGTTCCCAAATAGGGGTTCCCAAATAGGGGTTCACAAAGAGGTTTAAAATAGTGTATAAATTAATTTTTTTTTTTTTTTTTAATAAGAGATCGAAGCTGATCGAAGATCCAATTATTAGTATTACAATACTAAGTCTTGTGTCTATTGTGCAGTACTCGTGAGTGTTTCCAGTGGAATAGAATTCTGATTAGGAAAAATTACTTTATTATTTTTTTAAGAAAACCGATGGGGAAAGCTATCGTATTTTAATGCTTTAGCTGAGACATACAACTTGTCAATTTAAAAATGGCTATTTCGAAGGGGGAAAAAATTTTGAAGACAAAGAATTGAAGGCTTTGTTCGATCAAGACTAGTTCCAAATGCACGAAATGCTTACATAATCATTTTGAATAGAATAGATAGCAATAATTTCCAGATTTTTAAAGCACTAAAATTCATTCAAAAGCAGAAAAAAATGGGTGCCACATTAACTGAAGATGATTGGCCAACCAATCGGAAAATCGAAGATGTGTGACATCCATATAGACTGTTAAAACAGAGTGAAACGATCACGAGAGTCCTGTGCCGAAAACTATTGATTCGTGTGAAAAGAGCATTGAATGAAAAAGGGTAAGAATATGCGACCAGACACGAATCCATAACATTCCACCATGACAATGCTCAGCCTCATGTTGCGCGGCCAGTTGAAAACTATTTGGAAAAAATTTGTTTAGAAGTATTACTCCAACCGCCGTATATCTCAGATATTGCCACTTCTGATATGAAATGTCATAGATGAAATAAGCTTCACTTTCTTGTCTCAAAAGTTAAGAAGCGGGTTTGGAATTGCTAAAAAGATGGGAATAGTCGTAGCTTCCAATGGACAGTACTTTGAATAACATACATTGCGTCTTTGACTTGAAACAAACATTCAATTTTATTAAAAACTATTCCTTGGCAACCCTGCAAACATTTCTTTTTTACTCATTTAGGAGGTCGGAGGGAAAATAAAAGGTTCCTGAAAGGGTCCGCGAGGTGAATTACTGTGAGAACCACTACTATAGACAGTGAAAATATAAAATATATTTGCAATAAACATACCTATGTATGTACGAGGGCGGCTGAATAAGTAAGTATGCAATGCAGCACCATTCCCAGTAAGTACCACCTGTTAATAGGCTACTGTCAAATTTTGAACAAGTGTCGTCATTTACTTTGCCTTTAACAGCTGTTCAAAACATACAACCTCGTGTATTTTTATAAAAATGGAAAAAAGTGAATTTCGAGTGTGAATGAAACACGGATCCACTACTGTACTCCGGGGACCAAGCAGCAGTATAAACAATGGGTTTCTCCGGGTGAACCTGCTCCGAAGAAGGCCAAGGTAAGTTTGTCGGCCAATAAGGTAATGGCAACAGTTTTTTGGGATGCACGCGGGATAATCCACATCGATTACCTTCAAAAGGGAAAAACAATAAACGGCGAATATTATGCCAACTTATTAGACCGATTTAATGAGGATTTAAAAAGAAAACTACCCCACATGGCCAAGAAAAAAGATAATGCACGGGTGCACACGTGTGCAGTCTCAATGCAAAACTCTATGTGAATTGAGCTACGAATTGGTGCCTCATTCGCCATATTCTCCGGATTAACCCCCTAGTGACTACTTCCTATTTCCAAACCTAAAGAGTTGGCTCGGTGGGAAGAGATTCAGCTCCAACGATAAAATCATTGACCAAACAAATGCCTATTTTAAGGACCTCGAAAAATCCTATTTTTTACGCAAAGTAAATGACGTTACTTGCTCAAAATTTGATAGTAGTCTTTTAACAAGTGGTACTTGATGGGAATAGTATTGCATTTCTTATAACTACGAGGGAAATTCTAAAAGTCACGTACTTATTGATCCGCCCTCGTACATAGGAATATTGACGTCAATTTTTATTTATAAACTAGCTAGGAATCGGAAAAGAAAATAACTATCCACATCATCGTCATCAGCATAAGCCATAACCAGGCCACATCTTCATCAAATGTGCATCAAAATATAAATTTAAATGCTTTTTTTATATTACATATGCAAGTACAAAAAAAAAAAAGAATTATTGTAAATGGTTTAATATTTTTATATGTATGTATGTATGTATGTATGTATGTATGTATTTGTTTGTTTACTCGCATCCACATTCATGCAATTGAATGTTCAACATTCATCAAATTTATCATCTGCATTAATGTAGTGGAATTAAAAATAAATTTTGCAAATTAACAAATAGTTATTCCTCTATATGTTGTTGTTGCTATAACTCATAATATTTAAAATTATACAAACTAACATACAGTTGCACTGGCACAAACTCAGACAGACAGACAGATAGCACAATTAGTTTAAATGTAAAAATTTAAAGATTTATGAGTTCGCTGAATAGTGACAATGAAGAATAACATTTTAAATTTATATATTTAAAATCTAGTTGTTGTCGGCAACAAAATGCTTTTTATGATTTTTATTCTTACAAGGAAGATTTGAGAGATATTTTTATTGAAAATTATGGCAGAAAATGTAACAGATTTTCTTATTCTTAAAACTACTCGATTTAAAACTATCGAATGTCCTACAATGTCACCTCTTCTATTAGACTATAATGAAAAAAATAAAGATTAGAGCTGTAGCCTTGAACAATATCGGTCAAAATGTGCAGGATATAACGAAAATCCTTTAGAAAAGTATGCACCATGCAATTGGCCAGCCTTTTTATGAAGGCAAAGAGATTTTAATTATATAATTACAGTATATATAATACAGTGCAAGCTCGGTATTTGCGACTACACATTATTGCGACGTCCCGGCTATCACGACGGCTTGATTTATAAAATTGCAGGTTCTATAATCGCGACAGTTTACGAAAAACGGGTTCTATTTTCACGACCTTTATCTTTTTTTTTTTTTTTTTTAATTTGATTATAATGTCTATAACCAAAAGAGGGAAATTCCCGTCTTTTGGTATATTAATCTTTTTGCATGATTCCGATCTTCAATTTTGTCAGTTTATTCGTGTCATTTGTTGTGTAAATTCATCTCTTAATATGGGAAAAGTTCAACATATTTTAAAGCCAACGATTTCTCAAAAATTAGAGACATTAAAAAAATTTAAAAATGGAGATTCCATAAATTCAATTTGTGTGAATTTTAAGTTTCAAGTAAGTCTTCGGTTTACCGCATTATAAAGCAAGAAAATTTATTAAAAAGTTCGAACATACAACAGAAAGTGGCCCCGGCAAACGTTGCACCTTCAAGAAAGCTGAGTACGTAAGTAAGAATGAAAACAATGCTTTATAAGTGGTTTATAAAACAAAGGGAAAAAATGTTCCAATATCAGCAGCGTATTCCCAAGTTTCAATGCCAGTGAAGGATGGTTGAAGAAATTTAAGCGTCGACATGGAATTCCATTTTTAAAAATTACGGGCGAGAAATTGTCTTCGAAACCTCAATTTATTGATCCATTTGTGAAAGAGTATAAGGATAATGTTGATGAGATGTGTTGAATCTTCACCAAATCTACAATGCCGACGAATCCGGTTTCTATTGTAGGATGCTTCCAAGTCACACTCTTGTCACATGTAGCGGAAGAAAAATATGTAAAGAGCGAATAACTTTTTTGCCCTGTTCAAATGCGAATGACACAGACAAACTGAAATTGTTGGTTGTTGAAATCGCTATAATCATGTAATATACAAATCCAGTAATAACGCCTGGGTGACATAATTTATAATCAGTCACTGGTTCCATCACGAATTTGTTTCCCACGTAAGTTAATTTTCAACAATTAGTAAAAGTAAGTTGTTTATAAGTAAAAATTTCTTAGGTCCGAGAATTTTTGGCTTCAAACGCAAAAAGCAGTTTTACTGGGGACGACGTGTCACCCAGTTGAGGAACTAAAAAGTGATGACGGTTTAACAATAGCAATGATACCACCCAATTGCACAGCGCTTATTCAATCGTTAGATCAAAACGGTATCAACTTGGTCAATTTAAATTATAAAATACAACTGCTCACCCACTTGCTTGGCGAGAAGGGAAGAAATTTGGAGCTCAAACTAAAAAACTTCAATCTCAAAAATGCAGTTCAGATAAAATATCAGTGTCCAATATCCGAAAATTCTGTTACGCCTTGCTTGAATTCGGTAGTGAATGGAGTGAAGAGGATAACATGCCCTTAAATATTTTACAAAATATAATTCAAGAAGAAAACAGAGATCTTCCAACTATTAGTACACTTATAGCTCAAATTGGAACGGAACATCTTTTCACGAATGCTGACATAAACAACTGGATTTAAGAAGAATTTCATGTGGAAAGTAATGAGAAGCAAATGCAATTATCAAATACGGAATCGGAGGATTTATACGATAGTTTTATAATAATTTTATGCATACAATGGGCTTTGGAAAATGATAAGCCGACAACAGCACTATATTAACTACGTGATTTAGCTGTTATTAAAAAAAATTTTGTCAAAAAAGCAACTCAAAATCTACAATTTCTTTAAAGATGTTTAAAATGTAAATATATCAATAAAACAATTCTAATCTTAAAAATTGCATAAACTTTTTTAAAAAAATTTTGGGTTCTGTTATCGCGAAAATTCAGTTTTCGCGACAAGTCTGATTTTTTAATTAGTCGCAAAAATCGACCTTGCTGTATTAGTAGGTAATGCGATCTTTTTTTAACCCCTTTTGCGCTCAAAGTATACCAATTTTGACAAAAAAAAAAAAATGATAACGTTTGTCAGGTATTAATGTACAGATATCCACAATATATATTTTATTAAAATCGGTTCAGTATTTTAAGAGTTATTGTCGTTTCTCTAGAGAAAGAGAGTAGTAATTTTTAATTAAATATTTGTAAATTTTGTTTGTAAAAATATAGGATTGGAATAATAAGTTTTGTTGTATATTCGCGATTTGTAGTAAATGTATAAATTATTAAGCTTTATATATATATATATATATATATATATATATATATATAATTTAAATCTGAATTTTTTGGTATTTTATTAAACCAAATCATAGAAATCTTTCTCGAGATATGTTACAATATGTTTAGTAACGCCATTAATGTTCTACATAACGATTTATCTCGAGAATGAGGTAAGGAATCAGGATTGTCCAGTCTTACATAATTATGGATTTAGGTCTAGAGTATCATAAAGATAACAACTTTTTAACTTTTTAACGACAAAAATTTTTAATTAAATATCGAAAATTCGTTAGTTAACGAATTTTGTCATTAAGTGCTATTTTGTAGTTTACCGATTTTTGTCGTTAAACACATCGGTAGTTAACGATAAGTTTCGTTAAGCTAACTACAAAAAAGTTAAACAACCATAACGATAATAATAATGTTGTTAACTTTTTGAAAATGTATTGTAAAAAAGCTGATTTTGGATCTTAAATATTATTTTTTAATGTTGATAGCACTGTTTTATAAATAATTTAATTAGAAAAATATAAGGAATAATAAGTGCGTTCGTTTACGTAAAAGCTTTTACTAAGTTTTCGTTTACCAAAAATTTGACTGCATTTGGGCATAAATTGAACAAAATGAGCGTTTATAACTCAATATTTACAATTTTGAAACAAATTGATTTATTAGTTTTTATTTACTAAACCTATTTACTAAGAATGAAATTGTTTTAATTTTTGCAATGAAAAAATTTAATTGTAGTGAAAATACTGACTTTTGGTAAAAATTTTAATTTTTAATGAAAATGAATTTTTAGTAAAAGTTTAGAATTTTGAAAAAATTTGGAATTTTAGTAAAAACTTCGCTTTTTTTCAGAAAACTATAATTTCTTTGTAAAAAAAAAAAATAGGATTTTTGTAAAATATATATTTTTAATAAAAAATTTTTATATATATAATCAAGATTTTGTTGTAAAGATTTATGTTTTAGAGAAATATTTTTATTTAATAAATTTTTAGTACATATAAAGGAATATTTGATCAAAAATCCTTTTTGTTATGAAAAATATTCTTTAGGAATATTTTTAAGAAATCGTTATGTTATTTATAATTTCAACACAAATTTTCATGGACAGGCGTAATATAATAAATATAAACACCAATCTGCACACTTTTATATATTTCAACATTTTTTACACTTTCTCAAGAAAATAGTTTTATTTTTGAATAAAAATCCAATTTTAATTTTAAATATTCGTCGTTAAAGAGTAAAACAACCGAAATTTTTCGTTAGTTAATGATATCGGTAGTAAATGAAAAAAAAGTTACGGAATTGCGGTAAAGACGTAGAAAATAAATGTTCATCATCCAATTTTAAACAAATTATAGAGAAATTTAAACCGGTTTTCGACTTTCTGAAGGTTATAAGCTAGGGAATTGTAAAGAGGGCTTGAAAAAAATTTTTTTTTTTTTAATTTTTATGCTGAAGAAATGATTAGTTCATCATCGGTCCAATAATAACCGAGATATCAGTCAAAACGAATTTTCCACTTGTTTAAGGTCATAAATATTTTTCTAAAAAAATTTTTTTTTTAATTAAACATATCAGTTCATAAAAACTGAGTTAGCCATAAATCTGAAAAAAATATTAAAAATATACACACACAAACATATATAAAAACATTGTAATGACTTTCACTGTTGTTGTTTTTTGTATAAGCAAGCAGTATTTGTTGATTATATTTACATACACACAGTCGTTTTTTTATGTATGTGTGGACACATTTTTAGTTGGAAATAGAAGCATTTCAATAACTCAGTATTGTTGTTGTTTTTGTATAAGCATACAAACATATGAATATACCCTGCAAGCATTTAGTGAATTCTTTTTCGAAATAGCTCACTTCTTCGCCACTCTTAGAAGTGCATTAGAAGATTTCTCTCAATTTTCCAACAACAAAATATATAGTATACGAATTGAATCTTCTAAACGTAACTTTTTTAATCACTATTAGAAGTTGTTTGGATAACAGTTACAGTTATCCAAAAACGAAAACACTATTTTTCAACACCTTTGCTAGCATTTGGAAGATTGTTTTTTAACAATCCACATAATCTGTCGAATTTGGCACTCTAAGATGATTAATAGAAGAACGTGCAAAACTTTACAAAAACAACACACATTAGGTTCGAAATTTTATCATAAAATCATGATTTTGGCGATTGTTTACATTTCATAATGGGAAAAAGAACAAGCAGAAACAATATAATTTCGCTTAGTAAAAATATAAGTTTTGAAGTGATTAGAGTGAAAAAATATTGATATTAACTAAAATTATTTATGTAAGCTGATAGTGAATCAAAAAATTCATAAGTTTTAATTATAAAAGGAAAATTAAGAAAATAAGGTAAGCGATTATCAAAATTAAAAAGAAATTATTAATATTTCAACTAGTTCTGGGCAAGCGAATAAATTTAGTAAAACATTTTCTATAAAATTAAAATATGTTATTAACAATTTGAGGACCAGAACATGGACAGAAAATTCTGTTTTATATAAAATTCTTGATAACATAAACAACATTTTTTTTTAAAATGTGGGAGTTTGACTTATGTATGACATTCCCGCAGCAAAAGTCGCTAATTTTCAGAATAATTTTCTATAGAACAAAAAATTACGAATATATTAAAAATTCAATTTTACAAATCTATTCTGTGGAAGATTAAAATATGTATATGTAGTAATCAAAATTTTGAGAATGTATTATATTAGAGTATCTGAGAAATATTTTAGCAGAGCTGAATTTTTGCACTTTAAATTTGAATTTTCAAAATTTTAAATTAAATTTTTTTAAAAGTTTGAAAAGAATTCAAACATTGTTCTTGTTATTAAATATTTTGAAGAAATTGTTTTGTTGTTGTAATGCTTGAAATGTGTAGAGTAGATTGTGGTAATTTTTGGTTACGTAGCGGTATTTATTTCTAAGTTCAAAAATCTTAAATATTGACAAAAATGATTGAAAAAACTTTCAGGGCCAAGATAAAATTTAAATAATGATTTAAAATGGTACATCATCATTAAAATTGGTAATAGAGTATGGAAATGATTAAAAGATCATATAGTCTTTAATAAAGGAAATCCCCTTTATAAAAATGGAAACATTTGAAAGAGAAATTACAGAAAATTTGTTATAAATATTTTTTCAAATATTTCCAAAATTCTTAATAGTCAGCTATTTGTTCAGCGAGAAAGTATGATTTTAGAAAAGTATATGGTGTTCGCCTTTTAAAAAGTGTAATACATTTGTTCTTTAATTATTTTTCTATAGAAAAACTGGCGATTTTAGAAAAAAATTAACTAAAAAAAATTTATTTATTTTAATTAAATCGAAAATTCAATACAAAATTAAAATAAATAATAATGTAGTCTTGTAATATTTAGAAATCGTATATTATATTACTGAAAAATATTTAAAAAATATTGAATTACACATTTTATAATGCGAACATCATAATCTTTCTAAAAATCATACATTGTCGCCGAACATACTAATAATAACTGCAGAAAATTTTGCAAATATTCTAATAGATGTTAAATGTTCATTTGAATTCAAATTTTTTGGTACAATTAATTTCATTGGTTTTTTATAATAAATATAAGTGTTATTTTTGTTATTTAAAAAATAAATTAGATTTAATAACTATTCTTATTTTATTATATATATCTACTTTATTAAATTTGAAAGAAACAAATATTCTTTTCTAATTTTGTACTTAAAATATTTTTTAGTATTCTTTTTTAATTTAATTTTTTTAATGTTAATTTGAATTGAAAATATTGTTGTGTAATTAATATCATATAATAATTCCATAATAAATATCAGAAAGAGTTAATTTTGTGATTTAAAAAATTTTAATATTTTTACTTTTGATAATTTTGTTCATTCATTTCAAAATGTAAGCATTACTGACATTATTATTTTAAAAATTTTATGCAAAATAGTTTTAAAATTCTGCAAATATTTTTTATCGAAAGTGTAACTACTTCGGCACACCGGGTAGTTGATATGTTTCACTTTTACTATCGAATTCTCATATAGTTAGAGATAGCATCTTTTGAGTAACGCTTTAGTGGGGATTTGAAGATTCGAATTAGTGACATTCAATACTGACTAAGGCGTTACTCAAAAGGAACTATCGCTTAGTGGCACAGTTCTTCCCGAACGATGTTACTAAGTAGATCAGAATTCGATAGTAAAAGCGACGCATATCAACTTCCTAGTGTGTCGATATAGTTACGCTTTCGATAGAAAATGTTTGGAGGGTAAAATTAGTGGTCATCAGAATCTATAAGTGTTGTTGTTGATTTTTTTAAGGAAGCAACGCTTGCTATGATAGTTTAATTTTGTGTTTAGATTGGAAAAAAATGTAAATTATTTTGTAACGACAAATGCGAAAATATGAAAGCATGCTTTGAGGCGTAAATTTCATTATTTGTCGGTAAAGTGGTGAAGGGTATAAAATATTTGACACAGCCGAATATGGCGCCCTAATTTGTTTTAAGATAATTTTATTTAAATGCTGCCGCGGCTACGTTGCAGGTGGTCCAATCGGAAGGTTCAATTTTCAATCACACTATACAGTATTAGTGTAATTAAATGTTCAATTTCTTTTGTAAATAAACAACTTTTCCTTTTCTTTTTTCTACTTTAAGCAAATATCGCAAAAATATAAAAATATTAATATGCTTATAATTCGTTAATTATTATTTCTTTTTTTAATTATCCAACAATTGTTACAACATTTCACTTTTGTTAAATTAATTTATCAGTTTAGTTTATTCGCATGTATTACGAGTGCAAATAAATAAAATCATTCAAGCGAAGGTAAAAATCATTAACAATTTATGCAAATTTTTCATTTTTTATATCTATATAATACACATACATCTATCTATGTATATTTATGAATTTTTAATATGTTTTCTCGACATATTCGTACATAAAATATACATACAAAAAATCATAAACTATAAAATCGGTTGTTTTAATTCTATCTAGTAACGCCACCCTTTCCATAGACAAACAAAATACTTTTTTCTTTTTTTTGTATTTAATCAACAACATAAAAATGTGAGTAAATTTGTTGCTAAATTAATTACACAGCAGTTATGTTTTACAATAACGTTGTTTATAAATCTTGTTGTTGTTTTTGCTATTTAATAATTCATTCAACCTTTAAAGCTACCAGTTAGCCAGCCATCAGACACCAATCAACCGATCAACAATATAAAATAAAAAAAAAAAAATAAATAAAATCTAAATCGGGTGTGGTAAAATAGATTATGAAATATTTATTTGCAAATATTTGTACTAAAAGTGAGAAAACGAAATCTGAAACATGTCTGGTCAAAGAAGTTTAATAAGTTAAATCCTAGAAGCTACGAGGCTAGAACAAAAAGTTATTATTAAAAGACGTGTGTGATAGAAAATTTTCTTACAACATAAACATCACTGTGGCTGCATTAGTAACTCCTTCCAGGATTAATGTGTTGAAAACTATTTTCAATTTCCTATAGTCAAAACTAAACTAGATTATCTTTTTGGAATCTATACCAATCGCCTCTTTTTATACCCTACACCACCATAGGTGGTTGGGGTATTATGCGTTTGTGCTAATGTTTGCAACGCATTAAGAAAGTTATCCAACAACAATCTTAAAGTATGCCATTCGGTTCATAATCACTTTTTAAAAAAAATTTGTAGAAGTATCAATCTTTGTACCAAATCGGTCCACAATTGACCACAGCTTCCATATAAACCCCTCTTCCGAAAATCACTTTAACGTACATAAATCCCATACGAATGTTAGTATCAAGTTAATATTCACCACAAATAAGTTTTATGTAAGTAGAAATAACATTGCCAAATTTTATGAGAATCGGTCCACAATTGACCACAGCTTCCATATAAACCCCTCTTCCGAAAATCACTTTAACGTACATAAATCCCATACGAATGTTAGTATCAAGTTAATATTCACCACAAATAAGTTTTATGTAAGTAGAAATAACATTGCCAAATTTTATAAGAATCGGACCATAATTTACCATAACTCCTATATAAAACCACTTCCAGGAATCGCCTTAAAGTGCCTGAAATCATCTAAATGTTGGTATCAACGCATTACTCTGAATTTGTATATTTAATATAAGTTCCCTTCCCGAATTTTTATGCACGTACACAATGGTGTAGGGCAGACCGACTATATCTTTCTCGTTTTTTTTTTTTTTTTTTTTTTTGGGCTGTTGGTCAATTTGATTATATATATTTTTTTTTTTTTTTTCTCATAAAAATTATTGATATACACATCAAATGATAGCTAATAAAAAATATTATACCAACATTTCGTAATTTTCCAACAAAGTTCATGTGAAGGAAAAAAGGGCATTTCATAAAAAAATTTGTAAATAAAGTTTTATTTTTTATTAGCTGAATGCCCCTGCCTTGCACAGTGGGTTGAAAATTACCAAAATTGGCGCTTAATTCAAAATTAAAATTTAGAATGTGATATTCACGTGAAACCATATAAAATTTTATACTTCATGTTGTCAAGGAAACTGTTCTACGGTCTATACTTTTCTTATAGTTTATGGTTGAACTTAAAGTTTTAATTCTGTTTTTACAATATAAGAGAAAAATCAAATATGGAAATATTTGTAAACCTTATTTCTTGTAATAAATCTAACAAAATCAAAATGTAATAATTAAATTTTTTACATCAGGTATTCGTAAATTATATAAAAAAATATTTTAACAAAATTTTGAAAAAAAAAATAACAATTAAAAAAAATGTACTTTAAAAATTCATAAAAAATAAAAATGCGACAAAAATTACAACGGGAAAATAAAGTGAAATTAATATATTTGTCTTCAAAATGCTAAATTTTAGAACTTAAGGCTAAAAGAATGATTTCGTCATACGAAATAACAATTTAGAATAAAAATTAGAAGAAGAGAAAGAAACCCTAAGACTTTTAAGTGAAAACGTAAAGATATAGCAATTCTCGCCAAAAAGAAACACATTTAAGTAAGTGGAGAGTTAAAGGAAGAAGTAATTTAAATTTTTTCTGTCCTAATTGTAGAGGTAAAGTTCAAACAAATGGGTTTCAAAAGTTGCAATTCTGTTCTTTAAAATATCTTTAAAATATTTATCCTTTCAAATCATAGTGAATTTCTAAATCATTTTTCTAAAACATAAGATGAAAACTGACAACATTATAATTTTGTTCCTGTACAATATCAATTTTACTTTGTTTTTTTAGATATTATGTAAGTCGATTACGTACTCTGTTTTGCACAATTGACCGAAAAAAAAGTTCCAAAATGGCTACCGCTAAACCCACGGTGAGCTGCAAGGAATCTAAAAAATTAATAAAAAAAAAAGTTGAAGGAAATGTAAGAAAACAGATTTGTCTTCTTTTCGTTTTTAAAAACTTATATTTTTGGACCGGAAAGGACCGTGAGTCTAAAAGTTTACGATTTGAAAAACACTTCCAATTACCAATGTCTGTAGTGAATTTCATTGAAATCGGAAATGTCAAATGCGATAACTGTTAGTTTTGATATAGAATTATTCAAACCCCAAATGCGTGTTATGCTCCAAGACGTTGTCTTCGAGAAGTGCATGTAGATCATATTTGTCATTATATTCATTTTTATTTTAAGTTTGTTTATAGAAATCTCCATACAAAACTAAAATATAAAAATACACTGCCTGCCACTTGAATAAGGAATCACATTTTTTTAACTTTAATTAAGTATATCTACTAAAATAATGTTCAGAAAAAAAAAATAATTTTTGAAAAAAGTGGAGTCAGTGCCAGTCTAAGAACAGTGCACCGTATTTTAAAGTCGTGCCCATACATAGTCCCACGAAAACTTCAAAAAAAAAACACCACTTAATGAAAAATGCAAATCACAACGTCTACAGTTTGCCAAAAATACAATGACATGGTCCGACAAATGGTTTAAAGTTGTATTTTCCGATGAAAAAAGTTTAATATTGATGACCCCTATGAGTATAACTATTACTTCCATGACCTAAATAAAAAGGAATTATTTTTGAGCCGCAGACACAGCCGAGAGGGCAGAATAATGGTATGGGGTGTCATTTCGTATTATGGTACCATAGAATTGGTTTCTGTATCCAACAAAATGACTGCAACGACTTACAAAAACATTCTGGAGGAAGCATTTCCAAAATTTAATGATTTCATTGGACCCATCTGGAACCTTCTTAAAAACTCACTTTTAACTTCGTTCCAATTGCTAAAATTATGAACTTTTAAAAAGCTAATACTATATAAAAAAAATTGCATTATCCATAGTGTACCATTTCTTGCTGCTTCTACTGTAACATCAAAATTCTAAATCAGACCAGAAAATGGTAAATATACTGTTTTATGGTAGGATTAGTATTAATGTCTTTTTATAACACTCTTTAAAATAATTGAGTTTATTCAGACTAAAGCGGCAAAACAATCACACATCTTATTGCATTTAGAGTAAATTTGTCATACGATAATTTGTTTTGTAAATTTTTATTACTTTTCGACACGATACTATTCATGACCATTTTCTCAATTATTTTATTATTAAAAATTATACCTAGGAAAATGTAGAAAACCAGAAATGACATATGTTTTGCAGTATATTGCAAATTGCAGAAAAAATATTATTTTTGCATTATTGAGGAACGTTGGTTATTCTGGGCCTTAGAGTTCTTCTTAATATTATTATTTATTTATTTATTTATTATGATGACAGCCCATGTTTAGTTTTTAGCTGACCCATATTGGATTTTGGAAAAAGTACACTGAGATCCCGGTTTGCGTCATTAATGGGAACCGGAGAATTGCGACGCAAACTGATACGAAGCAAAATCGAATCACTATTTTCTATGTATTTACACTGTTTTCTTAATAATTAGTTTCAGAATAAAAATATTTGAACAGAAAAAAGTTAAACTTAAGTATTTTTTTTTTTTTAAAGAGGTTAACTTAAAATAAAATTTAATCCACTTTTCTTTTTTTTTTTTTCATTAAAAGTTTCTTCAGTACCTTTATACCTGTTATTAACAATAATGAAATTCCTTATATAGCGAGGCAAAGCGAAACGATTCAAATCAGGATCTAATTATATACAATGAGCCATTACACGGACACATATGTTTGACATAGCTGTTAGAAGCTTCTCCACTTTTTGGGCTTGTATTTCATTATTGCGACTTTTTCTTTTTCTAATCTAAGTCTCATTAGCTAATTCTCTGTTAAACTTTTTGATTTACAGGAAATTGAATTTCTTGATCCAAAGTCAATCAATTGAGATTTTCTAATAACTTCAAAATAAAATTTAGAAAATGTTTTTGTTTATTTTTCTTTGACTGCTCTCTGGAAACGGACATACCAACGGATTTCAAAAATTTTATATGTTCTTAAATCTGACATATCTTACAAAGATGCTGCGATCAGGAAAAAGCTTCTAATTAAGGGCAATAGGAGAAAATTATATGTTATATTTTATATGAACCCACATCTTAATTAAATTTAAATAATTATCTTAGCATATTTTTTGTATTGAAAATTTCGTTTACAATTCGAGTAGATTGAAAACGTCATTTAAGAGAATTTAATAGAGTGCATATGACTGTTTGTTAAATTCTTTATGATAGATATCTTTCAATAACTCATTTTTGTAGATTGTTTTCGATATTTTTTGTATTTTCTAAACACACAAATTATATTTTGTTTAATGTTTTTTTTTTCTTCTATTTTTTGCTGTTGTTTTAATTTGCTTATTTTTGGATAGTTGCCAAAAATAATGGGTCTTTTTATGCGTTTTCTGATGTTTTTTTTGCTCATAATTGTTTGGATCAAGCATCTTTGATAATATGACTAATAAATACACAATGTTTTATTTGTATTTTTTTATTGTGTTTTGTTGCAATAATCACTTTTGAATACTCTACACTGCAGCATGCCGGCGATAGGGACCTAAATATTGCGTTTGAAAATGAAAATACATATCAAATAAAATAGTATTCTTACTATTATAAAGGTTTTATAATAAAAATCTTCTTTGCTTCACCAAATACTGTTTATGCCATTCGGCATATATCTATTATAGACTGTACAAAATTCTGTCCAAACAATAAAATAAATATTATTTTTTGTTATTTTCTTTTCAAACTGTTTTGATTTATAGTTTATATTAAGAATGTTCCCTTCAATTCTTTTAAATCTAACAAAAATCCAAAAATAGGAACAAGTTCAAGATTATTTGCTTTACAGCTAAAATAAATATTTTTCTTTTAATTAAACAACGTATTTTATTGAGGAATAGAAAAAGTAAACAAAAAAAAAAAAAACAATAATTATACTTTTATAACAATTCAAAAAAGTATTGACAAATGCAAATAACAACATTAATTTCGTTCAGTGTTTTATTAGAGGACTCAATGATTTAGTAATGAGCATGAATGTTTGTGATTGTGGGAGAGGTGTGAGTAGCGAGCAGCAAGAGTTGCGCTTGACAAACCAGTAAATTAACAACTTCTGTCAAAGCATTGAGATTTTGTTATTTTTGTTGTTTTTAATGGTACCGACAAAAGTAAACAAACATGGTTATAAGTATAAATAAAGTATTCAATTTATATACATACATACATACATACATACATACATATTTTTTTACAAATCAAGTTCATCAAACAATAATTTATTTGTTTATAGATACTAGAGATGGTTAAGAATAGAAGACATGTGTACATATACATAGACATAGACTGTATGCCCAGCTCTGATGCTAAAGATAATTATTGTCATTGTCATTGTCATCAGATCTCTATTATGATAATCAAGTATAGTTTAGTAATATTGTTGTATTTTTTGTCTTTTAACTTAAAACCTTTAACAACTTTTAAGTTTCATAGCCGTATAATGATTAGTGATGACTTCATTTTAAATCGAAATAAGTTTATATATTTTTTTTTATTATTATTTGTATACAAAAAAATGTAAAATATTTATAAAATTGTGCACAATAAATAAGCTAAATGTTGATAATGATTTAATCAGTGTTATTTGTTATACAACACAAGAATAAAATTAAAATCTATTTTATTGTGCATAATAGACTGATTATGAATATCTGTTTCTTTTACTAATTTTCCCACAATGTGTCATTAATATGTAGTTAAAATTATAATGTTATCTTTAATTCTGGCTAATAAAAATATTTTCAGTTATATTAGGCTTATGTTTGGAAACATTTGATTAAAAAAAAATAATAATAATAATGCCTATATATTTGTATATAACATGATTTAGGTATGGAAAGGAATTAATAATAGAATAAATATACCTAGAAGTGAAACTGAATTTATACCTAGAAGTGAAATAAATTTTTGTTAATATGTATTTCTATGCACAATTATGAACAATTATACTTTCATAATTTGGGATAGATAAAAATCGAAAACATGCACTTACAAACATAATAAGAACGACTTAGTTCCCCTGCAGAAACTATATCAAGAAAATGGGGTTTTTAAACTAACCAAATATGAATAGTGGTAACATTTCCCTGAGAGGGCACAACATACCAATATAGGCGTATGTGTAAATTTGGAATGGATTTGGAACATTTTAATGGCCCCTCTTTTTAACCTAACCTAGTTCCCCTGCACTGAGAGAAATTATAATTAATATAGAAACTTTCTTTAAATTTAAAATATAAAACTTTCTAAAATGTTTTGTTCTATGTAGATAAATTAACTAGGAATGGGTAATAAACAATTAATTCTAAAAGTATAGCGTTAATTGTCTAAAAGTATAAAAAAGTATAACTTATAAAACCATATTTTACTTCACAATTTTGCGGTTAAAAATTATATCAGACATTATATATGTATTTTTAAAGCGCCGTTACCCCACAAAACCACATTAACAGCAATTATGCAGATGGAGAAGATTTTAATTAAAATTTTTTTTTTTTTTTTTTTTTTTTTTTTTAAGGAAAATATTTCACTCTTATAGAAGTACATGTAACCTAGAACTAGAATTCTCATTGCATTTTACTTCTTTCTTTTCCGGCAGGCCCTCCGATATATTTTGATTCTTCAATGTTCCCTCGATCAGCCGACTTTATACATAAATTTTCTTTTAACAAATCCAATGTTTGTTCAGAGCAGAAATGAATCAGGTATGCGGAAGTAGCTAGGACTAGTGGATTTTAAAAATATATGTTTTATGTCCAGATATATAATTATATATAGGGATCAAAGTGGAATTTGCAATTGGCTCCAATGGGCATTGGGAACAGATATGAATTAGGTAAGCGGAAGAGTGTGACTAGCATAGGACTAGAAATATAGAACATATATTTCTGGATCTGGAATCGGAGATATATCAGTTTGAAAAATAAGTTTTTCACTATGAAAATATACAAAAATGTGGAATTTGCAATTGACAGCGATGAACATTGAGAGCAGATACACTTTGGTGAATGGAACAGGTGTGGAAACCAAATAAAAATAACGCTTGCAAATTCCATATATTCTTGGACCAGTCTACACATCATGCTACATGCAAAATTTAACGCAGTCCTTGACAATTCTGGACTTCACGAGATTAATGCATTTTTTAAAACTACTTTAAGTTGGACCATAATTGCTATAAAAGAATTTTTCAATATTTTACTCTTAAAAGAAATAATTATTTTCATATATTTTGCATAAATTTTTGCGAATAAATTCTTTTCATAATTTTTTCTTCATGACGAGTTCAAAATTATAAATCTTTTTGGCACCCATTTCGAAAGAAAACATACGAATATGAAGATAAGAATGTCCCGTTGAAAAAAAAAAAATGTATAAAGACTACTCAAGTGATGCGAATTGATGAGCCGAATGCAGAACAAATAATAAAGAAAATTTTAATAATTCATCTTCAGCGATTTTATATCGTGGGAAGAAATCCGACATATTTATTTGCTAAAAATATGAACATTTCCTATTTTTTTTCCTTTTATTAGTAAAATATTGAAAATATAATAATGGTCCAGTTAAAGTTCCAAAAATTTTTCAAAAAATGCACTAAAAATACTTCTAAAGTACTACTTCTAAAATATATATTTTTGACCTAAATGTATGGGACCCATAATTTTTCAGTCGCTGGTAGGGAAGTGAAGACCAATTTTAAATTTTGTTTTGGTATTTCTCTTATATTTTGCTGATCAATGCGCATGGCTTGAGTTGTCTTCCTACATCAGAATCTCAGAAAAGCAGTTTCTCGGGACACTCTAATGAAGATACATGTATGTGTGTGTGTATGTATGTATGTATGTATGTATTTATGGATATATGTATGTATGTATGTATTCTTTTTGTTGGAAAAGGATATATTTTTGGCATCGATCTGTTACAGCATATTTTTAAATATTTGGGACTTAGCAGCATAATGTTGTCATATTTTCTCGGAAAATTCTTATTCTAGAGTATCAATTTAAATAGCATATTTTTACATTTTTCATACTTAAGAGCATCATTTTGAATATTTTAAATTTAAGAGAAATATGTTGCATATTTTGCACCCAATAGAATTTTTTACATGTTTGTGAATTTAGTGAAATTTGCTTTTTATTGTCACAAATGTTTTTCAAATACGATTCCCTAATAATTTACGTTTAATACATTTATAGAAATTTGTAATTTTCTGATAAAATGTATTAGATTTGAGTGTTTTTTAAGTATAAAGATGAAGTTATTTTTAGCATGAATAGTAGATAATATAATATTTAGACAAAAAAAAATAATATTTTAAGATCATATTTTTTAATTTTAAGGGCATATTTTCCATTTTTAAGAGCATTTTTTATGCGCATAAAACATTTTTTTTTTTTTTTTGTATGGCATATTTTTGGTTGACCGGGTTAAGAAAGCATTTGTTATGCTCTACAAGCTCATAAGTGCGTTTTAAAGATTTTGAGCAGGAAACGAATTTGAATAAGTTGATTTTCAAATACGATGCTTCCTGCATTACATTACATCAAATCTCCCGCATTCTATCGACTGTGTGAGTGGCTGGAGTTGTAAAATATGAATAGAGACGAAACTTTCCAACTATTCGCCATTATAACTGATTTCGTGGCCATTTCCGACACCATCCCAAGAGAGAATTGTTGTTTGCCTTAATTAAGTTGACATACATAAAATGTAATCAGCTGTGAAACACTGTGCAGTACCATGGTATGAGATTTACTAAACTACATCGTGGACTTGTAGTATTAGGATCATAGACCTTTTATCGATGGATTTCAGTTAATTTCGATGTGCGTAGAACCGATTATAATGGAAATCGCAAACACATATTTGTTAGTGATTGTATTTTTACAAATTTTAATTATGATCATTGTATTATACAAAAAATCAAACTATTTACTCACAAAAAATTCTTTCTGCATTTTTCAATTCAACAATAGCTGTGTTTCTTTCGAAATTTGTATAATACTAGAAAGACAATTGCGTCGTAGGAACGTGCTACAACCGTATTTGTGTTGTATTTGCGTTCATTTTACTCACAATTTTGTCATAGACGTGCGTTTTTGTGTTAAATAAATATTGGAAAAACTAAACAAACTTTGAAATTTTCTTTATTTATTTTGTTTGAAAATTCTTTTCAAATAATAAGAAAATAAGTGTCAAACATTTTTTAATTATTTTTCTTTATTTTTGTTTTTCAAGTGACAAATACGGTCGTAGTTTTCAAAAAAAATAGAATTAATCACCCAATTATGTATGTCGATTTTTGTCAATTTTTGTCGATTTCCTGCTGAAATACTGTTCAGTTTTTCTTTTCATATTCTCTTTGTCACTAAACGTTTGTTTGGTTTTTGTCTCTGATAATGACAATTTATTACGTTATTTTGCTCAAAATGTTTGATTACACAAATCAACACTAGTTCTGGTGTCAAGGAACTATATATATATGTACATATATAACTAGAGACTTCATACTGATTACAAAATAACAAAAAGTTGGTATTCTTACGTGTAGTTTTCTAGTATTTCGCTTTTGTGCATATATATGAAAAAAGTGATCTTTTGCATTATTATTTACATAAAAACTTTCTTTTTCGTGAGTTTCGTGAATGATTCGCGGTAGTTGCTTGACTTGTAAATTCCAAGAAAGTTTTTAATAACTTCAACAAAAGAAGTCCAAGCAGACCGTTCCAAATCATTCGTTGAATTTAGGAAATTGGAATCTTTAATTAATATTTTTATTAATACCTCTGCAGATTCCTTAGGTAATTCAAGATCTCTTACCATATCATTTAATTCTTCTTATTTAAATGGTTTGGGGTTTGTAGACGGTATTTCTTCTCTCATTTTGTCAAGGATTTCTTCAAACAAGGGTTCAGTTTTAGAGCATAATTTTGGAACAGGTACTTCCTGGGAATGTGGAAGAGGTCTTGTGGTTGATTCTACAACTGGATAAATAATTTTTTTCAGATTAATTCCACGTAATTTAATACAGCAAAAGTAGTAGTCATCTAAATGATTTTTTTGTTCTTTCCACTGCATAGGCACTCCGTATTTCATACGACGTCTTTGACCATTCATACACTGTCTTAAATGTTCACAGCACATTTTACAAACCATTTGAGGAATCCACGGCTTATTTTTATCCTCAATTTCTAAATTAAAATAAGAAAAATAAGCACTTTTTGTAAAATCCGTTATAGGTTTTCTAAACTTTTTAACGGTGTAGTCACCACAAATGTAACAAAACATTTTTGGATCATTGAGACAACTTCTTCGCGACAAGCAAAATTACCGATAGGATTTCAAACCGGGCCGAAAAAAGTACGTTGGACAGCTACTATTAAAAATTGACATTATATACAAAACTAAACGCAGGAAAAAATTTTTTCACATTTTTAGTATTACCTGTGTCGGCATATTACAGAACCACTAACGGTGCCGAGAACCATTTAACTTTTTTTAATTTGTTGACTTGTATTATGTAGTCAATTGTTGACGAAACAAATTGTCAAAACAGTCGCTTGTCATTTTGTTGCCGTTGTAAAAAAAGATTATACTACATCAAAGAATTTTTATCATTCCTAAATATACGGAATTATTTCCAGCGACAAATAATCTGGAAAATTAGATTTTTCTGAACAGATTTTTAATTAGTTCATTCTTTAAACAAAAGTGGCATATTTCTCCAAAAACTATTCTACACATGATTTTACCTATCGTTCCGTTATACTTGTAAAGAAAGCCTGTGTTATGTGAAGCTGACGTACCACATAACTGAAATAGAATATTCAATAGCCCTGCCGTCGTCAACTTACCTTTTAAAATTGTCAACATTGTTCCGTATAAATGGTCTGTCAATCTTACATATTGCTTTACAAAAAGGTTAGGGTAGGGCCGGCAGGACTAGTGAATATTCTACTTCAATTATGTTGGATGTCGGCTTCATGTGACACTAAGTATGTCAAAGAGTGATTTATTTTGTAAAAAAAAAACTCTAAAAATTTAAGCAGCTAATATTGAATGTGTTAAACATATAGACAAGCTTTCAGTTCTGTTCGACAAACTCATATCGACATATCCAACAAACACTTTTGCACCCTATCATCGTACATTAACTATTTACTTGTCCGAAATAAAATAAAAATTTAAAATTTTTGAAAAAATCATTATTTTTTTAATATGAATTGTTTTTATTTTATTATTTATAATTGTCATATTATTGTGCTCAGCATTCCCATATTAAAAAAACAAAAGAAAATTGTAGAAAAAGAATCGATTAATAATTTTTCCGTTTTATATTGTTTTATATTGAAAGTAACGTATATCATAGACCTGAACCACGTAACCAACGAAAAAATTATATCGACTTAGAGAATGCTATTTGTGTCTGGTTTCCGTCTGCAGACGGAACGAAAAATCGTGGTAGATCATATAGTCGGTCAAAACCGACTACATGATACCCTACACCATAGTATGGGATAAGGAAAGGGGACTTATATTAAACCTGTGGACAATTTTACTAAATGTAAAATAAAATATACAAATACAGAATAGTGCGTTGATATTAACATCTAGATGATTTTATGCACAGTAGGTCGATTCCTGGAATTAGATTTATATGGGAGCTATGGTAAAATATGGACCGATTCTCATAAAATTTGGCAATGTTGTTTCTACTTACATAAAACTTATTTGTGGCGAATATTAACTTGATGCTAACATTCGTATGGGATTTATGCACGTTAAAGTGATTTTCGAAAGAGGGGTTTATATGGAAGCTGTGGTCAATTGTGGACCGATTTGGTACAAAGATTGATACTTGTACAGAACTTCTTCGCACCGAATTTCATTAAAATATTATTATTTTTAAGGCAGTTTTGAATGTTTAAACTCCATTCCGTGAGGACATTTGTATGGGGGCTATGTGAAATAATGCACCCACCACAACCAATAATATAATAAGCTTCGTCCTTGTAACATAAAAGTCCCACGTGCCAAATTTCATTGAATTATCTTTAAAATTGCGATCCGTATTTTGTGCACAAAGACAGCCAGCCAGACGGATCGACGGACGGACACCGTTAGAACGATTTAAAAACTCATTCTGAGTCGATTGGTATACTTTAAGGCGGGTGTTGGATAACTTTTTCTATGCATTACAAACATAAGCACAAACTCATAGTACTAAAAGCACCTATGGTGATGTAGGGTATAAAAATAAGGTAATAAGTCAAAGCCGTTAATATGCCAGTTTTAACCACAAAATGAAGAATTTGGGAAGAATAGAGGGAGAGAGTCAGAGCAATACCCGAAGTATTGCCAGAAATATTTTTTCCTCATGTCCCCATAGTGTAGCACCATGTCCCCAAAGATCCCCATTTTTTAATATAAATGCCCAATTTTGTAACCAAAACATTTTAATATAAAATTTAAAAAATTTTTCTTTAAAAATTTAAATTTGTCGAAATTTGTCTATAAATTGAACTATTTATCAAAATTTATTAAATTGAAAATTTATCAAAAGTTGTCAATAAGTCTATATAGAATTTAAAATAATTTATAATTTAATAAATAGATAAATTAATAAAAAAAAATCACAAATTTTATAAAAATCCGCAAATCCTTCCCCATGAAAGTGGTTCACAAACGAGTTTAAATCCCCAATTTTGGGACAAATTCCCCCATATGCAACATCTACATATACTCTTCGATATGTACTTATACATACATAAGTTTACTGGCAATAAAATATAAGATGATAAATATGAATAAAAAAAAAAAAACAATGTGAAGTCATACATTTCGCACTTTTTTGAAAAAAATGTTTTTATTGATGTTGCTGCTGTTATTAAATGTAGTTGTTGTTGAGGTTGTAGATTTAATTCATTTCTGGTAACTTGTACCCGTAGTAACCCCTTGAGATTTTTACTGTATTGTTGTTGACTTTTCTTTTTTTTCTTGTCTTTTGTTTTCTTTTTAGCTTTCGCATCAACGCACAGTGGGCCATAATCGGAAATTTTTGGAAATAAATCTGTAACCTCTTCAAATAAAATTTCACATAGGCGTAGCAGAGTAGTCTACAACAAGTTTGAAAGGGAGACAAATATCCCTCAGGAGCGGAGCTATGGGTCTCAAAGTAGGATACCTGTGACATAGAAATTTTTTGAACATTTGGCAATTTTTTATTTCTTATTCGATTTCATTTTATCTCTTATAGCTATTTATCTGTTATAGTTTTCGAGTTATTTGCATTTGAAAATTTAACTTCCTGAATTTTACAAGTTCTTGGTCCAGTTTTTTTTTTTTTCTATATATGCCATTATTGCTACCGATTTTATTAGTTTTTTTTCTGACTAAATAAAGTACAAAATTATCTATTGAATAAATGAAATTTTAATTCGTTATCTTAAACGATTTAAAATTGCAAGAATTACAATTTTTGTAGAAGTGTCTACATTCTTTTTTTCTCTAAAAGCTATCTTCAGAAGGATGATTTTAAAATAGAAAACAAACCCAATAGCCCAAGCGGTCTAAGTACACACCCTCCCAAATTTGACCTATTAAAATCCCAAAGCATGAATCTATAAACAGAATGCTGTTTCGGAATTTATAATGTGTTGTTAAGAGTTTGCAATCGCTATCTCTGGAATATCGCGAAAATGTGAACTTTATGGGGCGAAATAGTGTGAAATGCCATTTTTGGGATTTTCGGCGTTTTTTGGGAATTTTGGGATTCCTTTTGCAAAAATCTTAAAGTTTTTTGCACTTAATCATTTTAAACGATAAAGTCTACAGTCTCCGAAATTTTTTTTACATAACTTAACTAGCAAAGATTTTATTACGTATAAAACATTTATAATATCTTCAATAACCAATTTTTTACAAAAATTTTAAAAGTATGAACTTGATATTTTTCAAATAAATTATGTTGCCTAACTGACATAATTCATCGTTATATACAAAAAGATTGAAGTCAATATCCTTTACAGAACCGAAATTACGCTACTTTAAAGTTTAATAGCACAAGTAAGCGCAAATGGGCCTTATTAAGGGTTTTAAGAAGATTTTAAAATATTTGAAATCGAATAACAAACAAAAAAAAAACGTTTGAAAATTTTCTATGTCAGTGGTACCCTTCCTTGAACCCCCACAGCTCCGCCCCTATATGAGGGGTCCTTCTACGCTCCTCTGCAACGCATATGTGAAATTTTATGTAAATTAGTGCTGTACAAATATTAAGTATTTTCCCCTTTTTTTGGTACTCAATACTGTAAGGTAGTCAACCAATACTATCAGAGTTAAAATTTTTTTATGATATCATATTAAAAATATAACGGATAAAACACAGCTCTGTTTAAAGATACAAATTAATTTTAATAATTTCATTGATTTTTACGGTTTTATATAAATAAATTTATAAAATTTTATGATAATTGGTTAAATATATTTATTTTATTTTTAAATAAAATAACCTTAATTAAAAATATATATTTCAAATTAAGAAATCTATTAAGTATCGAGTAATATCGAGTACCCAAATGAAAAGTATTGAGTAGTATCGAGTATTAGAAAGTAGTAAGTAGAATTTTCCAGCACTAATGTAAATCCAACTAGCCAATTAGAAGTTACAGATTTATTGCCAAGAATTTTAGATTCTGCCCCACTGTGCAATGTAGCTGCAGTTTAACTTCCTCTTATAAAAGATTTGAGTTATCTGTTAGTTTTGTTAATGCTTTTTATGTTTTTTGTGTTTTTTTTTACAACATTTTTTTCATATTTTTTCAGTTTATTTGCATGTCTTTAATAAGAGATTTCTTTACATTTTTTCTTTTCTTTTCAATAACATTATATGTTCATTAAGGTGGTATTTATAAACATGGTATAATTTTGAAACTATAATATATTTGTACGAACTATTGTCTCTTTAATTGATTTTAAGAAAAACTTGTTTTGAACGATTTGTTATCGAATTTAGGTAATATATATTGATATCGGCAAGAGTAAAATTACTATCAGGAGCATCAAAAGTGAGACCTAATATTACCCTATATTATATCGATAGTCTAGTTTTAATGAATGTTGGATATTACTCATATGAAAGCAAATATTATGAGAAAATTAAATAGATCATAAAAAAGTTTAATAATTGCTTACAAATTAAAACGCTAATTAACGTTATTTCCTCTATTACATGTATAAACAATTTTTAATAATAAGATGATAAACTTATTATATTTTCGCTTTTATTTACTTATGTAAAACACATAACAAAAAAATAAAAAAAAAAAAACGAATTAAATTATTTTCATTCATCACATTCATATGGTTATATAAATATGAGAAATTCATGGAATAAAGCCTATGAACACATCACATCATACTACATACTACGTGACATTGTCAAAAAATTTACATTTCATAAACAAAAAATAATAATAATGAAAAACTTAAAATTATTATTTATGTTTTTATGTTGCTTTAAATATTTCATGTCTGTTTAAAATTGTGTTTCAACCTAGAACTCTAAAAACTTGAGGAAAACAAAGACATCAATAAGACAAGTTGCTGAAACAACTGAACAAATTGAAAATAAATTTTATTCTTTGAATATTGTTGACAAATTCACATGTGAATTTTTGTGTCTTTCTTTGTGTATTTACAGAATACGTTTCATTTGTTACATCATAGTTAGTAAAAAGAGCAAATATTTTTTAAAAGTAAAAGAGTTTTGGGAGTGAGTGTATCATGTCTTTAACCTAGTTTATAATTGAAAATACCAAAATGTCCAAGAATGTATTTTATCAAGCCTGAGGCGTAAATAAGAGAAAAAAGAAACTCATAAAATTAAACCAGTCGTTCTAAGGACATCACTACAAGAATTATATGAAAGTATTCGTTAAAATTAATATAATGTGCTAAATTGAATATTTATCATTAAATATAAAGGGACTTTTATAGTCATATAGATAGAAGTTTAACATGAAAAAAAGCTTGAATAAAAATTTGTTCATTCTTATTCTTATTATATATATATTAAAAAATAACGAATGTATTGTGTGTGGAGATGGGTGGGTGTGCTTTTACGCTTTTTGCTTCATTTTAGGCCCTAAATGTTAAAATTTGTAGCCTTTAATTACTTCAAGACTTGAAACTACCATGGGATAATTAATTGAGAAGATATGGGTAGGGGGAGCTTTTACCAGCTTTGTCCTATTTTACACCCCAAATGTTGGAATTTCCAAAAAATATATATCTTTAAGTTCCTTTCCTTTTAAGAAAACCGGTTTATTAGTTAAGAAGATATAGGGAGAAGGAGTTTTTACCCTTCGTCCTATTTCCCTTCCTAAATAATAAAAAATTTTAGGCTATTATTCCTTCCAGATGTTACACTATTTGCTTGCGAAATTTCAACAAAATGTTGATTAGTTAAGAAGATATAGGGAGGGGGATCTTTTGCCCTATTTAGTGCCCTAAATAATAATAATTATAGGCTATAGTTCTTTCCAGAAGTTAAACTATTTGCCTGCCAAATTTCAAAAAAATTGATTTATTAGTTAAGAAGATGTAAGGAGGGGGAGCTTTTAACCTTTGTCGCCTATTTTACGCCCCCTAGCGATATGAAATATATATATATATATATATATATATATATATATATATATATATATATATATATATATGGGAAATTTTTTGTAAATAGTTACGCTTTTTATGTCCAATGCAGAAAATCGAACAAACCAATACCAGGAAAGAAAGACAAATTCAACCTGTTAGATGTTACTTGACCTAGAAAGGTTATTCTCCGAGATATTTTTTCTAGATTTTACAGCGCATCTTTAAAAATGCAGAGAATTAGAAATTCCTAAAAAAAATC
Source organism: Protocalliphora azurea (assembly GCA_932274085.1). Classification (NCBI taxonomy): domain Eukaryota; kingdom Metazoa; phylum Arthropoda; class Insecta; order Diptera; family Calliphoridae; genus Protocalliphora; species Protocalliphora azurea. The sequence goes on from OW026521.1 coordinate 44,794,311, forward strand.
CGTACTGCAACGAGAAATTTGGAGATAATTTCAGACATACATATCTGAATGTTATAGAAAGTACATCTGAGGGAGGAGAAGTCATCTGAGGGAGGAGAAGCGCATCATTGCCTTCGACCCAGGCGACTGCATCGTCCTTTATGATCTCCCTCACTCGCTATATACTTAGATTTCAATTTTGGAGTGACTTTTCCCTTCTCTCTTAGGGTTCGTGAGCATCCTTTAAGGTCGGTCTTGTCATTATCATGAAACTTCTCCTATAACTCCCATTGAAAATTTATCATTCGATAAAAATACAATGAAATTTGCTTTCTATAAAGTCAGAATTTGATTAAGGAGTGTAAAATAAAGGTAACCGAGATGCCTTTCTTAAATATCTGGCCATAAAAAATAAATTAAAAAATATTTAAATTTAACTTACCTTCATGCCATAACCATTTTCATCTTTGCGTACGGTCAATGTTAAATATTGAAAATTTTTAAGTGATTCTCCAGCAATGGGTGTTGAAATTTGTATCTGAGGACGACGTGAATTGGCCGACATATTTGCGCTATTACGTTGGGCGTTGCCATTCGAGGCACTTAAACCGCCGCCTCCCAATCCACTATTACCACTACCACCCGCCATTATATTGCTATTGGTATTGTTGGTAAAGATACTAACATTATTATTGGTCAAAGGTGAAGTGGTTGGATTTAGGGATTTTCCTTTGTTCTGATAACCTAAAGGAAGTGGTGGCGTCTGAGGTGGTATACCCGAAATAGGAGGAGGCTGAAAGTTATTATAGCTTAAGGTGCTGGCCAACGAAGGTGAACGTGGTATTTTAGATTTCGAAGTCTTGGAAGAGGATTTCGTTTTGCCTGCCTTTGAATTTAAAGCAGAAGATTTTTGTTTTGGTGGCGGTAATTCCGGTGGCAAATCCAAATTATTATTGCTATTGATAACTGCTGCTGATGCTGTAGCTGCAGATGTTGGTATATTTGTAGCTGCTGCTGCTGTTGTTGTAGTTGACGTAGCAGCAATAATGTTATTATTGACAATATTATTGTTGTCGTTTTGATTATTGTAGAGTAATGATTGATTATTGGTTGTTGATTCTTCTGGTAAATCTTGAACTTCGTCATATTCATGTTCATCAGTACCAAAATCAATCAATCTGCAATGAAAATACAAGAAAATAAAACACAGAAATTGTTTAAAGTCTTGAAATAAGCAAAACAAAAAGTATTTAAATAATTGCAAAAGAGTACAAAACTTGTATAAAAATTTAAGGAATTTTAAAAATGCAATAAACACACTCGTTCATTATAAAAAAAAATGCCAATTACATCTTTGACGTCTTCTTCTTCTTTATTTGCAAGTTGTCAGTAAATTTGTGGTTTTCATTGAGCATTTCGTACATCATTAATAAAACAAAAACCACCATACGGTGAATGAACGAAACACACAATACAAATCAATATTCCTTATTCAAACACTACCAACTTCTTTCTTCACACCTTTTGAAATATTTTAATAATGACCACACAAAAAAGACATCGGTGCATTGAATTTGGAAATCATTATTTTAATATTCAAGGATTTTCACTTCTTGACATGATAAATGTTCATTTCTTAAACGGAAATGGCTGACTGTGGGATGACGATTTCCAAAAGTAATCAATTCGGTGATATAACATTTTTGAACTCTGTACTAAGGTGAACATTTAGATTTTCTAAAGTAGAATATCTTATATTCTTCATCTGCTTAAAATCTAATGACAACATGAACGAGAAAGAAAGATAAAGTCGGTCAAGACCGACCATATGCTACCCTACACCATTGTGTACGAGCATGGAAATTCAGGAAGGGGACTTATATTACACCTGTGGCCAATTTTACTAAATGTGAAATAAAATATACAAATACAGAATAATGCGTTGATACTAACATCTAGATGATTTCAGGCACTTTAGGGCGATTCCTGGAAGTGGATTTATATGGGAGCTGTGGTAAATTGTGGACCGATTCTTATAATATTTGGCAATGTTGTTTCTACCTACATAAAACTTATTTGCGGTGAATATTAACTTGATACTAACATTCGTATGGGATTTATGCACGTTTAAGTGATTTTTGAAAGAGGAGTTTATATGGGAGCTATTGTCAACTGTGGACCGATCTTTATAAAATTGGATACAAAAATTGATAATTATAAAGAACTTTTTTGCACCGAATTTCATTAAAATATTCTTATTTTCAAGGCATTTTTGAGTGTTTAAACTCTATTCCGGGGGGACATTTATGTGGGGGCTAGGTGAAATAATGGGTCGATCACAACCAATTTCAATAGGCTTCGTCCTTGTATCGTGAAAGTCCCACGTGCCAAATTTCATTGAATTACCTCTAAAATTGCGACCCGTACTTTGTGCACAAGATATACATTCACAGTCAGCCAGGCGGACGGACGGACAGACATCGCTAGATCGTTTTAAAAAATGATTCTGAATCGATTGGCATACTTTAAGCACAAACGAATAATACCCCAACCAGCTATGTCTCTACGACAATATTAGTCTAATTATAAACTATGATTAGAATAATTAAAATATTAAACTTCATATCGAAGAAACTTATTTCAAATTCAAAACGGATATTGATCTGTAACGGAATTTAACATAAACATCTAATTAAATAAAAAAAAAAATCAATCTGTAGTATTTTTATTTCTGCATGATTTCATACGTTTTCCATTTTAGGGTTATTATTACTTTTAATTATATTTTTCTATCAATTGGAGTTTATTAAAATATTTCAAATTTAAATATTTATAGCTGTTCAATTTGCCAACGACAACAAACACGATGTCAAAAAACTTTTAGCGTTTGCATGTTTTAATATAATTTTATTATTAAGTAAAAATATTTTTTTTTATTTATCATACTCGTACTGTAATGTACGGACGTGTCTACAGTAAATAGTGCTGGAACATCATCGTCATATGACTGACTATTTTAGATATTCAATACGGGCAGGGCAATCGTTTTAATATTTTCTTTTTTTTTTCACCAACTAATTGTTATTACTTTATATTCGTATGTATACACAGATTACAATGAATATTGTTGCTAATAATACAATTAATATTTATAGTTTTCTGGTTGTTAAAATTAAATTAAAAATAACTGCTTTAAGAATTTGTTACAACATTCTTTAGAAATATAAAAATAATAACAATTTGAATATATATTAGAGACAGTATTGTGTAGGGGACGTAAAATTGTGCTTTTTCCCCACAACTTCCATCTCTCTTGCTAAACACTCTTAATAGAATACTTTTGGTAGCAGGAGTTGGAAATCAAAAGAACGATAAATGAAATAGTATTTGTAGGTATTAGATGGACAATCCCACATTGCGATTAGGCTATAATGAATCAAGAGAGTTGGATACCCTAATATCACTAATAAGATGTTAGAAGCTTCAATATACATATATTTTGAAGCACTGACATTAAACGCATTAGGGAATGATAAATCGACTTCTTTTTTAGACGAAAATCTATTTTGTACAAATAAAATTGATTGTTTGCAAGCGATATTCTACTGAAATCGAATGTTGGGTCTTAAAAGCTGATTTGACTCTTTGTACTTTTTGAGAATTCTGAAAAATTTTGAGAATTTTATTAACTTTCTTTGGCAGACCGAACGAAAGTATTAGCGTTTTGCTGAAGCACCTGGCAAAATGCTATAAAATTGAAATGTTGTGCCAAAGAACATGCAAAAGATATTCATATTTATTTTAATGTATAAACACAATAAGGCCGGTGTGGTAATTTACATACAAATTTGGTAAAAAATGCGCAATGGGGCTCGGTTTAAATATAAATTTTATTTTAAATTCTCTTCGAATTTTTTGTTCTTTTCATTTTCTCACAAATAATATTACAATATTTTTAAAAATTTATATGAACTTCGTAAACAATTTTGAAAAACGTTTAAAATAAGAAAAAAAAAAATTAAATGAAAATAAATATTTTTTTTTTTTTACTTTCCGTCTAAGTTTTTATTTAATTTAACAATGCGGGCTATGTAAAGGAACCCGGACTTGTTGTGTTTTTATACATTTAATCAGATAAATAGTATTTTCTGTTAAATATATCGGAGAGCTCAATAGGTTCAATAATTTTAGGAAAAATATTTGAGAATAAGTTAAATTAAGTATTTACTTTCTAGATTTTTTGCATAATAAACAAATTAACTCTAAAATAAAATCGATTTTATATTCCGATTAAACGATTTCGAAAATCGAAATAAAAAAAGTTGATCGTAAAGATGAAAATCTATTTTGATTTTGTTTACCATTCCATAAGATGCATGAGATTTTCATACAGGGGAGTTTAAATATTAAAAATATAATTAAACCTTAAGTCTCTATTGTACCTTTCAAAACAACAAATACAATTGAATGCTTCTTTCTCCACTTGAAAAATATAGATGAAGCAACTCTTTTGTATGTTGGGTCTTACGAGCATACAAATTTAGTTTATTCGCGTGACCCTTTTTAATATTTAATAAAGACATAAGTATGGTGAGAAAAAAAGCGGAGCCATCCAGTTTCCTGTACAACAATTTAATGTGATCCCTGAAAAAGCTCGATAGGAATTGTATAATGTCACACTATATCGAACACCTTGGAAATATGTATCTAAATTCACCACTTTAATTTCATCAAAATTATATACGAAAAGTCTGGCAAATCTCTAGTAGAGCGTTTACCAAGAAAGCCGTACTGCCGGTCATTTAATAAATTATTAGATTCTAAACATTTGACAATATAATAGTTAACCGTGTTCTTAATAAAATTTCTATTTGGCCATTATTTTCAGCATTATTCGCTTGTCCCTTTTTATGAATTGGAGTAATGTTAGTAACCTTCCAACACGTAGAAAATTCAAAGACATGTTATAGAGTACTGTAAACGTTTAATAATGAATGAGGCTACGTCGAAAGGCACTGCTTCAAAGCTAGTGGTATATCATTCGACACAGAGACTTATTATATTTTATTTCTAGCATAATTACACTTTCAATCATTTTTGCCATGGCATTGACATTATTCTCTAAGATGTCAGAAAAAGCGATTTCAAGATTGGAGAAGGAAAATCGGAAGAAATAGAAGATTTATCTACATCATAACTGTCAGGGTTTGAAGTAAATAAAAGGTCAAAGGTGTTATTTCTAAACCACACAGAACATGAAATAAACTTTTTTCCATAAGCGAGGGGATTGTGGGCGGCAAATAACTCAACATTCCGTAGTTGTATGGCTCCAATAACGCCAGAAAGAGTTGTGAACAATGAAATCACCAGCAACAACAATTTCACTGGTACATTCCAGAGGAGGCAATAAAAAAAAATCATGTTGAATCGAATACTACGGGAATCCAGATAACCTTTAAAGAATTACAGACTTTGAGGCCAAATTAGGGAAACCTATCATATGATATATTCAATCAACCGCTTCCAGTTTGCCTTACTCAACTGAGTAAGCCTTCCAGATAAAATAAATCTACGGTGATTTCTGTTCTTCACGACACAATATTGACTGAGAAAGCCGTGGGAGCTAAGCAAATAACTCTGTGAGCATTTATTGATATTCAGAAAGATTGTGCTCTACTGTTATTAGAAACTGTACGGGAGAAATGCGAGCTTCTGTAGAATCTGATCATCGATAAATTTTTGGAAAAAAACTTAAGTTTCCGTATATGTCGTCATGTCGACAATTTTGTCAATGTGGTGGATGTGCTGGATGTGAGGACGTGACGATATTGAAACGATCCAATCATTCTTAAACGAAGTAAAATGTATTGATATCATTCTTTGCTCTATTTCCTTCATAACCATAATTCTGGCATTAGTGTGGTGGACACAAACTGATCAGGTCGATGCGTAAGTTGTACCGGCAAATCAAAGGTTTGATTTTAAATTTAAGAGTGATTTGAAATAAATTTTTTCTAAAATGTAAACATTTGAGAATGGTTTGAGAATAAGAGCATTCTCAACAGTAATAGAATTTTTTCTCCAATTTTGGTGCAAATTTTAATTAAGGTTTGAATTATCCTTTTGATATCAAAGAAAAAATGTCATTTTTTTCAAACGAAAAAAAGGAGGCCATCTACTTCAATACCCAAAAAAAAAAACTCCTTAAAATTTGTTTATTCTAAACAAACAAACGAATGGTGATACCGGTGCCGTGTGTTTAGCCCAAACTTTCAAATGGCCTTAACGATGGGAAAACAATTGTCAATATTCCATGCGGAAATTTACGTTACATTCATGTGCGCTAAAGAGTGCTTCAGGAGAGAGATGAGAGATTTAAAAATTTTGATCATGTCTGATAGCCAAGGTGCTTAATTGGACGGACTGACAGCTCTTAATGAACGATTTGAGACTACGCTGGGTACCTGATCATGAAGGTCATATAGGGAATGAGCGTGCAGATTGTTTGGCCAACAAAAGAGCGTGTCGCATGAACCCTTTCGGGCATCCGTGTTCACTACACCAGGAAAAGAATTAGATCATGGGTAGTACCGGGACTCGGCATTCCATACGGTTTATTATGCAAAATATTAATTAAACTCCAGCAGTTGCTATTGGTCAATAAGACCGGTCATAAAATACTAACGGGATTACTCACTATATATTGTGATATCACCAATATATCCAAGATATTATACAATACAGATTCACCTACTAGAAGTGTAGGCTTTATTTGAGGCTGATACAGTAAATTTAAAGAAGTTCATTATAGATCACTTTGGGTGGCAGTGCTTATAGACTTCCCGATATAACAAAAAGGAGCGATAGGAAATAAATTCAATTTTTTCGTTCTTAATTTTAAATTTATTTCACTTTAGTACACGTTCTATTTTATTTCAGTTTTAATTCCCTTTTCATAATCTGAGTAATTTTAAAGCATTTGAAAACAACTTAAAATCCCTTTCATTTATTTAGAGCTTAAATTAATGTGACACTTTCATTTTTCATTTTGCTGACAAGAAATGCTGTAGCTAGCTATCACACACATATACATACGTCTATTGCATGCTGACATGGGCTTGTGCATTAAATAGCGTTATATATTTGTATGTATGTATGTATGTATATATATATATGTATGTATGTATGTATGTATGTATATATGTATGTATGTATAATCATACAAATTACTAAGTTGGTATAAAATATAGGTAATAACTGCAACAACTGTAACAAAAAAAAAAATAGAAAAAGTACACTCCTAAATATTATTCCTAGAACTTTTACACATTTTTTTCTTTAGTTGTTATTTTCAGTTTTTTATATATTTTTTTGTATTTTTCTTCCTTATTTTAATGTTTAGAAAATAATAACAATAACCAGTGTTGCCAGAAGTAGGAAAAAAATCCCTACATGTAGGTATTTTTGCCGCTAAATTAGCTGCGTAGGGAAAATCTAACAGATTTTCCGTTTTTCACAAAATGTATGTACTTTTTCTAAAAGTCTACTTTTTCAAAAATAAATACCTAAAAACATAAATATAATATAGGCAAAGGGAAAATTTGCTGAATTTTTATCATAATATTATATTATATATATGTACGATTCTGTAGAAAATGAAAACTGTGAGACAAACAAGTCTTCTGAATTCTTGAGCAAAGAAATTAAGAAAAAAAAATCCGATCGTAGCTCTTTAGCGCTAGTTGAGTGATGTTTTGAAAAACGAATAACAGAAGTTGACCCATAACGGTAGAAGAAAAATTGAAGTTATGTTATGAACACAACGAGTTAAACAGAAAACACGCGTTAGAATATAAAAAGTTCAATTTTCGGTAATTACAGTGAGCAAAAAAACAAGTGTACTCTTAGAAAATTTAAATAAATTATCAAATAATTAAAACTGAACTTACTTATTTTTAACATGTTACATACGCAATGAGAAGAAATGTTGTCTATTTTTAAATGTGTGCTTAAAACTCTTCTTTCCGTTGATCGTTAAGAAGTTATTGCTGGAAATGAGTTAGGTGGCAGCATTGTTCTGCAAAAAAAGTTGTACACTTGTTGTTTTCTGTTGAAAAAATGTACCGTTATTAATTTATTGAACAAAAAATTATGTATTTTCAATTGTAGTCAGTAAGCCTATAAATTGAGATAGTTTAATTGGTTTTTGTGTTCAAGATATAATAAAAAATATGGCGGAAAAACAAATATCAAAAGATTTGAAAGAAATTATTATAAAATTGTGGAAAATAAACATAAATCAATGCGGAAAATCGGTAAAATAGTAAATAAACCGCTACTACTGTCCATTATGTAGTAAAGACATTTCAGAAAAGTGGATCTGTGGAAAGACCTAGAGGAGGCGGTCGCCCAAAAAAGTTAAATACTCTTCAAATTCAGCGGAAAGTTGTTAGTTATATAAAAAAAAGACCCAAAAATATCTGCTGTCGAAATTGCAAAAGATCTTAAAAATACAGAAATAGTCGATGTAACTCCACAGACAATAAGAAACTTCCTCCATTCACAAGATTTGAAGGCCTACGCAGTTCGAAAGAAGCCTCTCCTTTCCAAAGCAAATATTAAAAAAAAAACGCTTAGTGTATGCAAATGAGTACTTCCACAAAGAAAATACATACTGGGAAAATGTGATCTTCTCAAATGAATCAAAATTGAATATATTTGGAAGTGATGAACGTAAATCTGTCTGGAGAAAGGAAGGGGAGGCACTTAATCCACGAAATATTTCTCATACTGTCAAGCACGGTGGCGGCAATGTTTTGGTTTGGTTATGAGTGCTTATGGAGTAGGTAACCTTGTGTTTATCGAAGGAACCATGAATAAAATAAATTATTTAAATATCCTGAAAAATAATTTGCCACAATCCGCCCAAAAACGGAATTAGGGAATGATTTTGTTTTCATGCAAGATATTGATCCAAAGCATTCGGCCGTTATCGTAAGGGAATGATTGCTTTATAACACAAAAAAAGTTTTGCCTCATCCTCCCCAGAGCCCGGATTTAAATCCGCTTGAGCATTTGTGGGCTCATATGAAAACAAAATTAAGAGATTACCACATATCCGGCAAAGAATCCTTAAAAAACGCTCTCAAAAATATCTGGAGTTCTATTCCCCAAGATGTTACAAAAAATCTAGTCCATTCGATGCCAAGAAGACTTATATCTGTTAAAGAAACTAAAGGACACCATACAAAATACTGAAAACCTAAATATTTTAATCTTTTTTAAAGTTACGTTAAGTTTTTTGTTCTGTACAACTATTTTTTTGTTTATGAGTTTTAGCATATTTATGTTGTTGTTGTTTTTTTTTTTTAACGTTAAAATGTACAAAATGAAAAAGAGTTTTATTTAAATTAAAATATAGATCTTAAAATTTAATTAATGTGAAATAAAAGTTATAAGTTTTATTTTAATTTAACAAGTGTACAAGTTGTTTTTTTGCTCACTGTATTTTCTTTTTTATTTTTCTTAAATTCAGCGTATGCTATTGAAAAATAAATAAATAAAAAATGGTATCTAAGAACAGTAAGGGTACTCATTTAAACGGTTAAGTTTTCCATCTGTGCAATTTTGCAAAACTGCACGACATGTTTCATAAATCCCCTTTTCAAATGTTGTGCAATATTAAGTAAATAATTGAAAATTTTGTTTGAAATCAATGACACATGTAATGATTTTATTATAATTAACGTAACTATAATTTTTTACATCGCATTTATTAAGTTTTTTAATATAAACAAAAGACAACTGATTTATAAATGCACAATTAAATGTGCAAGTCTGCGAGACTAAATAGTCGCACAAACTTATAAGTCTTGTGCGTGTGATTTTCCATATATGCTAAATGAGGAGAAACTAAGTTGTTTGAAATATTTCGACTTGGGTACTCATCCGACTAGTGTCTGATCGATTAATCGACAAATTAAAATCAAATAGCTGTTCGATTAAATTAAAATCAAGAATTTCGAGTAAAAATTTATTCGAGAAAACTATGCCGATTAATCAAATAATTCGAATAAAAAATGTATTAAAGATTACTTCTTTAATTAGTTTCATAAAATTCATTAAATTATCTTTCAAGTTTAGTTTAAATAAATATTATGCTTAAAAACAACCATGGCAAAATTTTTATGGAATGTTTAGAATCTAAAAGTGACTCCACAATTTGGAATTATGTTAAAAATTCAGTAAAAAGAACCGAATATATGCCTAAATTACAAAGCGTAGTTAAAGGTCGTTGTTCAATCACAAAAATCAAACAAATATATAAATGTGACAAATTATAATGTAAAATTTAAATATATTTTTTTTTTTATAATTTGGGTTTGAGATGATAAAGAAAATTATTCACCGTTTTATATTAATTTTTTCGTAAGAAATATTTAGGGGGATTTAAACTTAATTTGGAAAACATTTTGTTGGTTCTACTAATAGGTTCTCAGACTGGTGCAAAGGATATCATGATGGCTTGGATGAAACTTGTTATATATATGGAAGGAATTTTGATTTAAAATTGAGTTTTCTTTATCTAAAGTGATTCAGAATTTTGTTCGAATTCATAAATGTACCTTATCGGCTTGACCGAAATTTTGTACGTGTATTTGTTAGGTATGAGAATAGGTCGTAAAGTATATTTCACATCGCTATATGGTGTAAAATAGGCCACAAGGGATAAAAGCTCCCCCTATCTATATCTCCTTAACTAATAAATCGATTTTCTTGAAATTTGGCAAGTAAATAGTGTAACATCTTGAAGGAACTATAGCCTATAATTTTTATTATTTAGGTCGTAAAATAGGGCAAAAGCTCTCCCTTCCTGTATCTTCTTAACTAATCAACCAATTTTTTTGAAATTTGGCAGGCAAATAGTAACATCTAGAGGAAACTATAGCCTATAATTTTTATTATTTAGGACTATATCTTCTTAACTAATCAACTGGTTTTCTCAAACTTTGGCATACAGACACTGTAATATGTCAAAGAAACTTAAAGATATACATTTTTTGGAAATTCCAACATTTAGGGCTTATAATAGGGTAAAACGGGTAAAAAACTCCCCTTACCCATATCTTCTTAATTAATCATCCGATGATAGTTTCAAGTCTTGAAAGAACTAAAGGCTATAAATTTTAACATTTAGGGCGTAAAATAAAGCAAAAATTTTAAAAACACGCCCAACCATCCCGACACACAATTCACTCGTTATTTTTTAACTAAAGACCAAAATATTCAAAAAAAACCCAGCAAAAACTTTGATTTGCTGTTAAGCTAGCAGGTATAATTGGAAACAAAAATAAACTAGTTATTTTTTGCCTGAATAACTAGTTATTTTTGTTCGACTTGTCCACAAATTCATGTAGTTATTTTTTGACTCTAGGGGTACTCAAAAATATGTACCTACACGAAAACAAAAATAAAAAAAAAACAAAAAAATTTTGCCGTCAGTGAGACTCGAACTTGGACACACACTAACCATTCGTTTTTACTGACTAACGTCGTACTCAGTACACCATCTCGCACATAGCATCCTAAGCAACAAAAACTCTATTTAGTTTAAAATATCTTTTTAGACATTTTGTTATAAAAAACTAACAGCTTCAGAATGGGGTTGAACCAACAACCTTCTGGTTGTTAAACCAGCGCTCTAGCCAACTCATCCACGTGATTGCAGTATTACTGTGCTATTATACTATTGATTACTTATTAATGTAATACAGAGTAGGCAAATAATAATGACGCCTCATTACCAAGAAACTACTTTAATAAGTAGTTGCCATTACCGAAAACCAAAAAGTTTTTGCTGGGAGGAAGTTATATGGCAAAACAACGTTTGCCGGGTTAGCTAGTTTAACTATAAAAGAATTTATTAAATTTCAATTACATATTATTTTGGAAAGACTATTTCAGAAGGGTTATTTTAGTCTTTCTTGTAAATTATTATTATTTGTATTATATTTATTATTATTATTTTGTTTAACGCTAAGAAAACACAGAATACATATTTTATTTTTTAAAAAGCATTAAAAAAACAAGTAAAATTTTAAAGTATATAATTTACTCGAATAACTCGAGTAATTTAAAATATTTACTCGATTACTCTAGCAATTCAAAACCTAATAATAATAATAATAATAATAATAATAATAATAATAATAATAATAATAATAATGAAAATAATAATAATAATAATAATAATAATAATAATAATAATAATAATAATAATAATAATGATGATTAATAAAATAATGAAAAAAGTCGAGTAAAAAGAATATCCTAATCTCGATCCATTATATATTAATTCACAGAAAAAATAATTACCGTATATTTTTCAATCAACACAGTTGTTTCATTTTGCACCTAAATTTAATAAATATATTCAAGTAAATATAAAATAAAAATAAAATTTAAGTAAAATTTTATTTCTCACTTAAATTTTTAATTCATTCGATCATCTACTTGCTTGAATTTATCAATTTTTTTAATTGGAAAATATTTTCTGTTTTTTCATTTTTTACAGTTTTTAGTAATTGATATAATCAATTTTGGTGAGAGGTACAAATTTAAAAAAGTTTTTAATTGAATGAATTATTTACTAATATATTTAGTGATTAGTGAATTTCTTCTGTATTACAAGGAAGGAATTAATTTTTTTGAAATTGCTTCACATATACTGATGTAAAAAAAAGTCCTCAAGGAATTTGTAAATAAACTGAAACTGTCAAAAACTATAAATAAATAACTAATGCCGAATCTATTTGGCAGATTGTGAAAATTCAAAAATAGATTTGATGTATGCTTATATCCATCTTAATATATATTCTTACCTTGGCTCATAGCAGTGCATCGGCGGAATGTCTTTTTTCTAAATTATCAATAATGAAAAATAAATTTTCTAACAAACTTAATGTCAATACTTGTGAATCCATGCTTTCAACCCTAAATTTGTTAAACCAAGATTTGTAAGACTGGAGTCCGAGTGAAAACTTCGTACAAAAGTGCAGAAATTCAATTAATAAAAAAGAATTTTGTTAACTATTTTTACGAAGAAATTAATTTTTTGCATAAAAATAAAATAAAATTGAGTTTAGCATTTTTTTCTTAAAATACAATATTTTTTTTATTATTATTTATTTTTTTTTTTTTTTTTTCAAATAAATAAATTTTGGGGAATTTTTTAGGTATAGAAGCTGTTGACCCCCTTTTTTCAAAAAATTCCCTTTTATGGAGACTTTATTTCTTGAAATCCCCTTTTTTGAACACTTTTGAAAAATTCTTTCATGAGTACCCTTAGTATTGTAAAATAATTTAGTACCAATATAAATTATATTAATAAGTTTTAAGCAATTCTTTCTTTTATTTTGCTGATTAAAATATGTCGGAATTTTTTGTAGGGCAAATCCCAATATGTCAGCTGTAGATATTTTTTTAAAAATCCACTGGCAACACTGACAATAACACACATATGAGAAGTAATAACAATAACAAACCAGTAATAAATTTATAAATCTTAAGAGCATGAATGCAAAGAGCAACATCAACAACAACTTTATAAAAAAAAAGTTTATTTCAGGGGAGGGAGTGCTGTCAAGGCGGTATTATTAAGAAAAACCTGTTGGTAAAGGTTTAGTTACTTGATTAGTATGTATTTGTTACATACAATAACATTGGATACACCAACACATTCACATACGCTTACATACCATCACACCATCAAGTGTATTTAGTACTGGGTAGTAGTTTTTTAGTGCTGGGTTTTATTTTCATGAGTTTTAATTTTTTTTTTTTTTTTTTTTTTTGATTTTTTATACCCACCATTCAAAAAAGTGAGACATATTGAGTCTGTCATTCCGTTTGTAAAATATAATATTCATCCAAGACCCTATGAGGTATATCGTGCGTCTTCGTGAGATTCTAAGACGATCTGGCTATGTCCGTCCGTCGGTCTGTTGAAATAACGATAGGGCTTGGAGCGGATCACCTAGGGGGACAAAATTTGGCTCAAATATTCAAGGTTTGTTTGGTATTTTATAATAGAAAAATATGTGTCCATAGTAAATTCGGTACATATTTTTCGCCAATATCTTTTTAAATAAAGCTTGTACGACAACCACATTATAACTCAAGGATCGATTTCAACCAGAAACCAAAACTGAGAGTCATCCGTCCACTTTACCGCCCACCTTCTATTTAAAGCGAAATTCTAGATTAGGGTGGCAAAAAAATTTGGAAGATGGTTGGTATAACAGATTAGGCCAAGCCGAATATAATATTCTTACTTTTTTCTCTTGGACTTAGTAAAATTAAGAAAAGAAAAAAAAAAGAAAAAGAAAAAAACAACAGAAAAAAATCCAGAACCAAGTGTTTATACAGCGGCTGTTACTAGTTAACGTTAGTTTCTGTTGTTATAGCCGTTTTTTAGTTGTTAGTTTTGTTAATTTTCTTGTGACTAATAGTAGTTTAATGTACTAACAACAAAACAGAAAAATAAAAATAAAAAAAAAATAAAATAACAGCATATGTGTAGTGCAGCTGACACACTTTGTTGTTGTAATACTTAGTACATATATTTTTCAAATTTTATTGTACACTTTTTTGTTGTTATTCATTTTATTTACTTGAAGGGGGTTTCACAAATTCTTAACGCATGGTTTCATTTGAAGTTTGTACTTTAAGTATGTGTGAATGTATTTTGATGTTGATAATTAATAAATATTGTTCTTTTGTTATTGTTATTTAAGTTGGCAACACTTTTAAAATTAATAATAAACACATACATGCACATAGATAATAAACAATCAAATTATTTGTTGATAAATATAGAGATGTCAATTGTTTGCAAATAGAAAAATATAAGCTAAAAATTGGAAGTGTCAAGGGTATTTACATATTTATGTATATGTTTATTATTCCGTTTATAATTTCCACAATATTCAAATAAATACTTATATACTAGTTGTTCGTAAAAACATTTGTAACTGTGGACCAATTTTAAGAAATCTAAATTTTTAGAACTAAGCAGAAAGATTTTCAACTCTAGCTTTCGCACTGTATTTTGCAAAAGAATTCTTGATTTTTCAATCATCTTGTGTTTCTAATCATTTGTTACTATAGACTGATTTAGTTAGAAAAATAGATTAGAAAATAGAGTTCCAAATGTTTTGAGCCCTTTGACTATACCACTAAAGGCATTTGTACAATTTTATCGTCTAAACACAAATTGTTGATTATGAAAAAATAATTAGGATTTTTTCGAAATACTAATGGAATTTTCATTTTTGGAAATTATTCAAAAACATTTGATTTTCAATGCATCAATAATGTTTTTGCACACATTAATAAAAATAGAAATAAAAACATAAAAAAAAAACAAAATTAAATATAAAATCTTTGTATTACCGTCTGAAGTAGTTAAATACACTGCCTGCCACTTGAATAAGGAATCACATTTTTTTAACTTTAATTAAGTATATCTCCTAAACTAAAGTTCAGAAAAATATAATTTTTTGCGCAACCAAATTTCAAAGTGTTGGCTTTAGTTTCCTGAAGAAATAAAAAATATACATATTTTGTTATACTAAAAGTATGCATTTATATACTAAAAGTATGCATTTATTAAAGACATGTATTTCTGTGGTACTATTTCGTGTGTCACTTGAATAAGCAATTCTTTTAATATTAATCAGGAAGGCTGATTTGAATTTCTTTCAATATAAACGGCTAGAGAATTTTTAATTTGATAGTTTTAAATAGCTTTTATTCTCTTAATAACTCTGAAAAAGAAAAACTTCTGATTTTGAAATCTCAGGGTCAGAATCCGATCCAAATAGCCAAAAACATTAATAGAGGAAAGACAGTTGTGTACAATTATTTAAATAACGTGGAAAGATATGGAAAAAACATGAAAGAGCGGAAGAAAAATGCAACAACTCCAAAAGAAAGACGAAAAATTCTTAGAATTGCATTAAATTCTGTCATGTCGGTATCAAAAATACGTGAAAAAAGTGGAGTCAGTGCCAGTCTAAGAACAGTGCACCTTATTTTAAAGTCGTGCCCATACATAGACCGACGAAAACTGCAACAAAAATCGCAACGTCTACAATTTGCCAAAAATACAATGACAAATGGCTTAAAGTTGTATTTTCCGATGAAAAAAAGTTTAATATTGATGATCCCGATGGGTATAACTATTACTTCCATGACCTAAATAAGGAGGAATTATTTTTGAGCCGCAGACACAGCCGAGAGGGCGGAATAATGGTATGGGGTGCCATTTCGTATTATGATACCATAGAATTGGTTTTTGTATTCAACAAAATGACTGCAACGACTTACAAAAACATTCTGGAGGAAACATTTCCAAAATTTAATGATTTCTTTGGACCCATACCTTGGACGTACCAACACGACAACGCTCCGATTTATACCGCCAGAGCAATAAAACAATGGATTAATCAACAAGGTGTTCAACGTTTGGATTGGCCCCCATATTCACCAGACCTGAATCCAATGGAAAATGTCTGGGGTTGGCTCGCAAGAAAAGTTCTTGAAGGAGGAAAACAATTTGAGACGATAGAATTCTTAAAGGATGCAATAACGGAAGCATAGAGTTCAATTTCGCTAAATTACTTAGAGTCATTATACAAGTCGATGCCAAATCGCATTTTTGAGGTTATTTCATTGCTAGTTGAATGCTAGAAGATAACAATTTTCATTTTTATAACCTAAAAATTTAAAAATAAATTACAGTTTGCTTAGTTTTAAAATACGAAAAAGTACCACAGAAATGTCATGTCTTTAAATAAATGCATAATTTGAGTATAACAAAATATGTATATGTTTTATTTCTTCCGGAAACTAAAGCCAACACTTTGGAGATATAGTTAATTAAAGTTAAAAAAAATTTGATTCCTTATTCAAGTGGCAGACAGTGTATTTCTCTATCGGATTTTTTGACATACCAATAAAATACGTAATATTTTATTTTTGAAAAATGTTAATATTTTGTGTGCTGGACTAGAAATACCTTAAATAATAATTTTTAGTTGCTATAAGTTAATCATATGATTTTATTTTAGTTGTTGAAATTACAAAAAAAAAAAAAAAAAAAATTGTAACAAATATTTCGGGAGCAAAAACTATTTTCTTTTTGTAGCAGATGATAATGCCATATTTAAGGAAGTAAGCGGCTTCTTTATGCCACCTTAATTACAAATTTCGCTTTATATGGGAGATGAGCGGATCATGAAATTTCGTTGCCATGCATACTTTTGCTTAAGAGATATCGACAAAAAAGTATGAACTGGAGTTATGACGGACACTAATTCGTCTAGTATGTGGCCCAAAACTTTTATTTTTATTTGTGAACCGATTGTGTCCATTTGTACTATACCAAACAAACCTTATTGAAGAAGAATACAAATTTCGTTTGAAGAGATAGACGGACATAGCTAAATCGTCTTAGAATTTCATGAGGATCCAGAATAAGATATGCATTCGAATAAAATGTAACATCTATTTTTGTTTATAACTTTGTCTGCAGATAATTTATTTTTCTTTTTATAATCAATATATTTTTGAAAAATATACGAATTTTCAAAATACTTTGTGTACTTGCTTGGAGAGTCAAAGGGAAACACATAAAAAATTTTTAAGCTATTAAAAGTCATCCAAATTGGACTTACAAAAAAAAATTGAAAAAGAGCTACGTGTCAGCAAACAATTAGTTTCTAGAGGTGTAAAAAGGTTAAACAATGACCTTACAATGGATCTGGAAATAAAAGACAACTAAATGAACCAAAATCCAAAAAGATGGAGCAGTTATTAAGAAGCATTCCAAACATTTGCGGACACAAAGTGGCTTGTCGTGTCAAATGTTCAAATGTTATAGTTAGCTACAGTGATAAAATTTTATTCCTCTAATTTTTTTTTTTTTTTTTTAATTTTTAGTTCTTTAAAGTTTTAGGGTCCTTCTGCCATTTCATTCGTAATACCGTTATAATAGACATATAATTCGTTAAATTTTAATAGAAAATAATTATATTTGCAAATTGATTTCTTTTACTTAACGGACGGTTGTGAAATCCACAGTTTGAATTGTTTAATCAATTAATGTTAAAATTACAATTAATTGGCGAGTAATTAAGACGTTTATTTCTTAAAAGAGCTTCTGTTTTATTTTATAGTTAAATTTATAGCCAAGACATGTCGCCAGGTACTGAACTTTCGGAAGAATTGCTAAAATGATTAAATTATTACTCAATATTTATATAAAACTATGCAAAATACTGTCTGCAAATAAGGCATATCATAGTACTGGTGCAAATTTTCAAAAAAAGTTTTAAAAATAGCTAATTTTCAAAAAGCGATAATCCACAATCAACTACGGATTTGCGGGACCTAATGATATATTTAGCATTTTTCGACCAAAATCAACGTGAGTTACAGAGAAATAATGGTGGAATTATGTCTTTTTAATAACAAAACGCGTGTAACAAATAATAAAAAACTTTTTATATCAAAATTATGACTCAAGGATGGCAAGGATATAACTTATAAAAAAATGTACACTGGATATTACTATTAATATACATTTGGTTGAAAACTTAAAAGGTGAAAAATGTTATATTTAATGTTGCAGGCGTTTATCATAAACATTGCCTGGATATTCGACGTGTACAAAGGACATTCTTCAAAAGTTACAAAAGTTCAAAGTTACAAAACGCTCATAATATAGGCTGACTTTAGCTATAGAGAGAAGTTGGATATATTTATTTTATTGCACGTATCAAAGCGAATTTACTGGACTGCATATATTTACTAGCTTTGGTAATGAACTGCGTACAAAAATTGAATTTTACAGCAAAATAATGCGTCGATGTTACTAGGTCGCGACCCAAAAGCGTTTTAACGACCAGTATTGAGTTTCAGATCTTCATGCCGGAGAATACTGACTGCTAAGATATATTTAGATTCTGAGCAATATGCAGCTTAATATGATTTTGTATAAGAATACTACGATTTTGACATATACATTTTAAGGAAATCGGATGAATCTGTGCCACGATATGTGAATCTGGCAACGATACATTAGGGCAACAAAATTTGTTAATAACAATCACGAATATTGAAAATTAACGTTATATAAATTAATAATTTGTATAAAATTCTTGCGCGCACATAGAATTATTTTCTATGAAAATTTTAAAAAATCAGTTAATTTCTCCCATAAAATATACATAAGAAATAATTTTTTTATCTGAATTTTAAAGTTCTAAAATAAATAAAAACTATAAAAAATATTTGCATTTGAAATGTATATTTTTGAACATTGATATGTTTTAAACTAATCCCCAAAATATTTCGGTTTATTTATTTCGCTCACGTGAGCTGGACCAAAAATTTAGTTTTTGATCACCAGTGTACATAATTTTTAACTTTTTCTCAAAAAAAAAAAAAAAAAAAAAAAAACAGCAACATATGATAGACAAATGACTTTTAATACATAAAAGTAAAAAATAAAACTAGTTTTAATTCTCGCAAAATTAAAATTTTAGTAAAATTTTTTATGATTTTATTTTAAATACTTTTTTATTCAAGTTTGAGTATTTTAGACATTTTCCATCGTAATGTATATTTTAAGACATTATTAGAAAGTTCTCATTCACTGCTATTGGTATATTCATTCATTTAATCATTTAGTTGCACAAGTAATATTTTGGGATTTCCGGTCCATAATTGGTTAAGTTCATTTTTATATCAAATAAATGGGAAATGCCACCAAAAGCATATATTTATCATGAAAATTATAAATTCGTGAAAATAATCACTAAATTACAAAAATTCCTTCAATTCGATTATTATCGCGTTTTTAAAGGAATTTATTATATTTTTCATAAATTCATCTATATTTAAGTATAATAAATACTTGCAGTGACTTATTTGTAAAAATTACTAATTTGACCTTTTGGGAACTAAATGCATAAAATTGACCCTCTTGCTGTTAAAGGGTTAATTATGTGTAATCTTCAATAGTGTCAAGATATACTATTCCAATGGTGCAATAAAATTATATGTTTGAATAAAGGAAATATGACAAAAAAAAAACGTTAATATAAAATCTTAATATTACGTGACTGAAAAGAGACATAACAATTATTTAAATGAATATTCCAGGCCCCAGTATGCCTCTGTAACAATTTGACATCAAGATAATTGAAAGAAATTCGTATTTTTAGAGGTGTTCTGAAAATGGAATCATATATTCATTTCTAGAGGAGTACATTTGCTACTATTTTTCGTTAGGCTCTTTAATGTACTTGGTGTTTTTTTTTTTTTTTTTTTTGTAATTTAGAGATTTTTGTTTCTGCGATTTTTTGTATTTAAAAGCGATTTTTTGTTATTTGACTGTAATTTCGTAATATGTAAATATTTTTTTGTAATTTAGCGATTTTCTTGCATTTTTTTTTTTTTTTTTTTTTACTTTCTCGCTAAAATGATGCTCCAATTAATGGACGTCATAACTTAAGGTTTTAAAAAACATTATGATAGAAATATGTTAAAACGTATACAAAAATTACATTTTAAAGAGGGAAGCAATAAAAAACTTTTAATTTAAAAGTTTATTTTAAAACATTTTTTGAAGGTCTAAATAAATAATATATTTTTTTTATTTACATATGTCTAGTTATTTTAAACATATGGTAAGTTCCTGCTACATAACAATAAAAATATTTTTGGAGTTCCTTTAAATACACAAAAACCATTTGTATTCTTTATAATGGCGTTTTGACACTATACTTGACCACAAAATTAGTTGACAATTGACAACACTGTTGATTTATTTTCATGTTTTGTTTACTTTTGAAAGCAAAATAAGAAGAAAAAATATGGAAAATGTTTAAAAGAAATAAAGAAATATGTATAAAGTTTTCTATACAACTACGTACTTATGCATTTTTAGTGTTTTTTTTTTAATATTTTTTCTTTTTCAAGTCAAGTTTTTAAAAATCATTGAAGCATGACTGTGACCAACAATAGAATGCCAAACAAACACTAACACATATTCACCACAAAAAGATATGTTCAGTGTGAATATAAGTTTTAAACAACTCACTTCTACTCACTGTGAATATTGTTTAAAAATGTTTTCTTTGGAACAAACAAACCCACGCACATTTTTTTTTTTTTTTTTTTTTTAATGATTAAAACAAAAATATAAGAAAATAATAACCATATGTATTAAAGTATGGGAATAGAGTTAGTTTCTTATATATTTTAAATCTAAAATTTTGAAACTAAACAAGTTATTTCATTAAATGCTCATAACGAGATTAACAGTTTTGCACTTAAAATGTTTTAAGGGTTAGTCGGAGTATATAATATATATAAAATGAAAACTTTTCCTCTAGCTTTGAAAAAATATCAATAAATTTTAACAACAGTCTCTTCCATTTTCTTTCATTGAGATAATTGATAATAAAATTTAGATAATAGTTGATGGAAATCCATAGTTGCATAGTGATTAAATTTGGATTGGCTGCTGAATAATAATCAACTGGGAGGGAGGTACAATTTAAAATTTGATATTTTAAGTTATTTCTTGTAAATTATTATTTTTTTAACTATTCTTTAGTTATAGGTTAAATTGTTTTAGCTAAATATATTGTTTATATTTTGACATTTAAAATATTAATATTCATTTTTTTATTACATTTTCTTTTTATTTTAACATTTTAAATTTCATTAATCAAACCATTTTTATAGATAAAAGATTTCCCCCCATATTTCTGGTTTCTAGCGCATTAAATCCACCCACATACGACAAAAAAAAAACCAATGTACTCTCGTACAAATAAACAACCATGTCTGGTCTGCCTGGTCTTTTTTCATAATACACACCAAAACAAGAAAAAATTTAAATACTAGTATGCTGCTCATAAAATATTTAAATATTATGCTTGTAATTAAGCTAAAATTGTAACTTTAAGCTTTAGAGTGAAAAACAACTAAGTTATACCAGTATTAACCCTTAAAAATTATATTTTATAACATAACATTTTGGGGGGAGGGGGGGGAGGGGCACATATGTATTGCAAATGTCTTACTCTAACCAGATTCCCTTCATACCTCCTACAAAGTTTGCACAGCTGTATTTAACAAAAAAAACGACAGTAAGTTAAAAGTATTAAGTCATATATAAAAGCCATTTATAAAAGTGTAAATTGCATAAAAATGCATTATTTCAAAATTCTGCATTGAATTCTCCTTTTAAAATCCTTTTGTATATTGTGGCCACTTTTAGACATACAATAGTAGTCGTCTGCTGTTTTTTACCTCTTGTACTTATCCTTTTTTGTTTTTATTTCTCCCCCTCTCTTTTCTTTCAACTACTTACAATTATGAGTGGGAGAATAAATGAGTATGTATGAGTGTAAGTCTGCTTTTTTAGTTATTGTTGTTTTGTTGTACATTGCAATACAGATGCAATAACACACATTTACACACACTTATAAAAACTTTCATTCTCGTTTACTTCATGATAATGTCCAGCCTTTTGTATGCCTGATTTTATTAAAAATCCAATTTGCTTGAGACACCCTACATTTATAAGGAAAATGTTTCTAAACATAACTTAATGTGGAGTAGCAATGCTAGATACATTTCTTAAAATGCGCTATTTGATAAAACTATATTAAATGGCTTCAAAGTATTTAGATCCATAATAGAAGTTGTTAATAAATCAACTCATTCTAAATATTTAGCTCTGAAAGTGACACATTTAAAGTGAAGTGAAAAGAGACAAAACTACACAACATTCATTAGCAGTTTATTATACAAGTGCAAATGACCTGAATAAATCGTATTCGTAAAAATGAAAGTTCATGCAATGATTCTGGAATTTCGATGTAAATTAACTCAACAACAATGAGTACATTAACACATAACTCTTTTATTGTGGTCACTTTGTGTCAATGCTATACAGAATTCAATCGTGGCCGAATTTCGCGAATTCCGTTCAAAAACGATTATTTCGCCATTAAATATTAATGCTGAGCATAAACTAATTGTTCATGAGCTAATGACCTATCGAGAGTTTGAGACTTTACTATATAGTATCATTAAATCCTACATAAATTGATAAAACCGCTTTGATTGGCGCAGAAAAATTTAAAAAAAAATCAACTTACGTGCGTGCTTCAAAACGTATCTAAGCGATCGTTAAAGGGGTTATCCGGGTTATCCGCTGTATATCCCTCTTATAATCCTCAAGCCATTATTTTATATTTAAAAAATAAAATACTCTTTCGAATGCATTAAAAAGCCGAGCAAAACTTTGAGTTAATAATGTCCAAGCATTGTTCATTGTTATCTTTGTACCTAAGTTGAAATGTCTTAATGTTGGAGTGCTGTGATTTCAACAAGCAATCGATTAACGGATTAACACTTAAAATCGATAGTCTATGTCTATAAGACAGAAAAGGTTTTTTGTTAATATATAAGCCCTCGATTGAACTATATTCGAACCAGCCTCTTAGGTTCAACTGCAGATAAATGCTCTTTAAATTTCCAACAGTGGTTGATCGCTTTTAGACAATTCTGAATTAATCACGTAATACAAGAATACTCGTTCTAGTCTTTGATTGAATGTAAATATTGAATGATAAAACTGAAACAAAAACATTGTTATCGGGAACGCAGTATTATTAAAATTAATGAAAATTAATAATGAGAATATAATATTGTTGTAGTGACAATGCCGTAACCATGTTTTTTTTTCTCTGCGAGTAGTAGTAGCCGTCTGCATAAAAAATTCGGTAGAATTGACGTAGGAAACTTTGTAAATATACACCAGGGCTCTTGTTGAAGGACTCCAGGAAGAGTATGTCATTTTTGTCTTTCAAGAAACAATAAAAACAATAAAAACACTAAGCAAATGCAAATACAGGTTGAAAGCTACGAGGAAAGAAACACTCTTATTGGGGCAAAATGTTGAAAAATTATTGTCATTCGTTGTGATCCGTGCTGACAAGCCTAAACATTTCTGGGCCGAATTTACATTTCGTGAGAATGCTAAAATTATATTGTAGTATAATTTAATCCAGACATAGTATGACAGAAACCTTCATAAGCCTTTAGAACTAAAAAATAGATATTCATATATTCATATTTCAAAGATATTCTTATTCAATGTTGGTGAAATATCTAAAATTCCAATTGACTATGACATTAATTTATTAATTTGCAGTTATGCATGACAGCTGTTGCCATATTAAATTTTACATTCCGCAGTTTTGTGATTTGATTTAGCCGTTTTATAAATGTAAAAAAAGTTCTTGACACGAACATTTGTGATTTTGTTTAGTTTTTCCTCTCTCTTTAATAGTTAAAATCCTTATGTGTTATTTTTCTTTGTTTTATATATTAATAAATATATTAGTTAACATATTCGCATTAAAAAATATTACATTAGCTAAAAATTATATACTTTTTTAAAGCCAAACTAAGGAAAAATCTTGTTCTCTTTCAATGTAAGAACAATTTCTTGTCATACTGTATTTAATACTATAAACAGTTATGAAATAAAAGAAAACAAATTTATTAATAAATAGTGTAGGTTATCAAAAAGTCGACCATGATTAAATATTACCATAATACTCTTGTATTTGGAGTACAATTTGACTTTGGTGATACCAACTACAACTAAACATTTTATGTATTGCAGATATAAATTCGAATAAAAAATCAGTCTATTTAAATAAATTACAAATTAAAAAAAAAACTACATTTACACTATTTGAGTTCTCATCAGATATCCTAAACAAAAATTTGAAATTGTCTAAACGGACCAAAAATCTTCATATATGCATTTTTTTAGTCTATATATAGAGATTTCAGTTCTTTAACTCACATTATAAAGTTAGCATTAGTTATACAAACTCTATCGTTCTACTTTTCATATAACTCCAGCAGATTTTCAAATTTTGATTTCTTTTAAATTTTTGATTTGTGTTTGGCGCTTATTCAAATTTTTTACATTCAAATAAAAATTGGCATTACTGGTTTCATTTTTTTCTTGTGTTCTTTATACTTTTTTTATTGGTTTAAAATTTCTGTCTGAGTTTATTGCAATTTTGCCATGAAAGTGAAATAAAGTAAAAGCAAAATGTATGCAATATTTGTTCATTATCGTCAGTTATATGGGCTGAAATTGAACGGAGAGAATGGACAGACAGACTTGAAAGCAAACAACAACAGTCAATTATACAGTTGAGCCAGTTTCGTTTGAAGACGTAACAAGTCAAATTAAATTTGCTTTTTATTATTATTATTTTTTTACAATTTGATTTTTGGAAAATTATGTATGAGTTAACTTTTTCCTTTTATCAGCATACTTACAGAGTTTTTCAAGCTTTAACTAATCAAGAGTACATTTTTAGGTTTTTCTATTTATTCTGACCCCTTTCCATCTTTTCAAAAAACAAAATTATTTAAAATTATAGCGTTTATATATATATATATATATATATATATATATATATATATATATATATATATATGTATATTTAAAAATGATCGCTTGAGAAAACATTAATGGGCTTGAATTTATCTCCGATACTAAGGCATAATTTGATGAGTGCTTTTTCGAATACCAAAAATTAAAATTTATGTTAAAAGTCAAGTTGTAAGAAACGCTAATCGCAAAATATCTTAACATTGTACAGTGGGGCAGAATCGAAAATTTTTGGATTTACATTAAATTTCACATAAACGTAGCAGATGAGTGTATAATTTTAAGTTTGGAATGGGAATCTCACATACCCTTCAGGTTATGGGGGCTCATCGGAGGGTACCTCTGACATAGACAATTTTTAAACGTTTGGCAATTTTTTGTTACTTATTCAATTTAAAATATTTTTTACATCTTCTTAAAGCCCTTAATAAGGCCTATAAAAGACATGCTTACTTGTGTAATGTGTCTCTTATCAAATTTTTGGTTCGGTTTTTTTCATATAGTACATATATGTCATTATTTCCGACCGATTTTATTAGCTCTTTATAACTAATTAAATAACAAAAAATAAAATTTTAAATCGATATCTTAACCGAGTCCAAAAATAAACCATTTTGAAATTGAAAATTGCAAAAATAACGATTAATTTTTTTTATCGAAAAAATGTCTACACTCTTTATTCTCTAAAATTGAATTTTCTTCAACAACATATAATTTTGTACTTTTCTGAAAGGTATCTTGACAGGAATGATTTAAAAATTGAAAAACAGTTTCAATAGTGACACATTAAACCTTGTTAGTTAAGATATCTGAACGAAAATTTCGGTTATTGTAGACTTTATCGTTTAAAATGATAAAATGTAAAAAACTCTATGATTTTTGTAAAAGGAATCCCATCATTTCCAAAAAAAGAACACCAAATCCCAAAAAGTGGTATTTCTCGCTTTTTCGTCTATAAAGTCCACATTTTCCCGATGTCCCAGAAATATCGTTTGCAAACTTTTAATAGCATATTTTTGCACATTTTACTATTAAATGAATATTTTGTCATATTTTTTGGCATATTATCATGTATCTTCATTTTAAAGCATATTTTAACATATTTTACGCTTTAGAGCATAATTTTGCACTTCAGAAAATGTTTTTCGAATCTATATATCCAATATTTTTTAGCAATTGCTAATAAAAATCGAGTAATTTTGAAAAGTAAACAATTTTAAATGTAACCATAAAAAAATATTTTGAGAGCATATTTTTAAATGTTAAGGGCATATTTGCTAATTTTAAGAGTAAATGGAACACTTTTTAGAGCATAATATTTACCAAGAGAACCACAAATATGTTCTAGAAAAAGTGTTTTATGGGCATTAAATAAGCAGTAAAAAACGAAAGATATGCTTTAAAAACGCTAAAAAGTGCTCTTAAAAACAAATTATTAAATAAAAATTATTATTATTTTTTTTTTCAATAAAACAAGGTGTTTTATTAATATTATAACGATATAAAATAAGGCAAAACTAAAATCTATCTGTGAACTGTGTCAAAAGCCTTATTATTAATTCAAATTTTTCGCATAAATTTTTTTTTTTTGATTTTTTTTTGATTTATATGTAAATTTACATACATAACTTTCATTAAAAAAAAAATATTTTACAATATTAACTTATTCTATTCTGGCAAGTTCAAAGGCTAATACGTTCTCTATATCATATTTTAAAAATGGCTTCAATAAAGATTAATTCACTTATTTCTACAAATCAAGCTCCTCAAACTTAATTCCAATATATCATAAAATATCAAAATATGATCTAAAAATAATAAAATAGGCTAAAAATATGCTCTAAAAATCTAAATAATGCAAAATATGCTCTTACAAATCGATACCAAAATGTTTTATTTGTTTTGAAACTTAGAAAGAAAAAACATATTTGTGGCTTCCCTGCTGATAACAAATAATTTTAAAATGTAAAAAAATATGTATATTTATTTAATTTTTTCTAATTAATATTTCATCTTATTATTTTGCTTTCAAATTAATGCACACATACTCAATTAAAAAAATAATAACTGTATGTTTGTGTATGTATGTGTGTGTGCAGGAGCAAAGTTGTGTTTTGCATTATTAACGAGCTCTTTCAGCATTATTGTCATTGCCGTAGTTGCTATTGTTGTTGCTGCTGCTATAGCTGTACAAATTGCCGTTATTGTTGTTATCATTTACTATTCATTTATACTCGCATACTAGACAATAACACACAGACAGTGAGGAGTCTTATTTTTCTTCCCCTTCTTCTGGAAACACACAGTCAATCGCATAAATATTTATACGACCCATATGTATTTTAAAAACTTTACATTTTTGTAGTTATTTTAGTTAATGGGTCTACACAGAAAAAAATAAAAATTAATTTCAATTATGAAATTGCTTATATTAATTAATATTTTGTTTGATTTTCCTCCAATCATCAAAATGATAATATTAATTAACTGCTTTATGCTTATAAGGACTTTGATTTTTTCCAGTATTTACAGCGGAAACATCCATAAAAACAACGCAACACTTAAGAGTAACACCAGACTCAAAAAACGTCTACTTACCGAACACATAACACCATTTTAATTAAATCCGCTTTGAATTATAAGGACATCTTTCGAACCTGCATTACATACAATTATTCGTTATTTAAGTCCAAAGAATTAACAAAAAATTTCGTTTATTTGCTGAATTTAAAAATAATATTTAAAAATTATCTTATTTTATGTTTGAATTTATTTTAAAGATGTTAAATTTATAAAACAATTTAAAATGTTAATTGTATAAATTAATAGTTTGATGAAATTTTTACAGAAAATTAAATAACAAATTATTTGAACATTTTTATAGAATAATTTTTTTCTGTGTACACTGAATATCCTGTGATATTCAGATTTTATGACCTCTTTTATAAAGAAAGGTATACGAGACATGAGAGACATTGTTTTAATCGGATATAAAGATCCAAATTAAAATTAATTAAAAGAACACATGTCAGATTAAATATCTAGAGATTTTCAAATTTTTTATTTATTTTTTTTAGTGGAAATTGGGGTTTTGGATACTTTACGTCAATTTCATTCATATCTGGCAGTCTTGCGGAGATAAAACGCGAATAATTTTGGGAAAAGCATACAAATTATTTCCACATCTTATGAACACCTTATCTAATAAGGTGTACAAAAAATTCAAAATTTATCCATAAATCGTAAAATATTTCATCCATAATTTGAATACACTGCAGATATTCCATATTTAGCCAAGAGAAATTATGAATGGATAATACCATATTCCAAACTTTTTCAACATTTTATCAGGTAAGGAGTTCATAAAATATAATAACAATTGGGATTTTTTTAAATTACCAAAATTTTTTGCAAAATTATTCGTTTTTCATTATGTTTTATCTCCGTACCAGATATGAATGAAATTGCCTTAAAGCATCGAAAATACCAATTTCTACAAATAAAAATAAATCCAAAATTTGAAAAATTTTGGATATTTAACAATAACTTAATAATCTGATATGTTTTCTTTTAATTAATTTTAATTTAGATCCATTATATTATTTTAAACAATAGTTGTGTCCGATTAAAGCAATGTCTCTCATGCCCCGTATACATAATTTTGTTTTGTAAATTTCAGTGGTCCTTTTATATATTATATCATAAAAGCCGACATAATAGGATTTTTAGGATTTTTTCAGGATTTTTTTTTCTTAGTGTAGAGACATGCCATAAGACATGACATGACATAAGAACAAAATTTTTACAAATATTTTTAAAAATAAGTACAAAAATGGATAGTTTTAAAAATACATATGGGTCGTATACATATTTAAGCGATTGACTGTAAATGGCAACAACAATTATTGTTGGTACTGACTGATAGATACATAGATTTACAAACAAAAAGAAAAATAGACAGACAAAGCAATGGCTAACAATCTACTACTTACTACATGTATTATAATTTTCAATTAATTTTTATAAATTTTTATTTATTTATTTTTTTTATTATTATTTATATGCAAAAAACTGCATATACACTCAAACACTTTTACACTTGCACACACATACACTTGTAAAGTCATTCGGATTACATAATCTGGATTTTTTTTTTTTTTTTTTTTTTTTTTTTTGTACTTGTATATATATGCAATGAAATTGACAATTGATGATGAACTTGAATGATTAGATGATGACACTGTTTGTCACTTGTTGTGAAAGATCATCATTTGTTACCGTTTTATAAAATATATTTTGAATATTTTTACTTTAATATATATGTAGATTAAAACATCTGTTTTTTTACTTTTTAATTAAAAAAAATATATTTTTTTTTATTTGAGTTAACCTTTAAATAGACTATTTTCCGGAATTTATAAATTTCTGATTTTATTACTTTTTGAAACTATTTTTTTTTTTCACATATTTTCCCCTTAATGGTTGATAATTGTTGTAATTATAGAGCGTTTAGCAAGATTGTATGTTACAACTACTACTGTAAGCATTTACATACTTCAGATGACAAATTACTACAGCAAACCCTCGTTTAACAAATAATATACATAGATATTTAATTTTTATAAACGAATATAGTACAAACTTTAAGCCTTGAGACCTTTTAAAACAATAGAATTTTAAGTTGTCTACCTTCTTTTGTTTTTGCTGATTATGGCTACTTCCATAACCAAATCTGTCATATTTGGAGAAGTAATCATGCTTATATACTTAAATAAATGGAATGTCCAAAAACAGTCCGATAGGTAAGACGATAGAAAGCCTCATTAGCAAATCTTTACAGAACTATATATCCTACCTGTGAATATTCTATGTGTTGGAAGGATGATATTGTAACGCCAATTCCTAAGAAGGAAGAGACTAATAACCCTTAAGACTTTTGTCCAAAAGCTATTTGTTCAAAATCATGCAGTGTATGGTAGAAAAAAGTTCAACAATCTGCCTTTTTAAGGCTTCACAATAAGTATTCAAATCTTAACATTAAAAAAAAAATTAAAAACTATAGATGACTTTATGGACCTTCTAATAGCGATGTGGAAGGTCGATTCTACGAAGACTTCAGTAAGTTTGAGCTTGAACAAGGAGTCTTGCAAGCGGTTTCAGATGATTATGTAGTTTTAAGGTGAATCTTTCTTGGAATTTCTTAAATTCTTCCCTTTAAGGACATGATTTACTATCGAATTTAGTCGTTAGATCTGTCAGAAAAACCTTTGTATATTGAAAATTTAAAATTAGAAGTGATTATGTGCAACAGATTTTTTCACATGTCTCACAGTGAACTGAGCCCATATTAAAATTGGAAAAAAGTAGAAGGAAACCAGATGCAGTAATGAAATTTTGTGTGTTTGTAGACATTGACCGTCTACTTATAATAGTTTTAAAAATTCTTAATATTTAGCCTGTATTGGGTCAACAAATTTTTAGCCTGTATTGGATCAATAAATTACCCAAATTTTAGATAATAAGTTTTATAAGAGTACATATTTCTATTGAAACACATGAACAAATATTATTTATTTATTTATTTATTTTTATTATTTAGTGTTGCCATAATGTTTATTGATTATAATAAAAATGTTAAAATTATTTTTTTTTTCTTTTAAATCTTTTAATCATATTTCTATGGAATTTATTTAATTTAAATTTTTAATTCCTATAGTAATCAGTATATCAGTATATGTATTACGAAAATAAACTAACGTGTTAGTTCCCTGACATTATTCGCAATTATGCTTTTTATCCCGGGACGAATTTCGGGGAATTTTGCCAAATTTTCGCTTCCCGATTAACGCGATTTTTGGTCGGAAATCCCGGGAATTATAAATTACCAAAAATTTGCATTTTACCATTTTAAAAATCAGAATTTCTATAAAAAAAAAAAACATGGATTTATGATAATCAAGCAAATATATGGTTAGTTGATTACATTGCTTTGCATCCATCCAGTTTGATATAATTAACTCTTCAGATTTTATTAAAATACCACAAAAAATAATTTCCGAATTACCCAGCAAAAACTTGGTGATAGCATAGAGTTAGGGATGTAGTAATTTTTCAATGACAACAGCATAACGTCTACATTACATAGAAGAGGTTTAGTAACTACTTATTTTATAACCCGGTATGTTATTACTTAAGTAATAAATTATTGATTTTTCAATTCAGTTTACCAATTCATATATTTTCATATATATATATATGCATATTGCGTAAGCATATACATCTCTATATATGTATATTAGGGTATCCAATCGATTAACCGTCAATCAGTTATCCGATTAATTTTGGTCAATTAACTGTTCGAATAATAGTTTCGAATAATGAATAAACCGAATAATTTATATTGAATAACCGATAAACCGAAATTAAGTTTTCTGGAGTTATAAATTTTAAAAATATTTATTTTTAAGATAAATTTATGTCAACTATATAAAAGAAACAAAAATCTTTTTTTGGAAGTACTTTTTTATTACTTCCAAAGTATCAATAAAAGTAAGTTTTCTTGTAATACTAACCGTATCCAAA
Source organism: Protocalliphora azurea (assembly GCA_932274085.1). Classification (NCBI taxonomy): domain Eukaryota; kingdom Metazoa; phylum Arthropoda; class Insecta; order Diptera; family Calliphoridae; genus Protocalliphora; species Protocalliphora azurea. The sequence goes on from OW026521.1 coordinate 44,826,439, forward strand.
TATATTATCAAAAAGAGATTCAAATGAATTGTTCTGCTATAAAACGTTGAGATACGGTTACTATTTTTGCAAATACTTGTTACTAAAAAAGAACTGTTTTAAACAAATGAAAGATATTGTTATGCATGATTTTTTATTAAAAAATATGTTGGTTTATATAAAAATTAAAGCAAATTTCCGATAAAAGTTAAATCGTGAATATAACTTTCTTCTCAGTGAATATATATCAAAAAAGAAAACATCTTACAATGAGAAGCCTATGTTAAGTTTATAGGAAATGATCCGGTACTTCAGGATATTATTGACTTATTTGGATGTTATTTTTTGTTAGAATAGAATGTTGAAAAAAGCAACATGAAAAGATTATAACTTTATGTATTTATGAACTTGCGACAATAGAAGTTCTAAAAACATAATCTTGCGTAGAGTAAAGTAATATAAGTCCTAAAAAATTTAGTTTTCATCTATAAAATGTACGTAAAAATACCAATATTCAGGGCTGTCATGGAATCCAATTGTTGTCGGAATTGGATTTGAAAACGACAAAAAATTTAGTATGGTGTTTTTTTTCGAATCACAATTAGTGTCGGTTTGAGGTGTCACAGAAACAAATTTTGTCGGTTTTTCTATCGGAAACTAAACAGCTAACAATTGTCCGATTTCGTTTACGTAAAACACATAAACAAATACTCTAAACTCCATAATTGTTATGTTTATTGCAAAATATATCTTATGTCTGCAAGGTGCTACATAGCTTGATAAGCCAACTGTAGAATCCAATTGGCTGAATCACTGAACTGTGTAGTCATTTCTAATTTATTGTAAGATCTTTCAGAGAAAAAATGCATAGCTGCTAGTTGCGACATTGACGACTTTTTAGAACGCTACATATAAAAAATAAAAAAAATCATCTAGTTTTGTTATAGCTTTTAACGAGGCAGGTTCATGTCGCATGGTTAAGCAAAAAAAAAAAAAAAAAAAAAAAAAAAAAAAGCGTAAGAAAAAATTATTATTTTTTGTTTGATAGATATAACAAACACATTTACAACAAAGAGCGTAAAAACATCAAATACAATTCCAAGCATCTTCTAGGTATGAGTCGTGGTAGTCTTAGAGTCATAGTAGGTATGGTTACGGGTCATTTCTCAATAGGGAATATGATGAGTAAGTGGGACATTGACACATCAGACTTCTGTAGAACGTGCGATGATGTTGAGGAGCTAGAGATAGTGGAGCACATACTCTGTCACTGCGTAGGGCTTCAGCGTAATAGGTTGAAGTGGTTTGGAAGCCATACACTACATGAACTAGGTGAGGTTAATGGCAAAGGACTTGTCAACCTCATAGGGTTTGTTATGGGGATAAAATGGCTTAGGAACAATCATAACTGATTGATTGGGTATAGGTTCCACTTTTCTCTTTTTCTTTTTCTTCTTTTCGTAAAGGGATCACAATGGGCCGTTTGGCCTCTGGGTGTAGGCGTGAATGCGCCGCCCTTTCCAACCTAACCTACCCTAACCTAACATCAAATACACTAACACATTTAAATTTTTATGTCCTCTCTTTGAACTTATCGCTGATATAAACAATGTAATTACACTATCCTCTGGCAGCTCTATGAGTGGATTGCCACAATCTCTTAAAATTCTTCTCGTCACCTTCTTTGAGAGCTCTTCTTCGAACACGATTCATGACACGAAATGCTATCAATATTGGTTTGCAATTCCGACAAAAAGCAATTCCAACTTGGATTCTATGACAGCCATGATTAATTTTGACTTTTATGAGAAAAAATCATTTTCATCATTTCATTTGCCACTAATCGGTTATTAACCGATCACCGTTTAACCTCGAATAATTTTTTGTCTAGTAAATTGATTAACATAAAATTTCGAATAATATATATTCACAACTTAAAAACTTTAATTAGTTCGCCAAAAAAGATATGTTGTTGTTAAGTTTTGGAAATCTGTAATTCAAATTTATAATATTTTCATTTTACGTTTACAATAAAAATAAAAGAAAAAACTGCTTTATATATTCTGGCATTTAATTAGTTAATTGTAACTTAAAATGTAACCAGTTCATATTGTTTTCACTAATAATGATTTCTGTAATACTTTAAAATCAATGAGAATTGAATACCTTGGAAGTAATTTGTTCTTGTAATGAGATCGCAGTAGTGACTTTCTAAAATGCCTACTGTTAATAATATGAGGTAAGTAGTTGCCTCTAATGTTATCACCTTGTTAAAATAATTTGTTATACAGCTAATTCAGTGACGAGCCATTATATTAGCTGCTTAACTCATTACATGACACCAAAAGTTTTTGCTAGGTAAGAAATTCTAATAAGATAATACTAATAACAAAAAATTCAGGGCTTATTTTTGTTAAGATCAAACTTGAAAGAGGATATGTTAATAAAAAAAAATACTTCTCCAACTATACAAATCTTTTTTGGACAGCCTTTTATTAAAATATTTAGGACATATAATCTTACCCCACAAGCATTTTTGTTTAGGAATGATTTCAATAAAATTTCGAAATTTTAATGCGTCACAGCAAACACACATGTAACCAAACATATAATTATTTTAATGTTTAAATTGTATTACAATGGCAATATTTATAATTTTTAAATTATGTTGACTTTCACAGAAATTTTTATGGATGTTTGGAAAGAAAAATCGTTTGTTGACTGGAGGTCGATCATATTTGTTTCGTTTTCATATGAGAGTATTTAGCCATAAAATAATGTCATTATTTTGAATGTTTGTGCATAAAATAATATACACACACACATATACACACATTATTTTATATCTGTCATATGTGAAGTAAAATGTATAAAATAAATGTACAAAAATAAATAAAAAAAAAACAAACAAATAAAATGCCAAGAGCAATTTGACACGCGATTTGATTTTTTTCTCTCTCTCTTTTTTTCATCTCAATGTTAAACAAAGTGCCTTGAATAATTTTGAGAAAAGTAAAATGAAAGAAAAAAGAGTTCACTTTATATTTGTGGAATTAGCAATTAAAATTATAATAATAAACAATAAATTTACACAAAACATTAATTTAACCCAACATGCAATGTAAAATAAGGCATAAACATAAATGTAAGAAAATTTATTGACAATAGACTAGGGTGATTCTCTTTTTGGAGAAACCATTTTGCGAATAGTTCGAATTGTTTTAATTTTAAAAAACCAGTTGATTTTTTCGAAATTTCAAAAAAACCGATTAACCGTTTTTTCTTTTTTTTTTGCAGAAGTAAATACAGTACAAGCTCGGTATTCGCGACTACTCATTATCGGGACGGCCCGGTTACCTCTACAGCTTAATTTTTAAAATTGCAGGTTCTATAATCGCGACAGTTTACGGAAGACGGATTCTATTTTCACGACTTTTATTTGTTATTTTAAATTTGATTACAATGTCTAAAACCAAAAAAAAGGGAAATCTCCGTGTTTTGGTAAAATAACCTTTTTGGATGATTTTGATCTTCAATTTTTTCAGTTTATTCGTGTCATTTGTTGTGTAAATAAATCTCTTAATATGGAAGAAGTTCAACATATTTTAAAGCCAACGATTTCTCAAAAATTAGAGATTTAAAAAAAAATTAAAAGTGGAGATTCAATAAATTTAATTTGTGTGAATTTCAAGTTTCAAGTAAGTCTTCGGTTTACCCCATTATGAAGCAAGAAAATTTATTAAAATAGTTCGAACGTACAACAGAAAGTGGCCCCGGCAAAAGTTGCACCACAAAGAAAGCTGAGTACCCAAGAATAGAAAAAAAAGCTTTATAAGTGATTTGTAAAACAAAGGGAACAAATGTTCCAATATCAGCAGCGATTTTACGATCAAAAGCCGGTCATTTGTATTCCAAAGTTTATTAAACCAATTCAGGTTTCAATGCCAGTGAAGGATGGTTGAAGAAATTTAAGCGCCGACATAGAATTAGATTTTTAAAAATTACGGATGAGCATGTGTTCTTCACCAAATCTACAATGTCGACGAATCCGGTTTATATTATAGGATACTTCCAAATCACACTCTTGTCACATGTAATGAGAAAACGGCTCCCGGAAGAAAAATATGTAAAGAGCGAATAATTTTTTTGCCCTGTTCAAATGCGTATGGCACAGACAAACTGAAATTGTTGGTTTTTGAAATCGAAAAACCAAAGCGCCTTTAAATGCTTTTTCAATAATCCTGTAATATACAACTCCAGTAATAACGCCTGGGTGACATAATTTATATTCAAGGACTGGTTCCAGCACGAATTTGTTCCCCACGTAAGTTAATTTTCAACAATTAGTAAAAGTAAGTTGTTTATAAGTAAAAATTTCTTAGGTCCTAGAATTTTCAAAAGGTCTGCCGCAAAAAGCAGTTCTACTAGGGTGATGACGGTTTAATAATAGCAATGAATCTACCACCCAATTGCACTGCGCTTATTCAACCGTTAGATGAAAACGTTATCAACTTGGTCAAATTAAATTATAAAAAACAACTGCTCACCCACTTACTTGGCGAGAAGGGAACAAATTTGGAGCTCAAACTAAAAAAACTTCAATCTCAAAAATGTAGTTCAGATTCCAGCTACGTCCTGGGATAAAATATCAGTGTCCAATATCCGAAAATCCTGTTACGCCTTGCTTGAATTCGGTAGTTAAATATTTTACAAAATATAATTCAAGAAGAAAACGAAGATCTTCCAACTATTAGTACACTTGTAGCTCAAATTGGTACGGGACATCTTTTCACGAATGCTGACATAAACAACTGGATTCAAGAAGAATTTCATGTGGAAAGTAATGAGGAGCAAATGGAATTATCAGATACGAAATAGGAGGATTTATACGATAGTGGTCATGAAAAAAACAAAATTAAATTGGACGATTGTATAACATCGATAAAGATATGCATATAATGGGGTTTAGAAAATGATAAGCCGATAACAGCACAATATGAACTACGTAATTCAGCTGTTATTTTAAAAAATAATTTGTCAAAAAAAGCAACTCAAAATCTCCAATTTCTTTAAAAAATGTTTAAAATGTAAATATATCAATAAAAACAATTCTAATTTTAAAACTTACATAAAAATTTTCAAAAAAAATTTTGGGTTCTGTTATCGCGAAAATTAAGTTTTCGCGACACGTCTGGTTTTTAATTAGTGGCAAAAATCGAGCTTGCACTGTAATTCTTCTAAAAGACCATATTTTTCTAAAAAACTTAACAAATGTTATAATATTCAAGTTAAAATTTATTAAATATAATTATTTTATAAAACAAATTTTAATTAAAGTAAGTAAATAATTATTAAAAATTAAACCATTTATATATAATAAATACAGAAACTATGACTTAGTATGGGAAAAGCGTGTCTCAATTTTTTCGAAATAAATTTTAAAGGTAAACCTCCTTCAAATACTACTGCTTTAAAAAAATGTTATTAGCTATTATTACAAATAATGAATTAATAAAAACCCTAAAATATTTAAATTGGTTGTAAGTATGTTACAGGTATTATAAGTGAAAGAACGAATTCCACTGATAAGCGTATTTCATTTAATATAATATTTGTTTAAAATTATAGACACTGTTGCCAGAATTGACTGTTTATCGTCGATTTTTTTCTTTTTTTAAAGAAAATTTGTAACTATTTATTAGGGTTTTTTATTTTATTATTTTTATATTATTATTTTTAAAAATGTTTTTTGTGTTAAAAAAAAAACGGTTTATTTGACATTCCAAAAATTAAAATTTTGAAACCCCGACAGTACTTAAACCGAAAAAAAAAAAAAAATATATATATATATATACATATGTATATATATATATATATATATATATATATATATATATATATATATACTGCCTGTCCTAAAATTCAAGAATGATTTGTATGTAACATTTGATATCAAATGGAAAAAAAAATAAAATTTTCAAATATTAAATGATTCTCAATTTGAATTCAAACTATTCAAACCTCGGACTATATTTGAAACAAATTTGAGAAACACGTTTGATATCAAATATTAAAGTTATCATATTTCAAACGTTTGACACTGTGTAAAGGGTAATTTTACTTCGGACATCTACTTTTTGACAGTGGATTAGAGTACTTTTTAAAATAAAGAAAAACGTTTTCCGAGTTAAAAAAAAATCTCAATCTAAGCTTACAAAATATCACTATTCTATGTGTGATTTCTATTGTTTTTATTTTTTATAATTTCTAAAACCTTTAAAATCATTTAATAAAGAACCAAACGGTTTGCTGAGCCAACAAAAAAAATTTCAATCCGCTATTGAAACGAATTCTAGTTTTATAACAACTTCCTTTAAACAAAAATGGAATGGCAAAAATTTTGCAATACAAATTATTTTAGTGAATTTTAACACTTTCAATACACAAATTCCATTATTTTAATTAATTTCTTTTGAAATTTTTGTCCAAAGAAATGAATTTAATGAATGTAGAAACAAATACACAAAGTTGATTTATGTAGATGTGTAATGAACACAACAATACTACCAAATATGTTTTTAACAACCAGTGTTGTCAATTTAGCCTTTTTCTTTTTGCTTTTAGCTTCAAAATTTTCGTTTTAGCTTATGGCTCTTTTTCTAGCCTTTTTTGATTCTTATAATTGCCTTAAAAAGGCTAAAATATTACAATTTCAACAACGAATAAAATAATATCTTTTTTGCTTTAAATAATTAAATTTTAAACAATTTTGTGTATTTATTCCCACAAAAAAAATCAAGATTGTTTATATTTAACAAAAAAATTTTCCAAATCAAAAATAACTTAACTAATTTTATAGACTTACTAAATGGATTACACGCTGCTACAAAAGGACACTTTTTATTTTCATTAGAAAACCCATCTAATGTGTATTGAAGATCTTCTTGAGGACATCACATACAGAAATGCAAGCCGTAACGGCGCGGCTAGCAGCTTAACCGATTTTATTTAGCAAGTCAAACCGCCGCTGAGTTATTCGGCTGATTGGCGGCTCAATTTTAAGTCAACTTTTCCGACTTAGTCGATTTTTTATTTTGCTTTTTCGATTACTAATTACTTTTTTTTATTGGCTAAATATTTTATGCCAGAGCTAACCCAATACCAATTATTTTTTCTACATTGAATTACAGTTTCTGTTTTAATGTATTTCTGTGCAATTGTTTAAACTAAGTGGATTTTTTCAAATGTTCTTTAGTTCTTTAGCTAAGAGAAGTCGCCTGAGTCCTTTTACTGTTAAAACATAGTTATTTGTCTACGAAAATAACCACTTAATTGGGCCCATCCTTCAAAACCAATAAGGTTTTCAAGAATCGTTTTCAAAATCAAAAATGTTAAAAAAATTAACTGCTAAATAGTTAACAATAAATTTTAAAGTTTTTTAAGTTTAAATTATTAAGTTTAAATTATTAAAATTTGTATAGTTTTAATTTTAAAGTTTGTAAAATACTTGTGTTCGTTCTATTTTGGTTTCGTTTAAAAAAATATATTTTACGTACAAATTTTATATACCGATCTGATAGATTTTTTAAATACTTTTCTAGATTTTAAGTTTACCATATGAATAATATTTATTTTATTTTTAGTTATTTAATTTTTCACCTTAAAATATAAATAAATAAATAAAATATAATAAAAATTTTTGCTATTCAGTCGCCGCCGAAATTTTTAATTGTCTTGTATCTCTGATCACATAAAAATTTTCAAAAATTTCGAAACACGACATAATCTTTGAGATATTGCGAAAAAAAAGTTTTTAGGATAGTTCCTGCACTAAAGATCTCGTAGCTCCTTGAATTTTAAGTAAATTTAAGATTTTTATATTGACTTAGAAGGTAATTAAGTTAATATCTTTTATATATACTCTAAATAAGTAATGATATATTTAACATTTTTAAATTTATTTTTCTTATCTTTTTCGAAATTCGGAATTTGATGTATTCTTTTTTTTTTAAGACTAAACATATTTATATACAAAATTTCAAATGTTATTTTGTTTGGAATAAAACGATATAAACTCATACAAAATCGCTTAAAAGCTCAAAAAGTTATTAAATATTTTCTAAAAATTATTAAAGAATTCTTCATATATTTTAAGTCAAAGTATTTTTTATTTATTTAGTGCTTAGTTTTTTTAGAAAAAATAAGAAATGTATAAAAAGTTTTATAATGTCATTTTAGACAAAATCTAAATATAGTTTTTGTCTGATTTGAAAATACTGAATATCGTTATATTTACAACAAAAATGCCTTTAAAAATTATTGTATCGTTATAAAAGTTTTTATGGGAAAAATTTTAATAAATCGCAATTAAACTCGAAAAATTGTGGAAATAATTTTATTTTTTCTAATGTTGTTTAAAAATTTGATTTTAATATTTGATCAAAATATATAAAAATATATACGTTTGAAAAGCGCGGTCCTTTTACTTCAAAAAAAAAAAAAAATTTTAAGAGAAAAAATCAACAAATGAAAAACAATATTATGGATGCAATTTTTATACCGGGACCTATCCAAAAGACTTTTTTTTTAGCATATATCGAAATTTGGGGGTTTCTTGCAAATTTTTAAAACTGATTTATGAAGTCTTCAAGAAGGCCTATAACGTACGCTATGTCATATGTTATTTTACATAAAAAAATGTTTAATATACTTCATTAATCATAGAAACTATTTACGAATCACTCAAAAATTTAGAAATGCTTAATCAAAAAGGAATTGTAGTTGAAAAGTTACAAAAAATCATTTCGAAACATTGGGTCTATTTTCGCTAGAAATATAAGCCAAATATGTATGGAAACTTTTGCTGTTTTATTTGTTTATTGCAATATCTTTAAAAAATATAAAAAAAAATAAATGAGGACGAACAAAAATAAATTTTAAATTAAAAAAAATATGGAAACTTTTTTCTGGCTTTTTTTCCATTTAGCCTTTTTTGAACTTTTTTAAAGTTCAATTTAGCCTCTTTTTTTCTCAACTCCTGGCAACACTGGTAACAACTATGAATTCGTACGTAGTATTCACATACAATATGCTGATGACTTGATAAAATGCGGAAGTATTTGAAATCGACTACAACTCTTTTCGTTTTCATATTGTTAATTTTCAATTTCATTTTCTTAAAAAATACAATTAATACTATTTGCACAGTTAGAAAACCCGACGATACCAATCAAATGCGACCATAACAACTACAACAATACAAAAAGACAACAAAACAAAAAATTCAAAACCAAGTGAAATTTATTTTTTTATTGTTGTTTTTTCAATTTGCAAAACCATAAATGTTTTTTTTTTTCTATTTGTTAGCTGTTGTTGTTGTTTCGATTTTATTACAATAATTTCAAAGCAGAACAAATGAAATCATTTTTGGCATAAAGTCACGAAAAATTGTCCAAAATAAAACAAGTAAACAATATAATGGTAAAAAGAGAAAAAAACAAAAAAAAAAAAAATAAATAAACGCGCCAAAGTCAGCGTTAACCGCAACACAACATACGTTCAATGCTGGCCACCACCAACCACAATGATGTACAATCAACGTCTGCCACAAAAGCGAAATGCTAGTAGAAGGAGTGTTTCAATACGACTAATCGAACTATGTGCACCCTTGATTTACAACAATAATTTATTAGATATTTTCTTTAAGTGAATGTATAAAGTTGCCAACTTGTTTTACAATATCTTGCAACCCTGAAGAATACTTTGAAAAATTATGCATTAATTTGTTTTCTTTACGTGGAAAATAGATAAAAAAAATATTATTTAGTTAACAGAAATAAATATAAGACCAGATTTATTCAAAAGAAAATTCAGATTTTAAACGACGAACTACGGATGGATATTGATTTGGGAATAACATAAGTTCATTTAGACTCAATGATGAAAGAGTGGTTCCTATCTCTTGGTTGGCTCAAATATATTATACGTATTCTATCTCCATATCTTGATCTATTCCAGTAATGACGATAGGTTTAGCCCTATTATTACCCCTTGACATCTTGAAGTATTATCAATTACATATTTCTAATATTATCTTATGTCTACCAAAATATTTTTTAATGACTTAGAATCAGGGCATGGTTCCTACTGATGCAATCCACATACGAACAGCCTGTCTAAAGGACGAATTTTTCCTAAAGATGATATCTTCTAAATGAACGTGCATTGCGTAACGGGTAAGGGGAACAAAATCCCTAATTTTATCAGAACATATTCCATTCTAATAACACAACACACGTTGCGACAATACATCAATGAATCAATAGAGTTGGATACTCTACTACAATGACAAGCCCCTTCACAATCTGCTTTACACGGTTGAAAAGCTTCAAAAGAGACTTTGAAGCCCCAGCCTATGAAAGTTTTATTCCATTTTCGGTTGGTATAGTTGGTATAAATATTAAGAAGATCGAGTGGAATAATGTACATTTAAGATTTATCGACACTGGAGAAGATAAGCTTCATTTTAAAGGTAATTAATTCCTTTACCGTAATTGTCAAGCACTTTAAAAAAAAGCAATTTGTTTGATTTATTCCAAAATTGGAGGTAATAAATTTCTAAGTTGAAAATTTATGTTTTGCTGAAACTGGAAAAGATTACAGAACGGGATATATTTCATTTTGAAGATAACTTATGCATTCAAAATAAAAATTATAAAACATTTTTGTACACTTTTCTTCTGCAAACGGACAAACTAAAGGATTTCAAAAATTGGATCTGTTCTTAAATCTGACATATTTTTCGAAGATATTACAACCAAGAAAAACCTTTAAGATTAGCGGCAATAGGAGTTATTACGAAAATTATATGTTATATTTGATTTGAACGCACACCTTATTCAGTGTTTCAGGTTATCACTAAGTTTACTAGGAATTGATGACATACACCTCTTTTAAAAGGATCTACCTAAAACTATAATTAATAAGAAACTGTAACCATAAAAGGAGCAAATTCTAGTATGTTTTTTATATAAAAAGTATCTGTTTAATTTATAATCAGGAAAAATTGTTGTCTAGAAAAACAAAGGGAAAAAATTTTAAAAAATTATAGTTTTTAAAATTTCGATCGCTCTGAGCCATCTTTAAATTTTTTTTTTCAATCAGTCTGAAACTTTGTATTTCTTAGTTTTTAAGCTATTCGAACATTTCTAACTTGAAATATGGTGTACTTCTCAGCAAAAGCATTTTTTAACTTAATATTCAAAGCTGGCTTTTAATGGCTAAATAAAATTTGCAAAAAGAAAAAAAAAGAACACAAACGTAGACATACATGTGTATGTCCAACTAATACCACCTCCACCCCCATTATTTAATTTATTTCTTTTCTTTATATTTTTTTATTAATAATCATGTCAATCAAAAATTAATCTTAATCTAGAGCAATATTTAAATTTAAAACATTTTCGCCTAATGTATTTAAATAAAAACGTTTGCTAAATGTGAAGGGCAATTAAAAAATTTTGAAAGAAGTAGTCAGTCGAACTAAGCAACAAAAACTTATAAAAAATATTATGTCTTGCACAATGAATTATTAAAATTTACACCAAAAATTTAAGGTTTAATAGTGAGTAATTTCAAGCAGATTGAAAATTTAAATTTAACAACGTTTAAAAGAATAAAAATTTACAATTTTTACTCCACTTTTGGACACAGAGAAATAAAGCGCACGATTTGTAATATAAAACCCAACAAGAAATTAACCAAAATTTTGGAAAATTTGTTCATTTAAAATTGAACAAAATTTATTTTGAACAATTAATTTACAAATGTTTATGTTATTTATTATATTATTTTGTTTTTCCCAAAATATTTTGTAATGGTTTTTGTTTTTTTGTTTTCAATACTATTTAGTGTGAAATTAATTAAACTTTTAGGCGTGTTTTTTTTTTTTTTTTTTTTTTTTTTAAACAATTTAGTACATTAAAATGTACAATTAGCACGCAATCCGGATATTCATCGAATAATGTACAAAAAAACAAATCGTTTGTTTTAAAAGATTCGGTTTTCAATTGGTTTTATAAATACATATTTGTCGAGAGGGGGAAGTTTGTATTTTTGGCACAAAAACTAAAAGAACTTCTTTGGATCTTTATTAGCGTAAAATAAAACTATATATTGAAACACTGTTTCTCATGGGAATACTTACAGAGTTGTATTTTAGGTATCAGTAATGTACACTTTATAAGTTTAAGTTATAGTTAATTAATTTTTTTTATAACATTTTAATTAAATTCAAACAGTGAAAGGATTACTGCCTTAAACAAGAATAGATGGCCTAGATGGATTTTTTTTATGGACGTGTCTAATATTTCACCATAACTCGGGAACGCCTTGTCCGTGATAAAAAAATTTTGAGCGGATAAAAAAGTAATAATACCAACTTTACGATAAAGGATTAAAAACTGAATAGCCTTTTTCATTTCTTACAAGAATTTTTAAGGAAAAAAATTCTTCAATTTTGCATGAAAATTTATTTTTTTCCAAAACGACTTTCCGAATAACTCGGAAACAATTGGGCAAATAAAAAATTAATGTTACGGTGACTTGAAGACAATTTTCGTCTGCAACTTTCGGTGTTTCACATTGGACATACCGTTCTCGAGTTATAGTAAAATATACTCGTGTAATCGCCTTATTAAGGAAAAAATATTAGACAGATCAAATTCTATCTAGTTTACTTATTTTTTGATTAAAGGAGGACAAAAAAACGTTTCTTGCCGCCCAGTTTTATTAATATGTTTTTAACCATACAATACGCTACTCCATTTATATAAGAAATGGTGTAGCGAGTATTTCATGTGTTAGAACAATTGACGATACACTTTTATCGTTAAACGTTTTAGAATTATATCAAAATTCTAAAAACAAAGTTACAATAGTATTTTATTAATTTAATTAATAGGTCAACATTTTTTTGCTTTCGTTCGTATTTGTATTTATTTTTGGATAATCATGATTATACTTAATTTCACATTCCAAAATCAAAATCAAAAATATCTCAATGACATCCATGAGAATATTGTGTTACAACTAATTTCAGCAATAAATTATCGCTTGCGATTTTTTAGTTGGGTTTGGTTGAACATTGCAAAGGCAAAGTACAATAAGAAGACATAAAAGTGTAAAATTAGGAGGATTAGGATTTATGGCGTCACTTCAATTTAAATTAATTCTTTGACATATTTTTTACTTAAACATTAAATTAAATTTTTAACTATTAAAATCTTTCATTAACCAAGGAGATTGTAAAAAAGTTAACTCACAATGCTTGTTTTTTAGGTACAAACATAAAAGAAGATAAAGAAATGTCTTGAGATTGAAGTATATAAAAGCCTTTAAAGAATAGATTTTAATAACTAGATCCTAATGCAACAGCATCAAATTCTGAGCCTAATCAACCACCCATTAAACAGTTACCAGGAGCCGAAGTTATTTAACAAGTGATTCTCGATATATGTAAATCCGAAAAGTCATAATCGTCAGAATTCACTTTAAGGGCTGCTTAAAATGACGGGGTACGTACTTAATATGCATTCAATAATATGTTTTCAATAGATTGGCTTCCGTAGTTGTTTTACATAAGCTGATCATAGAGTGTTTTTTAATTGGGACAGTCTCTGGCGGCCATGATATTTTGATGGCGTCAAATATATTAGTTATATTTCAGTCACTGTTTCCAAATCACCATTAGGGATTATACAATTGACTAGCACATACAAATGATAGAGCTTTAATATCAAATTGAGTGTTTGTTAGAGCAGATGCAGGGATCCTTCAAAGTCGACTCTCCAACATTTGGTGGCTAAATTCAAGACTACTGGTTCGGTAAGCAGTAAACCAAAGGAATGCCTGATTGGCCAAAAACATCTCTGCTGTGCGTGATAGTCCATGATAGCAATAGAAATCGAGACAGTTCAATCCTAGCCCTACACAAGAACAGATCAATGGTAACCAATTTCTATATGGTTTAAGGATATGGTAATCTCAAGCGAAGATGACATGTACTAGTCACCAAGATCGTGAGATTTGAACCTATAAGATTTTTTTTTTGAAGTCGTAGGTCTATGCCAATAAGCAATAAGTAAACGACCGATACCCTTAATGTAAACATAACTCAGGTCATCGCTTAAATTACACCAGATCTATGTGGCAGATTTATTGAAAATTCGACCTTTCGGATCCGTGCCAACAAATTATGCCACCGCGGATATCGTTTATGAACAGAGCTTCGAGTACATATTAAATTAATACATTTTCTTGTATATTGAATTTAAAATACATTCCAAAGCATAAATCTTAGCTGTATTTGGAATAATGCCGCATTCCTAGCATCCCTCCCAAACTATAACAATGACGTATATTGGAGTACGGCAAGGATATATTCTTTGAGAACTATTTTTCCTTATTCTTTAAGATGTTATTGACTTCAATTCAGCATAAGGGTATGCAGTTTTATCGGATGTGTAATCTTGAGTCGTCCATTACTAACCTTCAGCCGAACATGGCACAGGCCCCCAAATAAGACCCGGTAATCCAAAGAGATTAACATTCAATGCAATACAACAAATTAGGGTAGTGAAGTAGAAATCAACACTTCGAGTGCTGCTTTAGAGAAGTATTTTGGCAACAATACGGCAAAACAACTTGATTGATACAGACCTCAAAATAAAAAGCATAAAGATATTAACAACCCAAAGAAACAGACTTCAGGCCACTAAAGTCGGAAATCAACACTTCGAGTTGGGGAACAAATTTTTTACAGTTTCTGGTCAAGATTCTAAGGCTAAATTTTAAATCCTCAAACCCAAATGACAAAAGGAATTCCTTGTTTTTAGAAGTAAGAACAACCCTTGATTGCAGATCATTTATTAATCATATATTATCTCAATTTAGTAAACTTAATCTTGCAATATTAGATTTCCAGCGGTCATTGGAACAAAAATATCCCTTGACTGGATCAAAAAAAAAAAATCTGAAATATATTAGTATATATAATAATAGAGTTACTATTCTCTTGCATGCACAATGTTTGTAGAATTAAATGACAATTGAGATCACATCTGAATGACTGGACAGTCTATACGGACAGACACAACACCTTTAAAGAATGAGGTTCTAGTGTTGCCTTCACTGAACTGATTCTATCATAGGGATCATGTCACACAGTATCACATTAGATTTATAATATGTATTTTCAAACATTTTAATAAATCTTTGTAGAGCACATTACCTAAACTTAAAAAATTGCATCGATTTAAAAATTGTTAAAAAATTTTCTTGGTTTAAATTTAAGAAATTAAACAAAATAAATTTCATCTAAGGAAAAATAAGAAAGAAAGATATAGGTCAGTCAAGCTCGATCATATGATACCCTACACCATTGTGTATATGCATCAAAATTCGGGAAGATGTCTTATATTAGACCTGGGCCAATTGTGGACCGATATTTTTACTAAGTGTAAAATAAAATATAAGAATATTAGGTTGATGGACCAATCCTAATAAAATTTGGCACTATAATTTCTATTTATATAAAACTTATTTGTGTTGAATATTAACTTGATACTAATATTTGTATGGGATTTTTGCACGTTAAAGTAATTTTCAGAAGAGGGATTTATATGGAATCTATGGTCAATTATGGATAGGAGATTGATACTTATAGAAAATTTCTTTTCTCCATATTACACTAAAATATTGATATATTTAAGGTATTTATGAGCGTTAAACCCCTATTATAGGAGAACTTTTGTATGGAGGCTAGGTGAAATAATGAACCGATCATAACCAATTTCAATAGGCTTGGTCCTTGTGTCAAAATAATTATTCTTGACAAATTTCATCAGAATATCGTTAAAATTTCCACCTGTTCTTTGTCCACAAAGTTTACATGGACAGACAACCAGCCAGGGAGCCGACCAGACGGACGGACGGACAACGTCAGAAAGTGATTCTTAGTCGAAAGGTATACTTTAAGGCAGTAGTCCGAAGATTTTTTCTGTGCATTACAAACATCAGCATAAACGCTTTGAATATTTTGATTGAACACCGGTAGCACTGTTACTAATATAATACCAATAAGTGTATACAGTGTTGCCATTGTTTTAATAGTTTCCTCATGTGTGCGTTTAATAACCTACACGATCTGTTTCTCAAATGTTTGTTATTTTGTTTTAGTTTAGTTTTAATACATATTTATCTGTTTATTTCTTCATTTGTTATGATTTTATATAAACAAAAAAATTTGTTTTTCCTGCCTTGCACAATTCATAAACACAGAAACAGTGTTGTGGCAATAATGTTGGTGGTGTGTATACTCATTTAGGGCTAAGTTCGAAAACTCTTTGGATTTCTTGGAATATAAAAATATCAGACTCCAAATGATAAAATTGAACAAAACATTTATGTATGCGTTTTTATTTATGGATTTGTTATTGTAAACAATTCATTTTTTATTATAGTTGGCTGGTTGTTGTTGAGGCCTGGCCGTTGCTTTTTTTTCTCTTCTTTATTTGTTTATTTCATATAAAAAAATATATTGAATTTTTCGTATTCTTTTTATTTTCAGTTATTATTGCTTTTTTTCTTTATTATTCCAACCTTAAAAAATAACATATAGACAAGCAAAAGTCATTTAGGTTTTTCTTGCAGAATATCTGAGAGTTTATTAAGGGGGAGAACAAGTAAGAGAACGTAAGATAAAGCGAGAGTTATGAACAATCTTTACAACATAATTTTTTAATTAATTTAGTTCAACATATGGATATACATTTAAGAAAAGTTAATAAAAACTATTTTAAAAAATAAATATGTGGATCACATTGAAAATCCTCTAAACCAGGGTTTCCCAAATGGAGGTCGGTAGTAACGTTTTGGAGGTTCGCGAAGAGATCTAAAATAATGTATAAATTCATTTGTTTTTCTTTTGTCTGAATAAGAGTGAGAATAAGAGATAAAAGCCGATCAAATGAATCAATAGTGGTATTAAAATATGTAATAAAGTCACTAAATCTGGAGTATATTGCTTAGTACTTGAAAGTATTTCCCGAGGAATAGAAGTCTGATTGGGAATTCTTACTTTTTTTTTCTTTTTCAAAAAACAGATGAAATGAAGAATTTGAAAAAAGTTTGAAAATAAAGAATTGGAGGCTTTGCCTGATCAAGACTCATACCAAATGCAAAAAATGATTACATAATAATTGAGAGTACAAAAAGCAGGTTTAAAAAGCATTTGGATTTATTCAAAAGCAAGGAAATTGGTTGCCACACGTTCTGAAGACAAATGACGTCGTAAGGTGATTTTGAATGCCATAAATACTGTTTCGGAACCACAAAACGAAATTGCTTCTACATCCAATTGTTATGTGCGATAAATAGGTGATCCACTATGATAATACAAAGCCTGGCCAACCAGGAAATTCGACACCAAAGACAAATGGCTATGGCGCTCAAGTAATGATCTGTATTTAATGGAGTCATTTTTAAGTACTGCTAAAACAGGGTGAAACCATCACGAGAGACATGTGTCGAACACAATTGATCCATATGAAGAGAGCTTTGAACGAAAAATACTAGAATATGCGATCAGACATGAGTCTAAAACATAACAGATAATACTATTAGCAAAAATTTGATTTTGTTCCACCGCTTTTTTTGATTCAGAATACCGTAGATAAAATAGGCTCCACTTCAGAACAAGGTACCAAATTTGGGTTGATTGGTTTCTTGCCTCAAAAGTTAAGAAGCGATTTTGGACTGGAATCCATAAATTGTTAGAAATATGGGAAAACTCGAAGATTTAGAAAAACCGACGGGAATCATTTCTAAAACCAATATATTTTCTTGGCGACTCTGCAAACTTTTTTTTTACTAATTGCTCCACGAAGTGAATTATTGTGGGAACCCCTGCCCTAGACTATATTACATTAATATTAGATATTATGCTTTAATTAGTTTAAACATAACATAACTTTAGTCAGAAGTCAAATAGATTTTTGTGCTATCAATACATTATTTCAATGTTTCGAACATTTTTAAAATATAAATAGTGCGTTTATACGACAGTTATTTGCAAATAAACAAGTTTAATCGCCAAAAACAGAAAAAATTTTATTTACAAATAAATGCACTAATCTGGTACAACAATTGAGGCAGTATTTCTGTCAATTAAAAAGATGAAAATAATTGGACAGTAAGAAGAAATATGCTCTTATGGCAAAATTTTTATATTCTATTGCTATCGCCCGCTCATGTGTTAAATTTTTATTAAATTACTAGCTTTTCTCGGTTGGCTTCACTACCCCTTTTGATTGGATAACTAATATTTACTTTATATATATATATATATATATATATATATATATAAAGTAAATATTAGTTATCCAATCAAAAGGGGTAGTATATATATATATATATATATATATATATATATATATATATATATATATATATCCTTTCGGGAATTTTGCTATTGAAATTAATTAAGATCAGTTCGTAAGCAGTGGAGATATGTATAAAAAACGAGTTTTTGAGTTTTTTTTTCTCAACTTAAAAATAGTTCAAATGACGTGTGTGTGTGTGTTAACATAGATATAGGATATACATATCAAAAGACCAGAAATTTTTTTCAGAACTTTTCTATTAAAACTCGGAAAAACCGGTTCAAAAACATCGGAGATATTAAAAACAAAAAAAAAAACAGTTTTTTAAACCGGTTTTCATTTTTCGAAAACAAAATCGGAAATTTTTTTCTGAATTTTTCTGCTGAAAAAATTAGTTACACTTGTTCCTTATATAGGTCGATCCCAAATATTTGTTTTTGAATTTCGGTTTTTTGTACCAACCAAAGCAGTTCATAAAGAACCAAGTTATTGTCAAATCTTTTTTTATTTTGTCTGCTACCCTGCTTTTCATGGGTACTAAAAAACAACAACAATAAACTAAGGCATTTTTGGGTTTTTTCAACTTTTTAAAGCACCTATGTAAGATAGAGACTTCGTTCTTTCATAGAAAAATTGGAAATTTTTTTAAGAATGAATAATAAGTAGATCCATTATTAATAAGTGAAAACTTTAATAGATTTTTTGAATCTCCTATATAAGCTATGGGCCTCATAATAAATCTATCACAAATATTTTCATGTCCTACACCACCATAGGTATTATGCGTTTGTGCTGTGTTTGTAGGGCTATTGAAATTGGTTATGGTCGGTCCATTATTTCACTTAGCCCTCATACAAATATCCTACCTGAATAGGGATTTAACGATCATAAATGGCTTAAATATAGCAATATTTTAATGAAGCTCGGTGTAAGGAAGTTTTGTATAAGTTTCAATCTTTTTGCCAAATTTCATGAGAATCGGTCCATAAAATTGAGTGGCTATATCATTCTTGTTTTCGAAAGCCGGTTTTTTAATCAGTCAAATCAGTCCATAAATTTTCCTAAATACCTCTTTTATAATTGAATATTGTCTTACATTTATAAAATAATTGTTCTGCACCGAAGTGGTTACATCTTTCTTAAATACGCGCAGACTTTTGTAAAATTCAAAAGTATTAAATTTATTATTTACTAGCTTTTACCGATGCGCTTCGCTATCCTATTTGATGCAATAACTAATATTTACTTTATATGGGAGCTACTACGCCCCCTGGACCTATTTGCCCTATTCGAAATTTAATATGAAAATTACTTTTAATTTATTTTAAGACTTTCACTATAATAGTACTTTACATGAGAAAATTTATATTTTCTTTGTATGGAGGTCATAATGAATATTTGATTTATTATGGGCGGTAATACACCCCCTACTCTGATCTACTTTAAGCTAATCGGTTCATCCTTTTGAGAGTGGGCGTAAATATGGGCGTGGCATTCCAACATAGCCTATAACATTCTACATTGCAAGCACTAGAAAAATAGACTTTTTTAAAAGTAAGCGTAAAATGTGGATGTGATGTCTAATCGTGATCTAACAAAGTCTATAACCACTTATGGCACTAGTACTAGTTGTGTGTCAAATTTCGTGAAAATCGGTTCAGTCGTTTAGACCTGATTGATATGCAAACAAACAAACTTACACTTCATTTTTATAATAGGTATAAGAAAAATGCAAATTATGTAAAGTTTTTAGTATTTGCATATATAATAACATATAACATATAGAATAAGTAAATAATATATTTGTTACTTCGTTTTCATACAACACATCTGAGCACGGGTATATAAGATTCGGCACAGCCGAATATGGCACTCTAACTTGTTTCTTAATTCGCTGTTATTTCTGGTGTTTTCATGTTTTACCATTCCCTTACTGATTTATTTTGCGGGTTGGATTTCATTATTCTTTAAACTATTTTATACATTTTAATCTTAACTTTTTGGGGGTGTTTTTCTTGTTTTTTGAATTTTATAAAAAATACATATTTTTGTTGTTTTTAGAATCTATAAAAATAGTGGTGCATTTTTTTTTTTTTTTTTTTTTTTTCTTTTTGTCTTCGATGACATCATGCCAAATAATAGAAAATACTAAAGCACAATAAAAATGGAAAGAAAATAAAGTCACACTACTTGCAGAAACAAATAAAAAATATAATTTACAAACATTAATTTAATTTAATGGAATCCCCTTTTACAATCAAACGTCAAATAAGAAAATTCTTTGAAATTTCGATCAGGTTGCTAGGAGAAAAATTTAAAAACTTTTAAAGCTGGTGAATAACATAAGTAGATAATTTTCTATTTATGTTTTGATTTTGTTAGAAAAATTATTGCAAATTATTTATTTTATTTATAACAATTTTTTACTCAAACTATTTAGTTTATTTAGTAAGTTTTCAGGATTTGAAAGAGTTTTTTTAAATTCGAAATATTTTTCTATAAATGATCATGTATTTAGAATGTTAATAAAAGAACAACGTATGACAACAATGGCTAGTAATTTCTAATAAATGTGAAGTTAAAATTTAGTTTATCTTAAAATGACATTCCCTTTTATTACAATATGTATTTCCTACTGTGTTTGTAATTAAGTTTTCTTTTTTTTTTATTTGAAACAAAATGAATTTAACCTTGACCCCTTAATTTTTTTCCACAATAATCAAACAATTGAATCATTTTTAAAGTCTTTTTTGAAAAAAAAAAGCAAAAAAACTAACAATAATTGAAATTGTACAAAAATAGTGTATCTTTTATATAGTTTTACATCATTTTAAGTACACGTATATATTTAGTATTTCTTATTGTTATTTTTTGCTCAAAAATAAGTTAAAATTGATTGTGAAAACTGACACACCTAATGTGACGGAATATATGTATTTATTATCATGTAAATATCGAAATTAATCAAATTAAACACTGATAAATATTGAATTAAAAATATTACTTTGCTTTTTTAATAATTGACAATATAGCAGGAACTCGGAATTTTCTTAATATAATAATTTAAATAATAAAATAAACAAATATAAAAGAACACTAGGAAAATATAAAATTTATCAAATAGATTTACATAAAATATGTAAATTATGTTCACCTACCATCAAAAAAGATATGCCCCATATTGGGTGTCATTCCCATAAAGTATATAACATAAATTATATTCTGGGTCCTCGTGAAGATCTAAGGCGATCTAACTATGTCCGTCCGTCTGTCTGTATGTCTATTAAAAGCTGAATAGGACTCGGGGCGGACCACCTAGAGGGTCAAATGTTTGTCTTTTATAAGATTTGTATGGTATTGAAAATGAGCAAAATCATTTTATAAATAAAATATTTATGGGCCAAATACTAGAAAATCTAGGTTCCGTCATACTTTTCCGCCGATAAGTCTAATAAACAAAGCATGTACACCAAGAAATTTTGTGCAAAGAAACTAAGTAAACTCAGAAACCAAAATCGGGTAAAATCCTCCCACTTTACCGCTTTATTAAAGGTGGCACAAGGAGTTGCGGATGCTGTGTATATATATTCGGCCAAAGCGAATATAATATTTTTACTTGTCATAAATATGATTCGCTAAACTCTACATACGTTTCTAAAAGCATTTTTACCTGTATTCAAATTGAAACCCAATAAACTAAATTTGTATTATACTTTCATTTAATAGCGTCCCGCAGCAAATTCAAATTTAATTTACTTTAAAATTTATAATTTTTCCAAACATATTTCAATTTACAATTAATTTATATTTGAATTCAAATTCGATTACAGCAAACTTTTTCAATTTTATAGATTATTGGGTTATAGAAATAATATTTTCTGTACTTTTTTTGATTTTTTGTATTTAAGATTTTAACAGAGTGTACAAACTATTAAATTTTTTATCAAAACAAACGTCAAATTTTTGTCCGAATTATAGACAATTTTTTATCTTCATCTTCTGTAGAAAGTGACAACTACATCAAAATGCCGTCTTTTATCTAGCATAAGTTGTCAGAGCTAGAACCCTAATAATTGTGTTGAAACTGCACTAATACTAATAAATTCTGTCTACACTAGACAAGTGTTTATCCTGACGTTTGTCTTTTTAAAATATTGTCTAGTTTAGACACGCTGTAATTAACCCTGCAATAATATGCTTCGTCTTCTTGAAGAAGCATTTTTTAATGTTAAATTTTTTTTATTACTGAAGCAGTATTTTGGTAAAAAGATTTGTAATAATAAAATAGACCCACAAAATATTTTCGAATTTTATTTTATTTATATATAAAAAAAATAATTCAAAAATTTGGCAAATTTTTATTTAGTAAATTAATTCAACTTAGTGTAACCTTTCAGGATTAAATACTCTATATGTAAGTATGTATCAAAATGTTATAAATGTCATTCATTAATCTCAATTTAAAAGTGTGTTTAAGTTTAATGTGAATTTGTGACATTTTTTAGTTTAAGACATGTAGTTTTTACACAGTTTTATGCACCTAAGGATTTCATATAGTAGTTCCAAGGCGATTCTAAGATGATTAAAGGTTTTTGAATTCGCCGCAAAGTTCTTACATTTTTTGTTGAAATTTTATTGTTGTAAATTTTGTTATGATAAAAATTATGAATAAAAATATAAAATTAATGTTCCCCAAAAACAAAACGTATGTTGATTTTGCATTGTTATATATATTGTAACATTACTCTCATCTTATTAGATTTGCCTTGTTATAGACTTTATATTAAGGCCTATTCTTTACTAAGCATTTAGCTAAACAAGTAATTATTTGATTAAATCACAAACTTATCAATGGGTCGTTTTATTGCTTTTCATTAATATTTTATACAAATCCTTCCAATCTAAAAAAAAAAAATTCTAACGTATTTTCTTTTTTTTTTTGCAATCAATAAGCAATTTTTAAGTTTAAAAATAAAAATAAATTATCGATAACTTACCTCTTTGTGATTGATGGGTCTTCCATAGATTTTGAAGATTATTTGATTGAATATTTGCTATTGTATTATTATTGTTAAAACCAAGACGAAATTCAGCAGACAATGAAAGAAGTAAATAAAAAAAGAAATAAAAAATTAAAATAACAAGTAAATAAAAAATTACACAAATATTTATTCAAGTTATTTTTCCTTATTAACACAATAAAATACTTAAAATTAAAAATAAAAAAGATGAAGAAATAAAAAAAAAATTATATGTACAAACATAGCAGATACCACGCGATTATAGGAATGAATGCGAATTTTCTATTTATTTTTAAATTAAACCAAGTGATGTCAATAAAATCAAGTTTTTAATGGAAATCTTAGGAATATTGTATTTTTAATAAAACTAGGATATAAGCGGGAGAAATAAAAACATGTAACATTACAATTCGGCTGCTATTTTTCGCATTTTGGCGGTTTTTTCGCGTTTTTACTATTTTTCGAGTTTTTTTCTAGATTTGGCGATTCGTTTTTAACACTGCGACAACTGGAACCAATTTAGATGATTATTTCAGCAAAAAAAAAAAAATCAGAAAAATATTTGCAACAGCCATTTTCTAATAACGATATTATTTTTGGAGGCATCTCTGCCATTTATGAACCGATATCAGCAATTTTTAATAGAAAAATTCTTTAAAGCCTTACTAATTTTTTGATGTATATATCGGGGGTCTTCGTAAACGCCATATCAACCGTTAGACAGATGTTATTTCAGGACATCGTTGTTTTGATTTATTTGCCACTTGAATAAGGAATCACATTTTTTAACTTTAATTAAATATATCTCCTAAACTAAAGTTCAGAAAAAAAATACCTTTTTGCGCAACAAAATTTCAAAGTGTTGGCTTTAGTTTCCTGAAGAAATAAAAAATATACATATTTTGTTATACTTAAATTATGCATTTATTTAATGACATGTATTTCTGTGGTACTTTTTCGTATGTCACTTGAATAAGGAATATTTTAAAACTAAGCAAACTGTAATTTATTTTTAAATTTTATGTTATAAAAATGAAAGTTATTATCTTTTAGCATTCAATTAGTAATGAGTACTGCCACCATTTTTAGAAATAAGCTCAAAAATGCGATTTGGCATCAACTTGTATAATGACTCTAAGTAATTTAGCGAAATTGAACTCCATGCTTCCGTTATTGCATCCTTTAAGGATTCTATCGTCTCAAATTGTTTTCCTCCTTCATAAACTTTTCTTGCAAGCCAACCCCAGACATTTTCCATTAGATTCAGGTCTGGTGAATATGGGGGCCAATCCAAAAGTTTACAACCTTGTTGATTAATACATTGTTTTACTGCTCTTGCTGTATGAATCGGAGCGTTGTCGTGTTGGTACGTCCAAGGTATGAGTCCAAAGAAATCATTAAATTTTGGAAATGCTTCCTCCAGAATGTTTTTGTAAGTCGTTGCAGTCATTTTGTTGGATAAAAAACCAATTCTATTGTATCATAATACGAAATGGCATCCCATACCATTATTCCGCCCTCTCGGCTGTGTATGAGGCTCAAAAATAATTCCTCCTTATTTAAGTCATGGAAGTAATAGTTATACCCGTCGGGACCATCAATATTAAACTTTTTTTCATCGGAAAATACAACTTTAAATTATTTAGCGGACCATGTCATTGTATTTTTGGCAAACTGTAGAGGTTGTAATTTGCGTGTTGGTTTTTTTGCAGTTTTCGTCGGACTATGTATGGGCATGACTTTATAATATGGTGCACTGTTCTTAGACTGGCACTGACTCCACTTTTTTCATGTATTTTTGATACCGACATGGCAGAATTTGATGCAATTCTAAGAATTTTTCGTCTTTCTTTTGGAGTTGTTGCCATTTTCTTCCGCCCTTTCATTTTTTTCCATATTATTTCCACGTTATTTAAATAATTGTACACAACTGTCTTTCCTCTATTAATGTTTTTGGCAATTTGGACCGGATTCTGACCCTGAGATTTCAAAATCAGAATTTTTTTCTTTTTCAGAGTTATTAAGAGCCTTACCACGTCCCATTTTGAATAAAAACTATTTAAAAGCTGTCAAATTAAAAATTCTCTAGCCGTTTATATTGAAAGAAATTCAAATCATAATCTTCCTGATTAATTAAAGGAATTAAAAGAATTCCTTATTCAAGTGACACACGAAATAGTACCACAGAAATACATGTCTATAAATGAATGTATAATTTTATTATAACAAAATATGTATATTTTTTATTTATTCAGGGACTAAAGCCAACACTTTGAAATTTGGTTGCTCAAAAAATTATTTTTTTCTGAACTTTAGTTTAGGAAAAAGTTAAAAAAATGTGATTAATTATACAAGTGGCAGGCAGTGTATGTCTGAAATTAAAAGAACTATTACCAAGATAATCCACTTTCAAATGTTCAAATGCAAGCTTATATTTTCTTTATTAATTGCTAGACAAACTTTAGTAATTTTTTGTAAAGGAAAAATCTATACTAATTAAAATTTATCCAGTTTTTAAAGCAATATTTGTGGTCTCCTTAAACACATTTTTTCTGAAAAAACGATTGACTATAAGAAGCAAAAGAAAACGCTTCATTTGGCATCACTATTATAATACTAGAGAAGAAAAAAAATCAAAACAAAAAATGATTAGTGTACGTGTATTTTAGTTTGTTTGAGAGAATATAATATATATATGCATGTGTGTGTATCTGAATAAGGGGTGCTAAAAATTGCAGTCGTTTTTAGAGTTGTACTATTTTTTTTTTTTTTTTAATGCAGCCATGGTAATTTTGTAAGAAACAACAAAATTGTAGCAAACTAAATTGTATGTATGACTGAATATATGAAATACTTATAGAGAATTCTTAAGTACATATTGTACACATGCAAATATATTTCAATATACATAAACAAAAATGAGAATTTTGAACTTTAGTCACTGGAAATTTATATACGAAATGTTTTTTTTTTTTTTGCAAAATAATAAAAACATACATTGTTGAAATAGAAACTTTAAATGACTGGAGGTAAAAAAATAAAAACAAATCGGAACAGAATTGAACGGAGTAGCAGATAAGTATTAAACAAAAGAAAAATACAAAGAGTAGTGTCAGTGGCAGTAGCAATGTTCTTTTTTAGACATGCAAAAAATACTTTCAAAGTGAAATTTTAAAAATATCTCGGAATTTTTTAAGACTTCTTGGATTGATCACTTATAAAAAGAATATTTCGATAATATGTAGAAAAAGTCATAGAAAAGAATTTCTGCTGCCAGAAAGCTAAGTCCATTATAATAAAAATCATTAGTACTCAAAATAAAAAAAAAAAAATATAATAAAATTTATTTTATTAAATTAACTAGTACGCTTCTTTCACTAAAGATCTTGTAATTTCTCTTAGAAGAGAATATAAAAAATAAATAAAAACCGTTACAAAATCAAGATCAAATGTCAACAAGTTAGAGTGCTATATTCGGTTGTGCCGAATCTTATATAACCTTCAACCGTGTTAAAATGTGTTTTTAAAATGAAATACGTTATATTGGATGCAATTACAAATATATTTGTCTATACCCTATCTATGTAAACACTAAAAACTTTAAATAATTTTAATTTTTATATAATGTTGAAATAAAATCAAAATTTTATAAATCTTATATCCTTATATATATTATAAAAATGAGGTGTAAGTTTGTTTGCTTACGAGTATTTGTTTGTTTGTGTATCAATCACGTCTAAACGGCTGAACCGATTTTCACCAAATTTTACACACAGATAGCACCAGTGCCAGAGGTGGTTATAGGCTTTGTTAGATATCAATTGGAAGTCACACCCATATTTTATGCCTACTTTTAAATTAATCTATTTTTTCGATTTTACACGTTATTAATAAAGCTGTTTATATGGAATATGATGCACAAATAGTGCTTGCACTGTAGAATGTTATAGATTATGTTGTATCTTGATCGGATGCTACGCCCACTTTTTTAAAACTCGGATGAACCGATTAGCTTAAAATCGGAGCAAATAAACAAATATTAATTATGACATATCTAAGGATATGCCATAACAGTCAGAGCCCTCAAATTTCATCTTTTATCCTATCATATCGCATTGATGAAATGAAAATAGAACGGATAGGTGATGGGGGAGAGGTAGCCGCCATTCTAAGGAGTCTCAAAAAAAAAAAATTAAAAGTAATTTTCATATCAAATTTCGAATAGTGTGAATAGGTCCAGAGGGAATAATAGCTCCAATATAAAGAAACTATTAGTTATCCCAACAAATGGGGTAACGAAACGCACCGGTAGAAAATAGCAAACTTATTACACTGGTATTTTACAAAAGTTGGCACATATTTAAGGAAGATATAATCACTTCGGTGCAGAACAAATATTTTATAAATGTAACATAATATTAAATTAAATAAATGTAAGAAAATATTAAATTAAAAAAAGTTATGATGGAAAATTTATGAACCAATTTGAGTGATTTAAAAAACCGAAATAGATTATATAGTAGCCTCAAAATTTCTAATAACGCGTGTTGACCTATAACTCGGTTAATACTGGACATTTATTTATTTTTTCAACATAAAAATTCTTCAAAAATTTTCTATTTTTCTGAGAAAGACGAAGTCTCTAACTTACATAGGTGCTTCAAAAAGTTGAAAAACCAAGTATGCTTTAGTTTATTGTTGTTGTTTTTCAGTACCCATGAAACAACAACTATAAGAGAAGCAGACATTAGACAAATAAAAAAATTGGCAATAACTCGGTTGTTTATGAACCGATTTGGTTGATTCAAAAAGCCGAAATTCAAGAAAAGTATTTGTGACAGATCTACATAAGAACCAAGTCCGTAGCTTATTTAGGTCTTGGATATCCGTAAAGATGCGTTTTGCCCGAAATATCTGTAACTAAAGGACCGACTGAGTTCAATTCTTCAGCGGAAAAATTCAGGAAAAATTTTCCGATTTTGTTTTGTAAAAACAAAGTCTCCAGCTTATAATGGGGCTTCAGAAAATAAAAAACCGGTTTAAAAAAACTTTCAACCGGCGGACGGACATCGTCCTATCGACATTATTTTATATAAGGATAAAGAAAATACAAAATTTATTGCTCTCCGATGAAAGTTGTGGAAATTACAAACGGAATGACAAACTTATATACCAATTACACCAGTGGTGAAGGGTATACAAAAAAATAATAAGAATTTATTTAGTTTTGTTAAAGGCTTTCTTTGGCTGCATCAGCAAGCGAATGTTTACCGCTGGGTGCTTACTTATGCAAAGAGTCTTAGGGCTCTGAAAAATGCCTCCTAGAAAGACACTTTATACCTTCTTTTTTCCGCTGGGTGCTTTCTTATACAAAAAAACAACAACACTGAGATTTTTCTATATTTGCTTTGGGCGATTTTGCTTTAGGTAATTTTGTTGGCAGCTCTGCTCGCTTATACAAAAAAACAACACTGATAGACATTACAATACTTCATATCGTCACCTAAAATGCAAAAGGCCGTAACCACAATTTTAAATATTTTGCTTTAAAATTAAGCAATTAATTAAAATTAAAGCAAAAATAGATAAAGCATAAAATACTCTTCAAACAAATTTTTTCTTAACTGGAACAAATTGTAGATCTGTTGCGTTTATTAAGTTGATGTTACGGACTTTTGTTAATATTGATGTTATTTTTGAAGATACCAATATGAATTGTATATATATGAATTATATATATATATATATATATATATATATATATATATATTAAAAGCGTGATCCATTTCGAGGTTCCCTAATTTTATAAAGAAAAAACACAGAAAATTCAAAATTAATTGGGAATGTTTATTATCATTTGAAAGAACATTCTTTGGCATTTATTTTTTGAAGATTATGTCTATCAAATGTTGGCCGTTGCTACGTCGCAGATGGTCCATCCGTTGAGTCCAATTTTCGATGACTCGTTCGAGCATTTCGACTGGTAATTGGCGAATGACACGCATGATGTTTTCCTCCAAGGCCTGAATCGAAGCGGGTTTATCCGCATAAACTTTAGACTTTACATATCCCCACAGGAAAAAGTCTAACGCTGTGATATCACACGATCTTGGTGGCCAATCGACAGGCCCAAAACGTGAAATTATGTGCTCACCGAAGTGGTCTCTCAATAAATCCATTGATTGATGCGATGTGTGGGAAGTGGCGCCGTCTTGCTGAAACCAAATGTCGCCGAGATCACGAGCTTCAATTTCAGGCATCAAATAGTCGGTTATCATGGCACGATAACGGTCGCCATTGACGGTTACGTTCGCACCGGTATCATTTTTAAAGAAATATGGACCGATGATTCCACCGGCCCACAAACCACACCAAACCGTTGTTTTTTCTGGATGAAGTGGCAGTTCTTGAAACTCTTCAGATTGCTCTTTGTCGCAAATGCTGCAATTTTGTTTGTTTACATACCTATTGAGCCAGAAATTGGCCTCATCGCTGAACAAAATTTGCCTAGAAAACGTCGGATCTTCTTGAAACTTTTCAAGAGCCCATAGAGCGAAGCGATGTGGCTTGGGAAGGTCGAGCGGCTTCAGTTGTTGCACAAGCTGTATTTTGTACGCTTTCAATTTAAGATCTCGACGTAAAATGCGCCAATTCGTTGCATACGTCAGTCCGAGTTGCTGCGAACGGCGCCGAATCGACTCTCCACGGTCTTCGTGTACACTCTCAGCTACGGTCGCTATATTTTCTTCACAGCGTGCTGGACGTGTTCTATTCGGTCGAATATTATCCAATAATGAATGCTGGGTCGCAAAATGGCAGATGGTGTTGCGAATAGTACGCTCGGTAGGCCGATTATGTTGAACATAAGTTGAGCGAAGTAGACGAAACACATTCCCCACAGATAATGAAAAATTTACGTACAGAAGTCCTTAGATATAAAGCCGAATAAGTTCTACAATTTGCATTCAATGATAAATAATTAACAGAAAACGGTTTTATAAATTATTCGCTACATAAATTACCACAACAAAGAGAAAAATACTATAGGACTGGTAACAGATGAGCTGATTTGTAC
This sequence comes from Protocalliphora azurea, assembly GCA_932274085.1. NCBI lineage: Eukaryota > Metazoa > Arthropoda > Insecta > Diptera > Calliphoridae > Protocalliphora > Protocalliphora azurea. The sequence continues at coordinate 44,856,954 of OW026521.1, forward strand.
CCAAATCGGGAATTTAAAATTTAATTTGAGGAAAGATTCTCATGTGGAGCGATTTGTGGATCTTCGTAAGAAAGTTTTACATATTTATCAAATTCCTTTTATAAGAAATTTTTGAAAACATATTTTTTTATATATTTTTACATGATATTATCAATATTTTTTTTTTAGCAAATTTTTAATAAATTTTCTTTTTATAAAAAATTGTAAACAAAATTTTCTTTTTAAGGAGCGGTCCGAAGTGCTTTTTGTCATGTTTAAAAAGCTGTAGAATCACTAGTTTTTTTCGATATGGAAAAAAAAATAATGATAATCAATTAAAGGTTATTATCTATACTTTTGACACAAATAAAAATTTATATTGTTTTTAGCCAATTTGGAATAATTTACGATTTTGTCTCATAAGCTCACATTTTTATTTGGACACATATTAAAGTATGTGCTACACTGAGGTTTTCAGTTAAATTTAAAATGCTTATACAATATTTTTAAGCATCCAAGATCTACAAAACCGAGATTTATATGAAGCCTAAAATGTCTTTAAATGATTTAGTTATAGCGAAAACATATCTCAAAACTATACAAATAGAAATTTATAAACTTATAACCCATATACTACAATGACTGATCGCTAGATATAGCCAAATAAATTAAGACTTGACAATCTTTACCATCATGCAATTTTTATAAATTTTGATCTTATAGGAAAATTTAGATATTTTCTTTTTACAGGAATCGTTTTATAATATTCCCTTTATTGGATATTTTTAATAAATTTTGTTTGTATAATTCTTAATAAATTTTTATTTTATAGGCAAATTTCTATAAATTTCTATAAGTTTTGTAGATAAATTTTCTCTTTATGACCATGTGAAATTGTATTTAGATATCTCCAACGGTTCACTAGATACAGAATTATTTCCAAGTTTCCTTTTGCATATGACTTTTTTTAGTAATTTAGTGCTTTATTTGAGAAACGTTTAATGTATAAGTATTTTCTAAATTATTTTTGTAATAACAATCGTCATTGAAATAATCATAATACGATCCAGCCCCGAACTAAATACATCCCCTTCAAAGAAAGCCTAATAATAATATGTTTTCAAGATTATTTAGTTTTTTATGCTTATTTGATGATATGATAGTGGCCATTAATATGTTAAAATAGTTTCCAAGAATTCAACCCTACAAAAGACATGTGGAATAATTTTAATTCTAAAATAAAACAAGAAAGAAATATATAGTCGGTCAAACCTGACCATATTACCATTGTGTATGTGCATCAAAATTCGTGTAGGGGTCTTATAGAGAACCTGTGGCCATTTGTGAATCAATACTTTTATTAAGTGTAAAGTATTTCTATAACTATTCTATTTCTATACTTTAGGGTGATTCCCGGAAATGGGCCTTGTATCAGAACTGTGATTAATTTTTGATCAATCATCATCAGCAGTGTGATTTCTACTTATATAAAACTTATTTGTGACAAATATTAACTTGGTACTAATATTATTATGGGAGTTATGCACTTTTAAACGGTTTTAGGAAGAGGGGTTTATATGGGAGCTTTGATCAATTATGGACTGATCTTCATGAAATTTGGTACGTAGATTTAAACTTCTGTATGAATTACATGAGCTGTATTTCATTTTAATATAGATATATTGAACAATATATGAGTGTTAAACCCCTATTCCGGGAGGACAATTGTGTGGGAGCAAGGTGAAATAATGGACCAATCATAACCAATTTCAATAGGGACATTGTCCCAATAGAAGATCATGTGTCACATTTTATTGATCTTTAAAATTGCGACTTGTATTGCGAGGTTTACATGAACAAACAGACGGTCATACATATAGACTGACGGACATCGATAAATCGACTCGGAAAACGATTTTGAGTCGAACGTTATACTTTAAGATGGCGGTCCGTTGATAATTTCTATGAGGTGCAAACATAAGCACAAACGCATAATACCCCAACAAAATTTCGTAATGTAGGGTATATAAATGTAAATTATAGAACCCTACAATTTTGCGTAAAATGTAAATTATCCCATTTAAAAAATTTTGCCAAACAGAAAACGAAATCGACCCAATTCTAAACTATTGATAATAATTAAATCTACTGGTTTACTATAAACAGTAATAAAATAAAATAAAAATAAATATATTTTTATTAATCGTGAAAAGACACATTATCATAAATTCTCTTATAATGAAATCATCGAAACATTGTTTTATTAATTGTGAATCTTTTCTTCCTAACCCAAAAACGAAAAACAAAAGTGGTTTTATATAAAAAAAAAAAAAAACAGTTCTCTCTTAGTTAATGATTTTTGTGTGATGAGCTTAAAATTGCTTTGATTTTATTTGCCAAGTCAGGGTTACCATTAAGAATTCCAAAAAATGTATAAATGTAGTGTAAAAAGTTTGCGAAATTAAATAAAAATATTACTTAAGTGGCAAATGTAGTTAACTAAAATATATGGCAAAGCTGCAAAAAATGGTGAAAATCAACGTATTAACGGTAACCCTGATACCCCAAATGAGAATATTTTGATCCTCTTTTATGTATCTCTTTTGTTAGATTTTATAAAAAAAAAATATATATATATTTTTTTATTTGTTTGTTCTCCTTTTTTATATGTTTGGAGGAGACAAGATAAAATAAATATGTATTACTATATATTTAGATATGTATGTTTATAGTTGGTAGAATGTCTGTCATTTATAAACAGACATAAAAAAACATTGCTAACGCTTCATTTGCCTGTATGTTTCGCCGTCTTTCTGTCTGTCTGATTTTTCGTCTGAATATTTGGCTTAGTTTTGTGATATACATATGCATGTATGTATGTATGTATGTATGTATTTGAAAATAGGTGTTTGTGTGTATTATTTTTTATGAATGCATGTATTATTGTAATTTCCACTACTAACTACCAAAGTTAGTTTTAAGTTAAGGGAGGTTTGTGTTATTGTTCTAAAACAAATTTACGCTTTTCTTATTCTTTCATAAAATTTACGTATACATTAATATGTAATTTTTCTTTCAAAACATTTTGTTAGTTGATTTTTTTTTTATTTTTACTTTCTTTTGCGGTTTGCAAGTGTATTTTTTATTTTTATCTGAATAAACCAGAAATTTCAAAACAAGCACACACACAAAATCTGATCGCGCTAAACATATAAAGGAAATCGAATTTGGTGAAAATTTTAAATATTTTTAGTTTTTAAATGAACATTCAAGCAAAATACAGGAGAACAAATAAAAGATATTATATTTAAAGAAATAACAAAATTTAAAATGTTGAATTTTTAATCATTTTCAGTGTTGCCAGAAAATTATTGACTAATGCCCCCCAAGGTAAAATTCGGCATCACAAAAAATCCCATCATTAAAATAAAAATCACCAAAATTCATATTTTATTAAGAAAAATTAATCATAAAATTTAAGATATTAAAAAAATAAAGGGGAAAATTTATTGAAAATTTCCTATAGAAAGAAAATTTAATAAATTTTTGATAAATATGTATATGGGTATTTCTTCAAGCTCGTTTACGTTTTGAGTTCAAAAAAAATTTTAAAGTTTTTTAATGCACATCCACGCTATTTAGTACCAAACACAATCTGTTAGTGTGAATGACTTTTAGCGAACGACGTTAGTGTTATGAAGGTTTAAGATAAAAAGTTATAAAAAATATCCAAAATTATATTTTCAAAAACATTTACAAAATTGCCACATGTATATAATACACATCAAAATGTCTAAAATACAAATTAAAAGGGATATGATATTTTAGATGACACTGCAGATAATAGCAATCATATTGATTTTTTAACATTAAATTAAAGAAATTTTAATCAACAAAGTATGCATAGATTTTGTTTTTTTTTTTTTTTTTTTTTGCAATAAAATATATATATATATATATATATATATATACAGTGGATGTTCGCTAGTACGAATTATATATTGTCAGGCCCTTTCGTAGTACCGAAAAAATCGTATTATTGAACAACGCATTTTTATGTTCCAATTAAAATAATTCACATAAAATATTTAGATTTTATATATACATATATATACATATATATATATATATATATATATATATATATATATACATATATATATATATATATATATATATATATATATATTTATATATATATTTATTTATTTATTTATAAAAAACTACATAACGAAACAAGATATAATTAATTTTTATTATTTTGAATTCATTTTTTGTACTTAAACCCTGCCAGCAATTAGGTGATAGTTTTATCCACTATCAGAAAAATGACTCTTTCTAGTATTCTCAAGTTGTTATTTTACTGTTAGTACACAATTTTACAAAAACAAATAACATTAATTTCGATTTTTGATCTACTTATTTTACATTTTTTTCTAACTAAAATGTCGAAAAAGTCACTTAAAAGTTAGTTTTTGGATAAATATAAAGTTACCAAAAACTGTCTCCCATTAGTGTTCTCAAGATGTTATTTTCCTGATAGTAAAAAATTTTACAAAAACAAATAACATTAATTTCGATTTTCGACCTTCTGAAAGTAAAAAACCATTACTCTGTTTTTAAATTAAAAACAAAAATGTAAGGAAGGCGATGGTACTTAGTTGGTGTCTTGCTTTCAAAGGCAAGCAATCGATTTTTTAAAAATTTTAAGAAAAACTTAAAAAAAAGAGTGATAAAGTGAAATATATATATATATATATATATATATATATATATATATATATATATATATATATATATATATATATATATATATATATATATATATATGTATGTATGTGTAAAGTGAATGTTGTTTATAATGAAGACAAAATGAAAACAAAATTGTGAAAAAAAATTTTGAAATTTTAAATTAAATTAATTAAAAAATAAATATTATTCAGTAAAACGAAGCGAAAATTCATTTTGAAGGCAACAAATAAATTTGGATTTATTTCTTGCTTTTAATAATATAAAATTTCGAAATAAATTGCGTTTCGCTCATAAAAATATGTATATTTTTTTAGTGAAAGTGAACCCATATATGCATGTTCATCAAACCTTTCAATTAAATTTTTAAAGTTGTTAGGCCCTTCGAAATCAAAAATATTCTGTTACAATTTATCAAAATATATCTATAATTTTTTTTTTACTAAGGTAAGTTGTTTTAATTTTCCCTAACCCTAACCCTAAATGACTTTATTCGTCACACAAAAAAAGCAGTCAATAGTGTCATTAAAAAAGTATCCAAACTGCGATACAGTTTTGCCCGAAAGATCAGTCCTCTTCGATAGGAAAATAACTTATTTTTCTTTTACTATTTTAAAATAAATATGGATACTATTTAGTTAAAGTTTGGATAGTAATGTTGATAGTATTAAGTTAGAATTTCGACAGAAATAGTGACTTTTTCTGCTCCTCAAAATGACTCCAATTTGACACATAAAAAAAGCACTTAATAGTGTCATTAAAAAAGTATTAGAACTGCTGCACACTTCTTCCCGCACGGTGACTCTTCTTGGATAAGAAAATGATATATTCCACTGTTAAAAACAACTTGAGGTTACTCTTTAGTGCAAATTTGGATAGAAAATGTTGGCAGGGAACAGGCATGAAAGAACATGCTAATGTATGTACATATACATATAACAAAAAAAAAAAACAATTTACTTATTTAAAAAATCCGTCATTAAACATTGACGTTTATTACTTTTTAAACTGATTTCTACAGCCTTTTCATGAAGACTTCTAAATAATAGTATTTTCGAGGTTTCAATGTTGTTCTCAACAGCCCATTTAATACATGTGTCAAAGCAGTTTATTGCATCCGCATGTTTTACTTTTGAAGAGTTATTGTCAGGAACTAATAAAATATTATCCTCATCGACATCATCATCCAATTCAATTTCTTCACTTGGATCATCAAGATTCCATTCAAATAAATCAAGAAAATCAAATTGTGAATTTGGAAAATTTGCATGTAGTAAAGTGTGCATTTTGGAAATTGCTCTTATCTTCTCACTGTCACGCACTACTGATAGTGGAATATCATCCTCGTCCTCAAAATTGTCATCGCCCAAAATTTTCTTCCAACATTTCTTTATGGAATCACTGGATACTTTTTCCAAGGCTAAGGCAACCAATGAAACGGCCAAGTCAGGGTTACCATTAAGAATTCCAAAAAATGTATAAATGTAGTGTAAAAAGTTTGCGAAATTAAATAAAAATATTACTTAAGTGGCAAATGTAGTTAACTAAAATATATGGCAAAGCTGCAAAAAATGGTGAAAATCAACGTATTAACGGTAACCCTGATACCCCAAATGAGAATATTTTGATCCTCTTTTATGTATCTCTTTTGTTAGATTTTATAAAAAAAAAATATATATATATTTTTTTATTTGTTTGTTCTCCTTTTTTATATGTTTGGAGGAGACAAGATAAAATAAATATGTATTACTATATATTTAGATATGTATGTTTATAGTTGGTAGAATGTCTGTCATTTATAAACAGACATAAAAAAACATTGCTAACGCTTCATTTGCCTGTATGTTTCGCCGTCTTTCTGTCTGTCTGATTTTTCGTCTGAATATTTGGCTTAGTTTTGTGATATACATATGCATGTATGTATGTATGTATGTATGTATTTGAAAATAGGTGTTTGTGTGTATTATTTTTTATGAATGCATGTATTATTGTAATTTCCACTACTAACTACCAAAGTTAGTTTTAAGTTAAGGGAGGTTTGTGTTATTGTTCTAAAACAAATTTACGCTTTTCTTATTCTTTCATAAAATTTACGTATACATTAATATGTAATTTTTCTTTCAAAACATTTTGTTAGTTGATTTTTTTTTTATTTTTACTTTCTTTTGCGGTTTGCAAGTGTATTTTTTATTTTTATCTGAATAAACCAGAAATTTCAAAACAAGCACACACACAAAATCTGATCGCGCTAAACATATAAAGGAAATCGAATTTGGTGAAAATTTTAAATATTTTTAGTTTTTAAATGAACATTCAAGCAAAATACAGGAGAACAAATAAAAGATATTATATTTAAAGAAATAACAAAATTTAAAATGTTGAATTTTTAATCATTTTCAGTGTTGCCAGAAAATTATTGACTAATGCCCCCCAAGGTAAAATTCGGCATCACAAAAAATCCCATCATTAAAATAAAAATCACCAAAATTCATATTTTATTAAGAAAAATTAATCATAAAATTTAAGATATTAAAAAAATAAAGGGGAAAATTTATTGAAAATTTCCTATAGAAAGAAAATTTAATAAATTTTTGATAAATATGTATATGGGTATTTCTTCAAGCTCGTTTACGTTTTGAGTTCAAAAAAAATTTTAAAGTTTTTTAATGCACATCCACGCTATTTAGTACCAAACACAATCTGTTAGTGTGAATGACTTTTAGCGAACGACGTTAGTGTTATGAAGGTTTAAGATAAAAAGTTATAAAAAATATCCAAAATTATATTTTCAAAAACATTTACAAAATTGCCACATGTATATAATACACATCAAAATGTCTAAAATACAAATTAAAAGGGATATGATATTTTAGATGACACTGCAGATAATAGCAATCATATTGATTTTTTAACATTAAATTAAAGAAATTTTAATCAACAAAGTATGCATAGATTTTGTTTTTTTTTTTTTTTTTTTTTTGCAATAAAATATATATATATATATATATATATATATACAGTGGATGTTCGCTAGTACGAATTATATATTGTCAGGCCCTTTCGTAGTACCGAAAAAATCGTATTATTGAACAACGCATTTTTATGTTCCAATTAAAATAATTCACATAAAATATTTAGATTTTATATATACATATATATACATATATATATATATATATATATATATATATACATATATATATATATATATATATATATATATATATATTTATATATATATTTATTTATTTATTTATAAAAAACTACATAACGAAACAAGATATAATTAATTTTTATTATTTTGAATTCATTTTTTGTACTTAAACCCTGCCAGCAATTAGGTGATAGTTTTATCCACTATCAGAAAAATGACTCTTTCTAGTATTCTCAAGTTGTTATTTTACTGTTAGTACACAATTTTACAAAAACAAATAACATTAATTTCGATTTTTGATCTACTTATTTTACATTTTTTTCTAACTAAAATGTCGAAAAAGTCACTTAAAAGTTAGTTTTTGGATAAATATAAAGTTACCAAAAACTGTCTCCCATTAGTGTTCTCAAGATGTTATTTTCCTGATAGTAAAAAATTTTACAAAAACAAATAACATTAATTTCGATTTTCGACCTTCTGAAAGTAAAAAACCATTACTCTGTTTTTAAATTAAAAACAAAAATGTAAGGAAGGCGATGGTACTTAGTTGGTGTCTTGCTTTCAAAGGCAAGCAATCGATTTTTTAAAAATTTTAAGAAAAACTTAAAAAAAAGAGTGATAAAGTGAAATATATATATATATATATATATATATATATATATATATATATATATATATATATATATATATATATATATATATATATATATATATATATATATGTATGTATGTGTAAAGTGAATGTTGTTTATAATGAAGACAAAATGAAAACAAAATTGTGAAAAAAAATTTTGAAATTTTAAATTAAATTAATTAAAAAATAAATATTATTCAGTAAAACGAAGCGAAAATTCATTTTGAAGGCAACAAATAAATTTGGATTTATTTCTTGCTTTTAATAATATAAAATTTCGAAATAAATTGCGTTTCGCTCATAAAAATATGTATATTTTTTTAGTGAAAGTGAACCCATATATGCATGTTCATCAAACCTTTCAATTAAATTTTTAAAGTTGTTAGGCCCTTCGAAATCAAAAATATTCTGTTACAATTTATCAAAATATATCTATAATTTTTTTTTTACTAAGGTAAGTTGTTTTAATTTTCCCTAACCCTAACCCTAAATGACTTTATTCGTCACACAAAAAAAGCAGTCAATAGTGTCATTAAAAAAGTATCCAAACTGCGATACAGTTTTGCCCGAAAGATCAGTCCTCTTCGATAGGAAAATAACTTATTTTTCTTTTACTATTTTAAAATAAATATGGATACTATTTAGTTAAAGTTTGGATAGTAATGTTGATAGTATTAAGTTAGAATTTCGACAGAAATAGTGACTTTTTCTGCTCCTCAAAATGACTCCAATTTGACACATAAAAAAAGCACTTAATAGTGTCATTAAAAAAGTATTAGAACTGCTGCACACTTCTTCCCGCACGGTGACTCTTCTTGGATAAGAAAATGATATATTCCACTGTTAAAAACAACTTGAGGTTACTCTTTAGTGCAAATTTGGATAGAAAATGTTGGCAGGGAACAGGCATGAAAGAACATGCTAATGTATGTACATATACATATAACAAAAAAAAAAAACAATTTACTTATTTAAAAAATCCGTCATTAAACATTGACGTTTATTACTTTTTAAACTGATTTCTACAGCCTTTTCATGAAGACTTCTAAATAATAGTATTTTCGAGGTTTCAATGTTGTTCTCAACAGCCCATTTAATACATGTGTCAAAGCAGTTTATTGCATCCGCATGTTTTACTTTTGAAGAGTTATTGTCAGGAACTAATAAAATATTATCCTCATCGACATCATCATCCAATTCAATTTCTTCACTTGGATCATCAAGATTCCATTCAAATAAATCAAGAAAATCAAATTGTGAATTTGGAAAATTTGCATGTAGTAAAGTGTGCATTTTGGAAATTGCTCTTATCTTCTCACTGTCACGCACTACTGATAGTGGAATATCATCCTCGTCCTCAAAATTGTCATCGCCCAAAATTTTCTTCCAACATTTCTTTATGGAATCACTGGATACTTTTTCCAAGGCTAAGGCAACCAATGAAACGGCTTCAAATAAAGTGTTTTGGTAGAGGGACGTTTCTAAATTTTCGTTGGAAGATACAATTTTTGACAGTAAACTGTTACGGTAATGCAGTTTTAAGAGCCTAATTGCATTCTGGTCCATGGGCTGTATTAATGGAGTTACATTGGGGGGCATATACATTACCCAAATCTGTTTAGTATCATGAACCAGTTCATCTGCCGGTGGATGACTTGGAGCGTTGTCTAATATTAGAAGAGCCTTAATTGGCAGTTTTTTTCTTTTAAAAATGTCTCTACCTGTAAATATATTTTGATTTTTTTTAAATCATTAATAACATTAAAACAATTTACTAAAACTTACTTCTGGAATAAATTTATCAAAAAACCATTTTTTGAACAGAGCTGCATTCATCCAAGCAGATTTAGAGTTTCCGCACTCAACAGGAAGAATTTTGTTCCGAAAAGATCTCGGTTTTTGAGCTTTTCCTATTACAAAAAGTTTAATTTTCTTAGTTCCTGCAGCATTGGCATACATTAAAAATGTTAATCTCTCCTTTGACAATTTTCTACCTGGAGCAGATTTTTCTCCACTGTGAACATATGGTTTGTTTGGCAACATTTTCCAGTAGAGACCGGATTCATCCGCATTAAAAATTGCCTATTAACGAATGGCGCAACAAGTTCTTTAGAAGAAGATAATTTCTCACCAAACTCTTTTAACAATCGTATTCCATAACGCTTTTTAAATTTTGTTAGCCAACCATCACTGGCACAAAACTGACCATTGTAGAATTATTTGTGCTGCTCCACAGCTTTGCATTTTAATTGTTCTCCACCGACTGTGATATGGAATTTTCTTTGTGCTAAAAACCACTCGTAAAGTGCATGCTCCATTTTCTTAAATTCACCACTTGTAAGTCTATACCGATTTTTTAACGAACTTAGGGAATTATCCAGCAGTTGCGTTTTTTGTTTATTGATTGTACATATTGCGGATTTGGATAATCCATATTTATTTGAAATTTCAAACAACGATGTTTTATTTTCGTGGTCTGCTATAATTTTTAATTTATCTTGCAAAGTAATCGTCTTTTTTTACATTGTTTTACTTGCAACATTTTGACAGTTAAAAACACAAAACACTTAAAAATAAAAAAAAAAAAACTTCACAATAACTTCGCTAAACGTTGATGACCGCGAAAAAATGAAGTAAAAACATAATAAAAACTTCATTTATACGTAAATAAAACAAAAATTCTTATAACAAACCACCATTCGTACTATCGAATAGAAAAAATGCCTATCTATTCGTACTATAGAGTAGTCAATGCAAAAATTTTGCCATTCGTATTATTGGAAATTCTTAATAAAGAGCGTTCGTACTACTGGACGTCCACTGTATATATATATATTAAATTCAAACGCGTAATTATTTGTGAGTGACACTTGGTTCCGATACAAGCTATCATAACAAATGCAAATTGGTATACATTTTCACCGATTTCAATTAGCGCCTTGGGTGTGCCTGGCGATCAGGTCATGACTACTTTTTATGCAATTTTTTTTTTTTTTTTAAACCTATTTTATGCTTAAGTAAACAGAATAGGTATAATGAAATGAAAAAAATGCTTATATAAAGTACGCAAAATTTTAGATCGATTTTAAGGATATATAACTTTTTGGAATTTAATATTTTATAGCGCCAATATGATTTTAAAACCTTTTTTGATCACGCGATGCATTAGCTTTATTGAAATTACGCGGAGTGTGCCTAGCGATAAAGGCACCTCTTAGAACCATTAACGAGATGTATCTGAAAAGATTCACAATTACAAGAGCAGTAAACCTAGATTCTTTATTTTGCAATACTCGAAACAGAGCAAAAGTTTTAATAGAAAAAATTAAAATAATTAAAATTTTAAAAATTTTGGTTTCACTACTTGTCTACAATATAATTTGTCTACAACGACACATTGACTGAACAAAAGTTAACCTTTAGTTTACGTTAGAGGACTTGAACATATATGCTAAAATACAGAATTAAAATAAAGAAAAAAAAACTTATTATTTTTAAACACTTTTTTGGATTTTTCAACTTAAAGTATTTGCAGGTACCACGTGGAAATATTTCAGAAATTTTGTTATGTTAATATAGTTAAAAAATCTCAATTAAAAAAATCTCAATTAAAAATTGATTTTTCAAGTCGGTTTCTTAAAGGTAAACGTAAAAAGAGATTTCCCCATATAGCAAAATTCTCAAACTCTTCCCCACTAAAATCTGTGCCCAAATAAAATTTTAAATCCCAGATCTAGAAACAAATCTCCTCATATGGCAACACTGGTTGGGAATATAAAGAAATGTTATGGTAGCAACTTATTAACCTAGTGTCTACATTAGGCAAATTTTTATCAAAACAAACGTCAAAATCAGTTCGAATATATTCAAGATAACCTTTGTTAAACAGCTGACTATTATTTTGGTTGTTACAGTTGTCAAAATGCATATATAAAAAGCAATAATGAAGACGCCATATTGGCGTTTTTGTGCAACTGCTACTACCTTCCACAAATTCGTGTTAAGTTTGACGTTTGTCTTGATAAAAAATTTTCTAATGTAGACACTATGTATTGATCGCACTGACAGGCTCGGATTAGGGTTGTATAACTTTTCGACTTTTTCCACTTATTAAACAGTCAATTTTTCTAAAATTTTCGACTTTATCCTATTTCTTCCGACTATTTTTAACTTTTTCGACTTTTAGAATTAATACGATATTTTCGATATTTTTTTCGCCTTTTTGACTATTTTTTATTATTTGTTTTATAAACACTTAAAAAATATAAAATCTATACAATGCAGTCAAATATATTGATAAATTAACAGACAATCTATGGAATAAAAATGCTGGTTGCACACAAAAAAATGTTTTTACGATACTTTTTCCAACAGTTAGATAATGTTGTTGAAATAAAAGCTGCTAAGAAAATTCTCTCTTTAAATAAAGTAAATTTTTTTGACTTTGTTCGTCTATTTTCGACCTGTTCTTTATTTTTCGACTTTTTCCGACTATTTTCAACTTTTCGACTATCTGCCAAAAAGAAAGTCTCGACAATTTTCAAACCAAATAGTCGATTTCGACATTTAACAAAAACTGAATTGTTCAATTATTCGAAAATCGATTTGGAGAACCCTAGATCGGATGTAAACTTAAAGTGTATATTGCGATTTTTATTTAATCCATAGATTGCATCCGAACCATCCTACTCTTAGAACTTCACTGTCTAACGCTAACAAATTACCATAATAAAGCCTACGATATTCTCCAAGTGCGCACTTCGTAACAGTTAGTAGATAACTCTATAGTTTTACGTAGTGGCATTTTTAAAAAACCTACGAATTTAGCATGGTTATACCAAATACTTATCCTCTATCTCTACTCTATTCTATTTCAATCTATCTACTCTATTTCAATTAATGCCATACAAGACCCACTTTTTAAGTAATTAAAAATTGTAACTAACCGGTTGTTTTACTTATACTTTCTTCAATAAACAGCTGAGCAATATCCGCCTTTCATTTTCAATCCAATAGTCTACATTAATCTGAAAGTTTTTAAAACATTCGAGTTTTTTCTTGAAAGAGGTCTCAAAAATCGAAATTTTGAGCTTCTTAGAGGAAAATATTCACAGATCCAATTTTGTACATAAATGATTTTGTTTCATTAATTTTAGTTCATAATATGTAGAACTAATTTCTTAAATATTAAACATTTTTTTCATATTTATTTTAAAAGAAATATAATTAGGAAGACTTGAACAAAATTATTACAAATTTCATTTACATGGTATGTATATTTTCAATTTATGTAATATTTAATGATTTTCAGCCAAAAAGTAGCGATGGAGCAATAATTTTTTAGGTCTTTTATGAAGATGATGAACATATGATTTACAAAATAGTTCAAAAATGATGCAAAATATCAGAAAGTTTTTTTTTAATTTTTTCCTGGAAAATGAACATTTGAATGCATTTACTGTTAATATGTGCATATATAACTATTTTTATTTAGCTTCCGCGATTGAATCCAATAAAAATAAACCATAATTTTCGTAAAATTTCTAAAATAATCGTTATGTATAATATTATAATATTTGTGAAATTAATTTTATTTTATATAAAAGAAGTTTTGGAATAAATTTGTATGTTCAATTCATACAGTTTATGTTAAAATACATTCCAGATATGTTTTCTGTGTTTATTTTCATCGGAGTAGTACGAGTGATTGTAAACAGATTTCGTTAATTATTTTTATATTAACATTTTGTTTTAAAGATAAAAAAAACGTTTGTGCTCTGATACTTTTTCTTTTCCAATGGACACCCAGACATACTTTCTCTACTTGAAGGTATATATAGAGTCTGATCTCTCATCTCACTAGAGCTCTTATATCTAGCGAATCCGACTAGTTCTCAAAACCCTTAAAACGTTTCTAGGAACCGCCAGAGTACCCCCATTTTGAAACCGTTGCTCTAATGGAAAGTCTGCTGTTTTAAAAAATAAAATTAAGAATATAAATTCTCTCCGAAATACCATTTTTAATATTAAATTAGGACTTTACTACAAATAACAGAAAATGTATTTATTAATTGGGAAAAGTTTTGATTAAATAACAGAAATAAAATAATATCTACAATAATTGTTGTATATTAGCATCACGGAAGGATTTGCCGTTTTTTACGTCAAATATAGTAGTGTCGAAATTTGTTTTAAAAATGCCTATTTTTGCTAAGACACGTATATAGTAATTTTATTTTATTTTCCTTTTTTCTTAAATACGAATTAAATATATTTATTTGCAGGAATTTAAAATAAATAGAATTTTGATATTGAAATATCATAGAGTACAATTAGAAGTTTATGTGAGAGGAACTTCAAGCAAAATTTTAAAAATAATCACTCTTTTTTTTCAAAACACAAAAACAAAATTATATGCGTCTACATGTATTTTTTTGTTGCATGAGTTAAGTTTTTGACAATTGAATCAGGTATTCACAAACAATTTTTAAATTTAAAATGCCTTTTAAAACAAAATTTTCATACACATTTTTTCTCGAAAATTTATTTTAAATTTAAAATTTGTTTGTGAATACGGGAGTTAATTTCAAAAATTGAAAAATGTCACAAAACTTTTACCCAATTTACAGAGAAAAAAATTCATAAATAAAAAAATTTTGTTCATAAATATTATGAATCAAACATGACTTCTTCCCAAACTATTTTCATAAAAAATTAATGTTATTCATAAATGTTTGCCAACATTTTTGTTTATTAAATTTTTCACAAAAAAAAAAAAAGAAGTTTCAGTAAAAATTCGATTTTTCACTTAAAATTAGATTTTTGACTTAAAATCCGACTTTTTACTTAAAAATTTGATTTTTCACTAGAAATTTGACTTGTCACTAGAAGTCTGATTCTCCACTAGAAATCTGATTTTTCACTAGAAATCTAATTTTTAATTAAATATTCGATATCATATTGTCGGTTAAGTCCGAAAACCTACACCGTTGCGTTTGAGCCTCAAAATGATTTTCGAGATTTTATGAAATAATATATGACATTTATTTGTGTCAAATATTATATTTATACTGTCATGTGTCTAGCAGTAAAGCGAATTAAAGTGATTTTCGGGTTTCTTATAGGAGCAATGCCTAAATATGGACCTATGTAATTTGGTGTTCTGGTTTACTCTGAATAAAACTTATTTGTTCCAAATTTTATTGAAATGATATAATTAAGGCATTTATGAGTATTAAAACATTATTCCGGGGGGCGAGATGAAATAATGGACCGATTATAACCATAAAATAGTCATATGTCCCAGCTTTCATAAAATTATCTTTACTACTTCTTCTTTGCGCACAAGCTTTACATGGGTAGGCAACCAGCAAGGCAGCCTGCTAGATGGACGAACATCGCTAAATCAGAAATAAAATATAGAAAAGATGGGTATAATTTAAACTGGGTATTGGGATATACAAAAACACCATTTTCCAAAAAATAAGATTTTCACTAACATTTTTCATAAAAAACCTAGATATTTAGGAAAAGAAAAAAAGTAAAATAAAATACTTATTAACAAAGTGTATTATTTTTTCAAAAATGTTATTTTTTCTTCATAAAACTAACAAATCACACAATAATGAAGTTGTGAATTAAGTATGTATTTTACACTATGATCAATCTTCATATCATATAGAAATTTCATACAGCTTTATACAAATTGTTATTAAAAAGAACACAAGTTGTAGACTCTGTAATTATGGTGAACATTTTTTTTTTTTATTGATAGTGTTTTTAACGCTGAAAATAATGATGTAAAAATTTTTGAGTGCAACTGCATAGTTTCAAATATTCAGGCCATTGAAAAACGTACTTTCCTAAGAAACCCATATTAAAAAATGTGTATTATTAAAAAATTCGATAAAAAGGAAAAATTATGTAAGCGACTCCGAAGGCCGTCTGCTAAGAAAAAAAATTCACAAAAAAAAAATTTACTATGCAGGAGAAATGACAAAATATTGAAAAAATATATGTTAAAAAAAGTTTTATAAAAAATATTTTTTCTTTTTATAAATGCGTATTCAAAAGTTTTCAACTGATAAACAGTATGGGAAATATTTACTATTTTATGTGAGTTGGGGAGCTCAATGAGTACCATTCTTTATATATCTATTTAATCTTCCTATACCCGCTTTCTGGCCTGTGAGATCAGACATTTGATTTTTTTTTTGTAAACGGAAAACGTCAGCGTATTCATTATAAGTTGTTAGCATAATAAATCTTTTAAACAAAATTTCATAAATGATCACCAAAATAGCAGAGCTGTGAATGAATCATTCATTTTTGAATTAATTCGCGAATCATTCATGCACTGAATTAGCAAATTTTAAATTAATTCTTTTCACACAAAAAAAAAATAATTGAATGAAATTTGAGTCAATTCAAATCATTTTGGTAAAAATTAATTTGCAATTCATTTCCAATTCAAATGAATTTGTAGAATGAATTGCAATTCGTTTCTAATTCAGATGGATTTGTCAGAGTGGATTTTAATTCATTTTCAATTCATTTGAATTGAATTGATTCTGAATTAATTGAATTAAAAAAAAAGAATTAGCTAATCATTTCCAACACATTTGAATTGAATTGATTGAAATTTGAATTGATTTTATAAGTAAATCTAAAGTAAGCATTGCTGTCGTTTTGTTATTCAACTAATTTTTTATGTAAAAGACGGCAAGCATTACTCTCGTTTTGTTCTTAGATTCTTAGATTTGAAATTCCCATCATATACTGGAATTGCTAGGTAGCGGCAGAATAGGAATTGAATTATTAGGTATTGGCGTAAATCCTATCAAAATGGAAAAATTTTGTTTATTTGCTAAAAAAACAAACTTAAATTAGATCTGCTCTTGAATTTGACTAATTTTTGCTTTCATTCATTTGAATTGCAATTCATTGTTCTAATTCATTGGAATGAATTCAAAATTAATTCAATTCAAACTAATTGGAAATGAATTGCAATTCACTTTAAAAAATTCATTTGAAGTTGAAACGAATTGTAATTCATTTTACAAATTCATTTGAATTGGAAACGAATTGAAATTCATTTATGCCTAATTCGTTTGAATTGATTCAAATTTCATTCAAATCTTTTTTGTTGTGAAAAGAATTAATTAAAAATTTAGATAATTCGTAATGAATTAAAATAAAAAAGAATGATTCATATACAGCTCTGCAAAATAGCCATGACACCAAACCGTCTTTATGAGGTTCAATAAGACAAATGCTTGGAGTATGTTATTTGGATTCTCTCGAGTCCGACATGTTAATTTCCAACAAAAGATCTTTATGATTTAATACAAGTTTAATACAATATAAAAATAATATTAATTTGTTACATATTAATCGTTATATAAGCTGTAAAAATTTTGGTCCCAGAGACCCTGCGCGGGTACACGAATTCTAACAAATAAGAGTATACTTAAATTAAAATTTAAGTTTAATACAATATAAAAATAATATTAATTTGTTACATATTAATCGTTATATAAGCTGTAAAAATTTTGGTCCCAGAGACCCTGCGCGGGTACACGAATTCTAACAAATAAGAGTATACTTAAATTAAAATTTAAGTTTTATTTCAACTTTAAATAATTTATATCCGTATTCTGGACTTTGCGACAGTGACAAAATAATAACAAAATAATTTTTTTGACATTTATAAAAAAATGTTTTTTTTTTTTAATTTGTTTTGTTATGGATTTGTCACTAGTCACAGTTGAGAATACGGGAATTAGTTACTAAATTCAGCCGCAAAATGCTAAGTAGGCAGCACTGATTTGATGGAGCAATAATGCGAAAGAGAGTGTAAAATTTTGAGAGAGAAAACGATGATAAAAAAGAAAACACGAATGAAAATAAACCAAACTTTATAGTAATATAAATTAATTCGCATAGTATATTAAATTGAATTAAAATATTTAAGTATATATATATATATATATATATATATATATATGTATATATATTTAAAGTACTTAATATACGATCTATTTAACTACATAAAAATCATTTTGATAAATTTTATTATGCATAATGTTAACCAAATCAAATAGCAAATAAACTGCCGCACCTACAATAATATGTAACAAAAACACAAAAAATATATGTAAATTTCTCACGGCTGGTCTCTTCTTTTTGTAAAAAAATCTTATTTTATTTTATTTTATTTTTTTTTTTTTTTTGATTTATTAAACAAAAAACTATAAATTGTTATACTTAGGTATATATATATATATATATATATATATATATATATATATATATATATATATATATATATATATATATATATATATTAATTTAAAATTAAAATGAAAAAATACCATTTAAAGAAATGATAATCCAATTTGAGTTGGGTTTGATCACTGTTTTATTAAACTTCAAAAAAATTCTCAAGTATTTTTTAAAACAATTTTTCAAATTTATTAAACTTTCTTTGTAATTTATATTTTTACTATTTATAGCTTGATTAATTTATACTTATGTATATAAATGAATTCACAAAATTTTGTATTCTTTCACTTTTATTGAATTAACTTATTATCAATTTATTATTTTATACACTTTTTATGATGGATTTTAATAAAACACCAACATCCAACAAGTGGCGGCCATATTGACTTTTTTGTATTAACTCGCTGAGATCACTTTTTTATATTATTTCTCTTTACACTCTTCACAATCATACAAAAAAATATTACAATTTATGACTTGTTGTTTTTTGTTTTCTACACAAAGTAAATTAAACATTTTCATACACAGGTTTTTCTTTGTTTTGTAAATTAATTCGATAATTTTCTTAACGCGTACCGATTTTGTTTGTATATTAGTTTATTAATTATATATTTTTATGAATTATCAATTGGAATAAAGCGATAATAACGTGATTAAATGATAAACCGTAAAATACATACCACACGAACGACTACTAAACGGAGACTAAAACAAAAAGTAGCAACAAAATTGTAGATGAAATCCAATAGAGCAATAACGTAAATACTATTGTGATTAATTGAGAATAACGAAAGCAAAACAAAACAAACAAAAAATTACGATATAGCATTGTTTATCAAGGAGTGGTTGTAAAAAAAAGGTAGTATGTAAAAAATGTCACAGATAATGCGTTTTTATTTGATTTTGTGAAAAATTTAAGTCACTGTGGTTCGAAATTGAAATCTAGAAAGACAAAAAGCTTAAATCAAATGTTCTGATTCAGCTCCTATTTTTCTGAATCTTTCTTCATTGATAGCATTTTCAACGGTGAAAATAATGATGTCAAATTTTTTTCAATAGCTTTAGGCCTTTGAAAATTGTTCATCCCAAATAAACAAATTTTTTGTTATAGTACATTCAGCCTAAGCATCTTAACATAGTGTCTACATTAGACAATTTTTTCAAGACAAACGTCAAACTTAACCCGAATTTGTGGAAGGTGGCAACAGTTGCACAAAAACAACAATATGGCGTATTCATTTTTGTTTTTTATATATACAGTTTGACAACTGTAACAACCAAAATAGTAATCAGCTGTAATTTGCGAAATGTAGTCACTAGGTAAGAAATTTTTGAAATTGCAAAAGAAGAAATGTATAAATTCCTTTTCTTTCAATTTCTTTACTTCTTTTTCGTAATGGTTTTAAAAAATTATGGAACTCAGTGTTGTTTTAGAAATTTAAACGATTTCAAATTAGTTTTATTTGAAAACATATTTTGGAGTATTGGTTTTAATGCTATGTTCACATAGAGAGGTTTTTTGAAAAGACAGACGTTTTCTCAAAAAACACAAGAAATTGATTTGTTTTTGCGTATATTTCAAAATCAAAAACATAGATTAATAAGTAGCTGTTTATGTGAGAGAAAAAGACCTGATTCAATTGTCAAAAACCTAATCCATGCAACAACAAAATACATGTAGTTACATATATTTTATTTTTTTGTTTTGAAAAATTTAGTATTATTTTTAATTTAGTTTTCAAAGTGCCTCTTTTATGAACTTCTGGTTGTATTTTATGACCAAAAACATTTCGATTCAAGTACATTAATTATTTAACACACAAAAAAGTTTATAATTTTTCATAGAGGGAAGAAATTTTTGGTATTTTATTTGTTGAAAAAAGAATTTATGAAAATTGCCACAGTTTAAAAAATTTGTCTTTTTTTTTAATTAAAAATTATGAATGAAATTTATATTTGTAAAAAATTTTTATTTGCTTTAAAAGTTCATTTTTTAAAATAGAAAGTGTGTGTGCAAAAGTTGGATTTAAATAAAAAATTTGTGAAAATATACGAAAAACAAGTCAAAAGGAAATAAATAACATGTGAACAGTGACGTTTATACTCATTAAGCTTTTAAAAAACAAGTCAGAAATTAATGTGTATGAACATAATATTAGAAAACTTGAATTTTCAGTAATGTTTTGGGGCGAAAACTTGTGAAACAAGTTTCTATTCCTAGTATGTATATACTATTATAAAATAATTGGGTAAAAAGGAAAATTATGTTAGCGAAGCCCCTTTTGGACATACCACAGCATTAAAAAAATTTTTACCCAAAAAAAGAGTTATTATACAGGAGAAATGACAAAATGTTAAAACAATATGCAAAAGCATTTTTGGTAGAAACATTTTTTTGTGTTTTCTGTCTCTCAATTATTAATTAGTTCTTTGCAATCGGGTGAATAGTATAGGAAATATTTGCTATTTTAAATGAGTCAGGGAGGCCAATGAACTTGAACTTTTATGGACAGTGTTGCCAGGAGCATCATATAATAAAGGTCTCAATTAAACTTTAAAAAAATCAAAAGGGCTAATTGTCGTAATATATATATATATAATATATATATAATATAATATATATTATATATATAATTCTTCTTACAAAATTACTATTTAAGGGCTATATTTATTTGAGGTGTAACGGTTTTTATTTAGTTTTTAATTCAATGAACAACTTTATAACAATGATCAAATTCATACATAAATAAATACATAATACATAAATAAATAAATAAGAATAAATAAATAAATTGTAAATTTAATTCATAAAAAATCGCTCATTTACTTCAAAAATGCATAACTTTTTTAGTTTTGTAGAAATCGCAATCAGAGTTTTCAAATTTTATTTACCTTACCTAGTGTCTACATTAGGCAAATTTTTATCAAAACAAACGTCAAAATTAGTACGAATATATACAAGGCAACCTTTGTTAAACAGCTGATTATTATTTTGGTTGTTACAGTTGACAAACTGTTTATATAAAAAACAATAATGAATACGCCATATTGTTGTTTTTGTGCAACTGTTGCCACCTTCCACAAATTTTTGTTAAGTTTGACGTTTGTTTTGATAAAAATTTGTTTAATGTAGACACTAGGTTAACATAGTGTCTACATTAGACAATTTTTTATCAAAACAAACGTCAAAATCAGTGCGAATATATACAAGGTAACCTTAGTTAAACAGCTAATTATTATTTTGTCCAATTCTGTGGCTTAAAATTTTCCAAA
This sequence comes from Protocalliphora azurea, assembly GCA_932274085.1. Lineage (NCBI taxonomy): Eukaryota > Metazoa > Arthropoda > Insecta > Diptera > Calliphoridae > Protocalliphora > Protocalliphora azurea. Next base: position 44,879,027 of record OW026521.1, read on the forward strand.
ATTGACATAATAGAAGAAAATATAAATAAATTTATTCAAGCTTTCTTGAATGAAATAAATTTTATTTGAAAATTGTATTAATTTTTTAATAATCATGAAGGTATTTTAGATCTTATGTACAGAAATCAATGAAAGCTAATTATTTTATTTATGTTTAAAATTGGTTTTGTTCTGAAAAACATCTAACTTTTTATCGATTTAGAGTAAAGTCCTGATTTGGTTTGCCTCCAACATAAAAAATGTCTTTTTATACGCTTCACCACAGGTGTAGAGAATATATATGTTAATCATTCCATTTGTGATTTTCACAATTTTCGTCGGAGAGCAAAAAATTTATATTTTCTGGATCCCTATAAGAAATGATGTCGATAGGACGATGTCCGTCTGTTCCTTCGTCATCGGAATTTTCTGCTGAAGAAATGAACTCAGTCGCTCCATTTGTGACAGAGATATCGGCTAAAATGCATTTTTGACGAATATCCAAGTCCTAAATAAACTACGGACTTGGTTTTTATGTAGATCTATCACAAATATTTTTCTTGAATTTCGGTTTTATTATTATTATTATTATCCAGTATTAAATCCAGTATTAAATGAGATAGCCCAAAATGTGTAATTTCATTTTTTGAAGCTCATACATAAGCTGTGGGCCTCATTCTTGCATAAATCTATCACAAGTATTTTTTCAAATTTCAATTTTTTAAATCAGTCAAATCGGTCCATAAATTTTCCTCCACATCATTTTTTTAATTTAATATTGTCTTAAATTTATAAAATATTTGTTCAGTACCAAAGTGATTATATCTTCCCTAAATATGTGCGAACTTTTGCAAATTTCCAAAGTATTAAATTTGTTATTTATTAGCTTTTATCATTGTGCTTTGCGGCCTTATTCGATGCGATAACTAATATTTACTTTATATGGGAGCTACTTCTGTCCCTGGACCTATTCAACCTATTCGAAATTTGATATGAAAATTACTTTGAATTTTTTTTAAGATTTTCACTGCAATAGCCCTTATGATGAGAAAATTTATGTTTTCTTTGTATGGTAGCTACCTTTCCCCCTGAACCTATTCGTCCCATTTTCATTTTATGAATGCGATATAATAGGATAAAGGTACTACACCCCCTGCTCCGATCTATTCTAAGTTAATCTGTTCATACTTTTCAGAATTTTAAAAAAGTGGGCGCAAATATGGGCGTGTCATCCGATAAAGATAAAATAATAGATTCTTTTTAAAGTCTGGGTGTGATATATATATATATATATATATATATATATATATATATATAAAAGGATTTATAAATTTATATATATATAAGGATTTATAAAATCTTGATTCTATTCCAAATTTATATGAAAACTAAAATTTATTTATGAAAACTATAGCACTTCAATTTGTTAATATTAAATAAAATAATTAAATAAATAATAAATATTTTATATTGGGTAATGTATATTTTGAGAGATTATATGACATAATAAAGAAATTATTTCCATTAAATGTCAGGCATAAAAATAACCATAACAAGAAAAATTGGACATGGTCGGATGAGATAATTGACCGGCTTCGACAGCCTTTTTATGGAAGTTATGAAAGATTTAAAAATTTCTTAAAATGCAGTTAATGAAAGTTTATGTCAATATCTATTTAACATGTAAAGTTTTGGTTCTTAATTCACTAATATTTGTTACGTTTCTCGCATCCCTTACATGATAACAAAATTATTAAAAAAATACTCTTTTATGTAATTTAATGTAAAATAATTTTCAGGTTATATAAATTTAATCTGAATTTAATTTTCCTGTTTACTACAGATCGTTATTGAAATGAAATATAAATGGTTTCGCCTTTATTTCCAACAAAAACTCTTATAGTGACTTGATTTTTAAAACTTTTTTACTATATATTTTATTTTGATTTATTCGGAATTAAATGAAAATTGTATTTCATATTAATATAAATTTTTTAAAGACTCTATTTAACAATTTAATTTGGATTTTAAATAAAATCGATTTTTTTAAATAATGAATAAATACTTTCATAGAGATAAAATAAAAAAATCACTACTTAGAATCATTCCAAAGAAGGCTAGAAAAAAAGTTATCGTTGACAATATTGTTTTTGTTTTCTTTCGCATTGACAGCTTAAATAAATAATAAAAAGAGGAAGAAGAAGCATCAAATGTGTTTTCGGTATTTTTATAGAAAAATCTGAAAAAGTAAAAATATACTCTTTTTAAACTATTACACTAATTCAAACTATAAAGTAAATTGAACAGATAAAAATCATAAGAAATTACATAAAACATGAGTTCGGGTTTTGTAACAGAATCGGAAATAAACGAAGCACGTCAACGCCGACAGGAGGAATGGGAAAAGGTCAGACAGCCTGATGAACCTATAGGTAGATTGTGCATTCAGTGAATCCAACTTTAAAAAATGAGTTAATAATGTTTTTAAACTTTTTAGAACGTCCCGAAGAACCTTATGATGGTCGTTCCCTATTTGAGCGTTTAAAAGAACAAAAAATGAAAAAAGATATGGAATATGAGGAAGCACACAAACTAAGTGAGTTTTACACACCGATTTAGACATGAATAAAACATTAAAAAATAAACTATTGCTTTAGAAAATCTAATAAGAGGACTGGATGATGATGAGGTTCAGTTTTTAGAATTAGTGGATAAAAATAAAATGGACATGGAGAAAAAACAGATGTTAGAGGAGGAACAAGAACTTAAAGATTTTCGTTCGAGAGTTGCCACACTTCAAGAAGAATCGGTTGATAAGGTAAGTAGTTCAGAATTAATTAAAAAAAAATTGCTTACTTAAATGTATCTGCATAATTGAAAAATTATTTGAATATACATAAATACCTTTTAGGAAGTATTAAATTTCAAAACACGGGGCACATTGTATGAAGGATATCATTGAATAGATCTCTGATATTTAAATGTAACTGCATATTTGAAAAATTATTTGAATCTTAATTTTGATTATTATCTTAAGTTTCGCTAATATACATAAATACCTTTTTAGAATTATTAAATTTCAAAACACGGGGCACATTGTATGAATAGATCTCTTAAAAATCCAGATTTTAATATTCCGCATATATAACCAATCATTTGTTGTACTTGTTGCTCGTTTATGGAATTTATTACCAAGAACTTTGCGCTCCTTTGCTGTCAATAACAACTTATAAATTGAAACTTCTAAGTATTTTTAATTCTTCTGATATTTAATTCTTATAATTAGTATTATTAAATCTTTATCTTATTTGTTATGTATACCTTTTCTCGTGAGTATTCTTTAGGATGTTAGAATGTTCGTATCATATTATAGTTTAGTAAGAAATCTTGAAACATAATTTATTCATATGTAGCCATGTATTACAAATGGATAAATGAAATAAACAGATCAATCTAAAATTGCGAAACCTTCTGTAAACGTTTGTTTCTGGATGAATTTTAAAATCGTTTAAATTCCATTTAATATGAATAACGTTTGACTAGAGATAAAAGTTTCTAATTTTTATTGTTTCAATAAAATTTATTCAAGGAAATACTATTTATAAAAAAATAAAAATAAATAGTTCACTGATTTGGGTTTAAATGATGCTGTAGTTTATAAAATTGAACAGCATTACCAAGTTTTATTTTAAACTATGAAATCATTTTTCAATATTTGTAAGAAAATATTTCTTTTTGTTCTCTTAATTCAATATTTAAAAAAAAAAGCTGTATACGAATGTCGTCTAACAGATAGTTCTTTTATATTAAGAGAAATTCAAGTAAATTCAACAAAATATTAAAAGTTAAAAATTGTAAAAAGATTTTCAGCTTTAACTTTATTAATTACTATTACTTTATTTATAGAAACTGCAAAACGATCTCAAAACCAAAATAAAACCTCAATCATCTAACACATCAACAGCACGACTCTCACAAAAATCCCTGCTGTGTATTGGCATTAAAAGGAAAAATGGTGAAGTCAAGACTCCCTTGGCAAATAGCAAACAAGTCAAATTGGAGAACAATGAGGAAAGAACTTCGACAACAACCACTGTCAATCAGGTAAAAGATATCAAAGATTTGCCATGCATTCAAACGGATAAGTTTGATAAAGGTAACTTTAAGTGTGTAGCGATATTACCGGGTTTAGGACCCTACAATGAATCCAGTGATTCTGAGATAAGCAGTGGCAGTGAAGACGAGCCTCATGGTTGTGAGGATAATAATAAGTATGATCTGGTGGGTCGTAAGCATCAAAAGAAGAAACATGATCATCATGATAATTGAAATTTGATTTGAAATGTGTTTTTTTAGTTTTAATTGTTTAATTAATGATTAAAATTAAAATATTTATAGAGAAAAAGAAAAAAATATTAATAAAAGAAAAACTTCTTATTGTACCAAATATTTTTATTACTTAGTAGTACATAATTAATCGTTTTTCTTTTTGTTACGATTACGATTTTTAACATTGGCCACTTCGTAGAAATTACTGCCAACTTTCTTGCGCTTTTGTTGGCGTTCTAAAGCTCTCTTTTGTTTGGCGGTTAGTTTTTTCTTGGCTGGTACAGCTGGTATATTTCCGCCATCCGAATTATCGGACTCTTCGATATGATCTTCAACTCTAAATTTACCTGAAGAAGTTATAGCTACGGTTTGTTTTCTTTTGGGAGCTGCTTTTTTGTGAACTACTTTTTCCAAATCTTCATCATATTCGTCTTCAGAATAGAAATCACTTGCTCCGTCACTAGAGTCTTCATCGTCACCAGTTGGATTGAGCAGACGGGCCTTTTTACGTGCAGCTTTTTCCTCCTTTTGCTTAGCCAAAAGTTCCAAATCGATTTTATCCAATTCTTTAATATCATCTTGCACAAACTCAATGCCCACTTTAATTTTGCGAAAATCTTGTAGTTGTTTAAATTCCCTAGCCTTTTTAACCGATTCACTAACAAAGGTAGGTGCATCGGATTTCGCATCATCATCCACTTCACCAGTTTTAGCAGCAGCCGCTTTTTCAAAGGATTCCTGTGATTTTTCTTCATACTGCGACTTGGGAATTTCGTAACCTTCGGGAGCTACATAAAAGGGCAATTTACCTCTTTGCCAATCATTGAGCACCATGCGGGACACAACAGTTATGTCAGGTTCTCCGCCTTTCAAAAGTTTTCCTGTTTTCTTGGCCATTTGCTCGAGGAAATCCAGTGTCGATGACCAACTATTAATTTTATAGGTCTTTTTGATATATTCTGGACGTACTCGCTTTAAAACTGTATCTACGTAATCTTCTGGATTTGTAACCAATTCCACTCTTACCACTCCTTTTAAAACCTTTTCAGTGTCGGTTTCGGCCGAAGGATACACAACGCCAGGACAATCAATTAGAAAAATTCGTTTCATCAAAGTAATATATTGCCAGACTTTTGTTTCTCCAGCTATGGGTGCTACATTACATACTTTTTTCGATCTTAAAGCATTGATCACCGAAGACTTTCCCACATTGGGATATCCAACGAAACCCACACTGATTTGCTTCTTATCTATATGAAGTTTACCCAGTTGGCGGAAGAGATTGATTAAGGCGCCTTTACCGAATGGATGCTGCAAGGAAGCATGAAAAGCAATAGTAGGATATTCGGCGCTGAGTATGGATACCCAACGTTGTGTTACCCATACAGGCACCAAATCCACTTTATTCAATATGAAGAACAGATGTTTATGTGGCTTTTCTTTACGCAAAAACTCTTCAATATATTTTGAACGAGTACCCATGGGATCACGAGCATCAAGCACTTGAAGTAGAACATCAGAAGCATCAACCACTTTGTGCAACTCATTCCAAATGCGTTTACTCTGACCAGCAGCAAAAATCCAATCTCTTTGAGCATCTTTTTCACCCGTATCTTCACGCACTAAATCTACATCTTTTGTGGCATCGTACTGCTCTTCTTGAGCTTCCACGGAACGACTCAATTCTTCCAAATCTCTTACTTTAAGATTAACCCTTTTTCTCTGCTTCTTGGCACCAAAGACACTTTCAAAACTTTCAGTTTCCAACAAATGAACTCTTTGATGTTTGGACGCTTCATTAAGCAACGTGACCGGCAACTGGCTGGGTTTCATAATCACCTGATAGGGATCTTTGATGGCTTTACCAATTTCATCTTGAAACTTTTGTAAGGCATTCTGTGAAATTACGCGAGAATTGCTAAACCATTTAGGTGTAGGTTCTACTCTAGCCATAGTTCCTGATGCTAAACGTCCCTGTTTAAAAGCAAAAAAAAAAAAAAAAATGGTAATGTTAAAATTGTTGCAAATTCATTATATTATTTGATACTTTACTTGGAAAGGTGCTGGTGTAATAATTTTACCCGTACGATCTCTTTTTGCCTTAAAATTCCTATACATTTGTAGGCGCTTAATGGTGCCTTTTGTCCTTGGATTGGCCACTCCTTTTAGACCGGATTTTGGTCTCTCTGGATTCATGGAGTGATTCGATTTATTGAATCCTTGTTTTCGGGGAGCCCCCGTTGTACTTCTTACTTTCGGCATGATGATTGAATATTTGTTCGTTTTTGTTTAAACAAATATTTTATATAAATTAAAGACTTCTTTACAATTAAAAAACAAAAATCAAAATAAACATAATCCGCTAAGAGATGTGTTGTGTGAAAGGAACGTGGTTTTGGTTTTTGTTATTTTAATTGTAAAGTGCATGCAGAGACCTGCGCCAAACAATTATAACGTGGACGGCGGTTTTTGTAAAAATTATTAGCGGCGGCTCAAAATCGGCTGTTTGCCAACTGAAAAGTAAACAAGAAATTTTTATTTCATTGTTTTCTCATCGTCTTGTAGAGCAATGATTACCAAATATAGGTGTATTGGGTCGAAGAATACCGTTTGTTTAAACATAAAATTCAGTGTCTACATTAGATTCTTTTATCAAGACAAACTTCAAACTTAACGCGAATTTGTGGAAGATGGCAACAGTTGCACAAAAACAACAATATGACGTATTCATTATTGGTTTTTATATATGTAGTTTGACAACTGTAACAACTAAAATTTTAATCAGCTGTTTAACTAAGGTTACCTTGTATATATTCGCATTGATTTTGACGTTTGTTTTGATAAAAATTTGCTTAATGTATACACTAGGTAAAGAAATAGTCAAGAAACTTTCTCATATAAATTATTTAAAAATCTCTTACATTTTTAATACCAAAATTACAACCGTTTTCGTTTAGTTTAAAATTCAACAAATAAAAATAAGATGCATTCGTAAATTATTCTGGGTTGGGAAACAACTCTCGTGCCATTGTAATTATTTCTTAAATACCATCAGGCGGGCTTACTATTTACTATTACAGGAAGAAGTGGGAATAAATCTAAACACTGATGGCATACACAGGCCAACAGATACATACGTACACAGGCAAACAAATTCACGAGTCTGAAATCCAACTGGAGAACCATATCTCAAACTTGAAGAAATCAGCATTTAATGAATTGCTCGAAGAACTCTCCTACCCTTCATCGATCAAGGAAATGTGGAATAAATTGGCTAAACTTGAAAAATACGAACAGCGCAAAGAGAATTAATAACTCCTGGGATTGTAGTCAACTGAAACACTTCATCGCCACACTATCAGCTGCAACAACTTCGACCCACACACCTGCTCAACATGTCACCTCTAATATCGTTTATCAAAACGAAATCATCCCAGCCACGACACCTACTTTATGTCCAGGAACCTGGACTCCGCGAAAGGAAAATATAGAATTTCTTACAGTATCATACATCTACTGAAACAGAGCGAGAGGAGAAAGATCTTTGACAACGTGAACGAGCTATGGCAAAGGGGTGAATTTCCAGATTCATGGCGTAACATTTTTCCAGTCCCAAAGAAAAATAAAGATTCCATCATAATCACCAAAAAAAAGACCTATCTGTCTTCTCTCAGTCTTCCTGAAATCCTTAAAAGACCAAATCAATACAACTTTTTGGTCTAACGGATTTTACACCTTGGTGAACACTAAACAGTTACATACAATGGCCTGGCACATAGTAGTGCACTATCTCCAGTTTTATATATAATATATTCAGCTCGAAACTGCACGGACTCGTGGATGACAAAAGCAAATTTTAGTGGACAAATTGAGAGACCTACAGTCTAGATATAGAAGTATTGGACTTATCTTCAATCTTGAGAATACCAAAACCAGGTCTGTTAAACATCACCATTGACTCGACCAACATACTCGAAATTCCTGGGTAGAAAAATTTCGTGCAACAACTCCTCTTTGAATCATTAATAAATGACATATTTGACATGAACATCTATGGTAATGAAATGACAGACAGAGCGACTAAGATGGCTCGTACCAGGGCGACAGACGAAACACGGTTTACACGGACAAATACTGACAACCGTAAGGCCTCCGACTTGAGAATGGCAAATCGAATTCTATCCGACAACACATACACCAGAAAAACACTCTTCAAAATAGATGTAGAGCGATCGGAGAACTGTGATTTTTATGGTGTCACGGAATACACCTCACATACCCTCTTCCCGTGTGAGCATTATACGGTCAAGAGCAGAAAATTTTCGAAACTGGCCAATTACAGCAACGTAAACGAATTCCTCTCACAGGAGGGTATTTCAAACGTCCTATAACTGACCGATTTCGCGAATCATATCGGTGTCATGCTCTAAATAGCGATAGTGTTGACGAACATATATCATCATTCAATCATTTTCTTTTTTCGGTGTGCTAGTATCTCTAGCCATAATTTTTAATGGCATTATTTCTACGACAGGCCAAATAAAACTTAGTAACTCAAAGAAAAAACAAACAAAATCTTAAAAATTCTGTTTAAACTTAATAAATTAACTTTATTTTAAAACAGTTTTTTTAACTTTCCAACAAACCAAATGATATCGTAATGATATCATAACGATATCATTTCGATGATAAAGAAGTCCGAGAATAATTCATTTATAATTCTAAAATGATATAGGTACACTCTAAAATGATATCATAATTTTTGAAAATAACAATATTAGTAATGAATTTGGTATACGTACCAAAATTGATTGAATATATAACATTATAATTATTTTATCAACAAATAAAACGAGATAATAATAAATTAAAGTACATCGAAATAATTTTATATGTAATACCAAACTTCAGTAATCCGAAAATAGTTCCTTTAAAAATTCAAGCTGATATTGATTCCTTTATCTTATTCTCTTTTATTTTTTGCAATTATGCTGTAAAATTATAATTTTCATATAATATTAGCAAGGTTTTAAAATCAGAGTAGAATATGGCATTTTCCACTGCACTAACAGTTCCAAGAATTCTTCATTGGAGTGGCAGATTGCAGCAATATTATCAGCTGCTTTCTCGGAAGCATTAATGATACTTCTTAGCAATTAACCTCATCATTGTTAATTTTTAAGATTTTGTTTAAAAAAATATCTTGTCAATGCCATGAACGCCAAGTGGTATATTTTTGCACATACAATCATTTTGTAGGTTACAATCAGTCAGTAAAACATTTTTGTTATCTACTTTCCGTCTTATTCCATTGGATCAGTTAAGTGGCAATTGCTATCCATTATAGCATGATTGAAAAGTGATGGAAGTGAGCCCTTAGCCGCTGAGTAACTAGATACTATTGAAATTTACACTCAACAAAAAATTGGCACTTTAGTAATCTGCTGGGAATAGTCAAATAAAAATTATAAATTTATTTAATAGGTAAGAATTATATATGTATATACCCTGCCAGCAATTAGGTGATAGTTTTATCCACTATCAGAAAAATGACTCTTTCTACTATTCTCAAGATGTTATTTTACTGTTAGTAAACAATTTTACAAAAACAAATAACATTAATTTCGATTTTTGATCTACTTATTCTATATTTCTTACTAACTAAAATATCGAAAAAGTCATTTAAAAGTTAGTTTTTGGATAAATATAAAATTACTAAAACTGTCTCCCATTAGTGTTCTCAAGATGTTATTTTCCTGATAGTAAAAAATTTTACAAAAACAAATAACATTAATTTCGATTTTCGACCTTCTGAAAATAAAAAACCATTAAATTAAAAGCAAAAAATGTGAAGAAGTCGATGGCACTTAGTTGGCGTGTTACTTTCAAAGGCAAGCAGTCGATTTTTTAAAAAGTTTAAGAAAAAATTAAAAAAAGTGTGATAAAGTGAGATAAAAATAATATATATATATATATATATATATATATATATATATATATATATATATATATATATATATATAATGAAAAATGAAACAATATTGTGAAAAAAAATTTTTGAAATTTTAAATTAAATTAATTAAAAAATAAATATTATTCAGCGAAAATTCATTTTGAAGGCAACAAATAAATTCGGATTTATTTCTTGCTTTTAATAATATAAAATTTCGAACTAATTGCGTTTCGCTCATAAAAATATGTATATTTTTTTAGTGAAAGTGAACCCATATATGCATGTTCATCAAACCTTTCAACTAAATTTTTAAAGTTGCTAGGCTCTTCGAAATCAAAAATATTCTGTTACAATTTATCAAAATATATCTATAATTTTTTTTACTAAGTAAGTTGTTTAAATTTTCCCTAACCCTAACCCTAAATGACTTTATTCGTCACAAAAAAAAGCAGTCAATAGTGTCATTAAAAAAGTATCCAAACTGCGATACAGTTTTGCCCGAAAGATGACTCCTCTTCGATAGGAAAATAACTTCTTTTTCTTTTACTATTTCAAAATAAATATGGATACTATTTAGTCAAAGTTTGGATAGTAATGTTGATAGTATTAAGTTAGAATTTCGACAGAAATAGTGACTTTTTCTACTCCTCAAAATGACTCCAATTTGACACATAAAAAAGCACTTAATAGTGTCATTAAAAAAGTATTAGAACTGCTGCACACTTCTTCCCGCACGGTGACTCTTCTTGGATAAGAAAATGATATCATATTCGACTGTTAAAAGCAACTTGAGGTTACTCTTTAGTGCAAATTTGGATAGAAAATGTTGGCAGGGTATATATATGTACATGTATATGTATATGTATATGCTTCTTTCTAACTAAACCTTTTTTAGTTCCGGTATTTATTCATAAAATAAACTCTTACTTTTTAAATTTCTATATACTACATATTTTCTAAAAATACCTCGAATTTGTTTATTTTAATTTATATTTATGCATTTCTATCGATTTCTGTTGTTAATTCGCATATTTTCCTGAAACGTTAAAGTTTTTGTTTGTTTTCTTACAGATTTGTATTTTCTGATTTTACTCACGTATGGAGGTTTTTCCCAAGGCTCCCTTAAGCTCATGTGTTATGCTCAAAGCATCGTATAAATTGGTTGTTCGATATTACTACCAATTTTAAACAAATAATTTATTAAAACTTTTGTTTAACATCTAGTTTTATTTAATTATAGTTCTTATATTATATGAGAGTATTAAAATCCATTCATTCTCTAACTTCCCTTTATTTATGTTCCAACTTTAAGATTAATTTTAAACATTTATTTATGAAAACACAGAAAAAAGTCACCAATCACCAAATATATTAGTAAATAATTCATTCAATTAAAAACTTTCAATCAATTACTAAAAACTGTACAAAATGAAAAACAGAAAAATTTTCCAATTAAAAAATTAATCAAATCAATGAAGTGATGATAGGATGAATTAAAAATTTAAGTGAGAAACAAAATTTTATTTTTATTTTATATTTACTTGAATATATTTTTAAAATTTAGATGCAAAATGAAACAACTGTGTTAATTGAAAAATATATGTTAATAATTTTTTATGTGAAAATATGAAAATAATAATGTTACCTTATAACTAACTATACTAAGAAATACTCAGCTGTAAAACAGCTGAGCAACGTAAACAACAAACAAATAAATAATTTTTTGAAAATTTTTTATTATGAAAATTTCGCGATTTTAATTACTAAAACTTTTATGTTGATTTAGCCAATATAAAACTTTTGAAGAAGAGATTTTTAAATTGTATTTCTGTCGACCAAAGAACTCGATATTTAACATAAATTTTTCATTTCTGAAAATACAAAAAAAAAAATAAAATTATGCTTTAAAAAATATTTCTGAATAAACTTTAATGGTCTAATTTGCTTTATTATTTTACTGTTATCATCTTAAGAATTTCAAATTAAATTAATTTTAAAAAAATTTCATGACATATTTTATATCTAAAATTACTGATTTAGAATTTGAAGCAGTGTGATATTTGTAAAATTCAAAGATAATTTTTTAAATAAAGTAAGTTGCTTTCATTGGTTTAAGTTAAAAACATTTAACATAATTTCAGAAAAACATATTCCGTATATTTTTTCTTCAAATTCAATAAAATCATTAAGGCTTAAATAAAATTATTTAAATATTTCGCTGTGCAGATGAAAAGTCTTGTATTAATCCTTTTGATTACTTCGGAACTAATCCAGATTTTAGAAATTAAATTAAAACTGAAAATGGATAATCATAGGTAAATAATTCGGAAAATTACTTTTTAAGTTCTAAAACAATGTTTGAAATTTTCTTGGGAATAGTACAGTTTTTAATGCTTTTTAGCCACATAATAGGGACAGAACAATCAAAGTTATTTCATTAGCAGGTCAAATGAAAACTCTAGAATCTATAATTTCTAATCGACTAGTCCGATTTATATACAAATCGTAAGCAATAAAATCGAAGCAAATAATTTTTGCATTTTGGCTAAAATATTCCCAAAATTATTATTTCTCAAATTTCAAATTCAGAATTGTTTATTTTTGCAATCGTGAGTTTTTTTTATACATAATTTGGAATTCGAATTGGATCAAGGTTTTGTTAAAATTCGAAATTTTAATTTTCAGATAACTATTTTCGATAACTACAAAAGTTAAATAACATTCACAAGCCTTAATGAAAGAAAATACACTAATATTCGAAATCGGATGAGAAAAAAATATTAGCAAGCAGAAATGTTCTTTTATTTAAATATTTAATAACTTTACAATTTACTTGCAAAACATGCGTTTGGCGGAAAAACTAATTTTACCAACGATATAGTGTGTCCAGTTACCGGAGTTTCTAAGTTAAATACTGTTTTCATGAGATCCTATCAAAAAATTTTAGATTTAGTTTATTTTTATTGTAGTTATCCTTAAGGATTGTATACGTTTATCTTTTTATTTTACCGATATCTTTTAAGTTTTCTCATTTCTTTCTCATTACCAGAAAAATAACTGCCAATTTCTCTATGTCGAAAAAAATTCGTTCCGAAAAATTGCAAACAACAAAAAAACGAATTTTTCGTTCGACATAGCGGAACAGGCAGTAAAATTATTAAAATGAAAAAAGTACAGTAACGGACTTAAGTATAGGCACAACCGTAATTTTGGAAGAAACATGAAAATTAAATAACTTTTCTTTGCAAAAAAAGTTATTTAAAAAAACATTAAAAAATTCATTATTTTACCGGACAAAAGTATAGATACAACTATTTCTACAATAACAAAAACTTCTTAGAACATTTATCTAATATTTAGTTGGCAGTCCCTTTTGCTTAATAGTCCACTCCATGCCAAATAGACTTAAGGTATTTGGCATGGAGTGGACTAACTTTTTAGTTATATTTTCGCCTATGTTATGCCATTTTTCCACTAAAACTGCTTTCAGCTTAGTTCTATTTAAAACTGCACGTTTTCGGATCCTTCTCTCCAATTCCTCCCACAAATGCTCAATGGGGTTTAAGTCTGAGGGCTGCGGGAGGTGTGGCAGAACATAAGCCGTATTATATGCAAGCCACATCTTCACGTCATCTTACGTCATGGTGTTTCGGGGCGTTGTCTTGCTAGAATGTAAGGTAAGTTGAGCTTTTCTGCACTTTTTTTGATATTTTCCTGTAAAATGTTAAGGTAAACTGTCTTGTCCATTATCACCTCAATAAATAAGAGCTCTCCCACACCCGCAGAAGACATATAGCCCCATATCAAAACACCTCCGCCACCATACTTTACTATTGGTAAAAGATTTTTTGCTTCATATGCAGTGTTACACTTTCGCCAAACCCTGGTGTGTCCATCAGATCGGAAAATATTAAATTTACTTTCATCTGTGAACAACACCTGATCCCAAAAATCGCATTGCCTATTTTCAAATTGTTTGGCATAGTCCACTCTTGTTAACAGTAGATATCCACGGTTTGAGTCTAGCGACACGAGAGTTATACCCAGCTTCATGTAACGTTCTCCGAACAGTTTTTTGGTGCACATCTTTATCAAAATCTTGTTTTATCACTGTGGCAACTTGAGAAGATGTTATTTTTGGATCACCTCTTACTTTTCGTACGATTTGAGCACGTTATCTTTCAGTTAATTTGCGAGGACGACCACAGCGACTTGCATTTTAAAAGTTTGTTTCGTCTTTGAACCGATTTACAATGATCCATATGGTAAAACGACTGCGACTCATCGATTCTCCAATCTCAACATACGATTTGCCTTGGTTATGCAAATGTAAGATTACTTTACGCTGAGATTCAGTCGTTTCACATTTTTAAGGACACATTTTAAAAAGATAACAAACATAATTAATATTTTCTAAAGTTCTTGCAACTTTTCAGTTATTTAAATGAATAAAAGATTTATAACGGAATATAACAGTATGTGTTAATTGTAAAATTGTTGCCAGATTATTAAATTTAAAATAAAGAGATAGATGCCTAAAAAAGTGTGCCTATACTATTTTCCATTGTATTTTAGAACTTTCTGCACTTTTTATCTGCTAACGGACTAACTCATCTTTCTACACGAATAAAACTGCTACTGTCTTAAAATATAGAGCCTGTAATGGATTAATAGTAAAATAAATATAAAAAATATTCCTTCTGATTTTAATGCAATCTTTAAATGCTAAACGTCTGTTGTGTTGTGTTGTGTTTATTTTTAAAAACTATTTTTTCATGAAGCTGGAGTTTTTAAGTAATAGTAAAATTTGTTAGTGTAATTTAAATATATTGTTACGAAATTTTACTTGAATTCAAATATAACGTTTTAACGGCTGGTTTAAATCTTTCTCAATGCTTCTAGACATTTCCGTTTATGTTAACAGCAGTTAACATATCTGTAAAAATTATTAACATAGTTCTAAACATACAACATTGAATAAAAAGCTTTCACCATTGTTTTTAAGTACGGCAACACTAAATGTTTAAGCTGCTAACATTAACATCGAAAGTTCTAGTTTGTCCGTTACCCCAGGTCTACAACTGAGATTAATTCTGATATAATATGTGAGATAACGCCGGCAGAAGAGAGTAACCATTTTGTTTATATTATGTTAAATCTTAAATAAGGGGTACACGTATTCTCATAAATCCTATAACAAATCATTATTTTTGATCAGTCGCAGAGTAAACATGTCCTTTTTATTTAAGCAATTAGCACTTTTTAGCACAATTTTTATAAAAATGTTTTTTAACATGTAAAATAAACACTAAAAGGAAACAATTTTACAAAAAAAAAAAAAAAAAAAAAAAAAAAACCTTGTCTTTAAGTAATTTCCAAAATACACATGCACACACACAAACAAAATTTCGTATATGTGTATTTTTTTGACAGTTCATCTTATAAGATGGTTGTGTAGAGAAATCTCATCACAACAGTCTGATAATACATCTTACAATACTAATATTTGAATCTACACGTGAAATATTTCTCTCAGAGAGCGAATTTGACACTCTCTGACACAAAAATCTTACATATTATCTTACGTCTAGACGGGCTGTTAAGAACATTGTAGAAAGAAATAGAGCTTTCAAGAAGCATCTAGTAGGCAATACAGTGTACATAAATTGGCCGTGAGAACACCATTGAGTCAGTCTAATTGGAAGCGTCGTTAAGTAAAGACAAATTAACTGCCTTGGCTGTATAATCTTGTACATTATTAAAGTGTGTTGTAATAAAGTGTGTAATTTAAGTGTGTGTTTATATTAGAACGCAAGTGACTATTTAAACTTTTATTGTTGTACATTTTTAAATAAAATAAAGAGTCGTTACAACTTTTAAACTACTAAACTGCTGTTATTTGCAATCAAAGTACAGGTTTATTTAAAAGAAATAAACGACCGTTTTTAAAAGGTAAAAACATAACAATTGATGTCAGAAGTGGGATTGCAAAATAATAAGCAGTCATGAAGTTTGAAGAGCTGAAAGTGAAGCAACTCAAGAGAGAATTTAATAAGTTGGAGTTACCTACAGCTGGTAATAAAGCAGAATTACAAAAGAGGCTGATAGATGAATTCAAGCGGCGTAATATTGACATCGAAACTTACGAATTCGAGTATAAAGAAGAAATGGAAGTTTCTACCCGTGCAACAACAAGCATGGATTTATCCACAATGTTTGCTGCTTTGATGGAGCAATTTAAAGAAGTTCAAGAAATTTCTAAAGCTAATAACTAGAGACTTCTTGCTGAAGTTCAAGAAACTTCTAAAGCTAATAACGAGAAACTTCTTGCTGAAGTTCAAGAAACTTCTAAAGCCATCTTCTTGCTGAAGTCAAAGAAGAAAATAACATAATGGAAATGAAATTTCAAGGAACTTCTAAAGCAAATAACGAGAAACTTCATGCTGAAGTTAAAGAAGAAAATAAAATAATGGAAATGAAATTTCAAGAAACTTCTAGAGCGACAGACGAAAAACTTCAGCAAATTTCGGAAGTTATAAACAGCAGAGTGGATGGCATTGAGACAAAGGTGTCCGACTTAGAGAGCTGTCTAGATACACAAGCCAAAGTCGTTGATAAAGCTGATTAAAAGCTGTCCGACTTAGAGAGCTACCTAGATATACAATCCAAAGATGTTGATAAAAAACTACATGATCTAGAAATAAAGATGAGTAATCTTCAATGGCAAGATAGACAGGTGCGAATTATTCCAGAATCCTCTAATAGAATAAAGGCCCCTAGTTTTGATGGCACCACACCATTTAATGTGTTTAAGTTCCAGCTTGATACAATTGCCATTAGAAACATGTGGAACGACGAAGAAAAAGCTATAGAGTTGATATTGGCCTTAAAAGGAAATGCAGCAGTAGTTCTTGAAAGCGTGCCAGCATGTAACAGAAACAGTTATGATTATATAATAGTAAGTACGCTGGTGAACATAAAAAGGAACTATACCGAATCGAATTGCGTGGTAGAGTGCAGAAGCCCAATGAGACGCTACGCTAAGACTTTGCGTTGGAAATCGAACGTTTGCTGCAGCTTACTTATCCAGGGGAAAACAGCCCGTTTTTGGATCATATCAAGATAGAGGCATTTGTTAATGGCATTCGCGATCCTGAAATAAAACACGCGGTTTGTGCCACACCTAAACCATCATTTACTGAAACCGTCTCATTCGCACTGGCACAAGAAACGGCGAAAATAATTTCAAAGCCGCAAATATGCAAGGTGCGAAATGTTGAAGTTGTTCCTGATAATGAGAGAAATATAGTCGACGAATTAAAAAAGGTTTTGGAGGCGTTTAATGAGAAGCAAAATAAAGCCAGAGTAAAATGTTATAACTGTGGTAAATCGGGTCATATTCAGCGAAACTGCAAAGCACCAAAGAAACGAACCAGATCTGCCTCGCCTCAAAGAAATAATCGGCAGTGAAATCATCAATCATCACAAGAATCACCTTTAAACTAAAACGAGCTGGCACTATGGGGCAAGAGCTAGCACCCACATCTGAGGGCCCCACCAGATTTAGTCAAGAAAACAATTGAACCATTATGTGGGGTAAGCCTGCGCACAGCTACTGGGGAGCAGGCTACGGTCTATGGCAAAGTAAATGTGAAATTAGCCATTGCCAACGTTACCGTCAATCATGTATTCATTGTTGCCGATATTGTGGACGAAGTTATAATTGTTGCTGATTTCATGATTAGCCATGGCATTACTTTGGATATGGGGCAAAAAGTTATGATTTGGCGAAATGTGGAGATACCCCTTGACGTCGGATATGAAAATAGGACTCAAGTAAGAAAGCTAGTTACCGTCGAGCATCAGAAGCTACCACCACAGTCAGAAACTTTAGTATGGGCTCGTATGGAGGGAGATTGTGAGGACAACAGTTTGTGGGTGGTAGAACCAGCTGAAATAACAAGTGATCTTGTAACAGCAAAAGCCCTCGCTAAACCCTGCAACAACAAAATAGTTCCTGTAAGAATGCTTAATCTGTCCAGCTATGAAAAAGTCGTTAAGCCAAATTCCGAAATAGGTCAATGCACTTCAGCAGAGGCAGTAATCAAGTGCAAGAACAACCCGCAACCTGCCAATAAATCCACCAAAGAACACGAGCTACTAGCGGAATATGTGGGGAAATGAGTAGAAGGATTAGCGCCGCCAGACAGAAATAAGGCCAAGCAGATTCTGAAGAAATATAGCTCCGTCTTCGCCTTAAAAAGTCAAAGCCATGGTAGAACGGCAATTGTAAAGCATCAAATAAATATTAGCGAAGCGAGGCCAATAAAGCAGGCGCCCAGAAGTGTTCCTCTAGCAAAACGAAGTGAAGTGAAGGAGTTGGTCAATGAAATGGAGCGGAACGGTATAATCGAACCATCTTCAAGTCCTTGGAGCTCGCCTGTTGTTTTAGTTAAGAAGAAAGACGGCAGCACTAGATTTTGCGTCGATTATAGGAAACTGAATGACGTCACCAAGAGGGACAGCTACCCACTACCAAGAATTGACGACACTCTGGATATACTAGCTGGAACACAATGGTTCTCCACATTGGACTTGCAAAGTGGTTATTGGCAGGTAGAGATTTCAGAAAAAGACAAGGAAAAAACCGCCTTTAGCGCGAGTGATGGGTTATGGCAGTTTAATGTGATGCCATTTGGACTCTGCAATGCTCCAGCCACATTCAAGCGTTTAATGGAACAGGTATTGAAAGGACTTCAGGGGAAGACATGCTTGGTGTACCTCGATGACATAATTGTCATGGGTAAGACTTTTGATGAACATCTGAATAATCTTGAAGAAGTCCTTAAACGAATATCAGCAGCTGGACTCAAACTCATTGTAAAGAAAGAATTGCTGTAAAGAACTGGCCACTTCCGAGAAATCTCCACGAATTGCGTAGTTTTCTTGGCCTTTGCACATACTACAGACGATTTGTCCCGAATTTCGCCAATGTAGCCGCAAGCTTACATGAGCTGACCAAGAAGTCACAATCATTCCAATGGTGTGAAGCACAAGAACTAGCATTCCAGAAGCTCAAGGATCTATTATGTACGGCACCAATTTTGTTATACCCTATACCTGGAGAAACATTTGTGGTAGATAGAGATGCGAGCGGATACGGAATAGGCTGTGTACTTTCACAAGTAGTCGTTGGCACTGAAAGAGTCATTGGATACTTCAGCCGAACGCTTACGAAGCCTGAAAGAAACTACTGCGTAACGCGACGAGAACTATTAGCAGTATTAGAGTGTGTGAAGCATTACCACAAATATCTGTATGGCCAACACTTCCGACTGAGAACCGATCATTCTGCCCTCAGGTGGTTGCTGCAATTTAAACAACCTGAAGGACAACTGGCTCTTTGGATAGAGCGGCTTCAGAGCTATGATTTTAGCATCGAGCACCAGAAGGGTTTGAAACACGGCAATGCGGACGCGCTGTCAAGACGGCCCTGCAACGTGGAATGTAAGAATTGTACAAAAACCGAGGAAAAGGAATGTATCATCGATGTTCGACTAATGCATATATATATATAGAGTCCAGTGAAGATTGGTCTGTAGCGCAAAGAAATGACCCCATACTGGCAAAAATAATATAGGCAAAAAGAGAAGGTAGAAGGCCAGCCCTATGGAATAGTCTACAGTTGTTAAATGGCTGCTTATATCGCATATGGGAAAGTGCTGACGGTAAAACAATGACAAATCTAATTGTAGTACCAACCTCTAAAATAAACGAAGTAATGAAAGAGTTCCATGACGGTCCCAGTGGTGGCCATCTTGGTGTGACAAAAACCTTAGAAAAGTTAAAACAACGTTTTTATTGGGTGCGTTGTCAGCAAACAGTAGCCGATTGGGTAGCCAATTGTTCACAATGCATAGCAGCGAAGTGCGCAGTAAGAAGAAGTCGTGGACAACTTCAGCAGTATAACTCAGGCGCGCCATTCGAGCGGATTACAATGGATGTAGCAGGCCCTTTCCCCGTCAGTGATGCCGGAAATCGTTACGTTCTAGTGGTTATGAATTATTTCAGCAAATGGCCAGAGGTATATGCCATACCTGATCAAGAAGCTAAAACGGTTATAAGTGTATTTGTGAACAACTGAGTGTGCCGCTATGGTGTTCCACTGGAGCTGCATTGTGATTGATCGAACCAGAACAATGCCACTGCATCCTCAATCTGATGGCATGGTCGAAAAATTCAATCGCACTCTGGAGGAATATTTAAGAAAAGTGGTCAGTGCACATCAGAAGGACTGGGATGAACACATACCGAAATTTCTATTGGCATACAGATCAGCTGTTCATGACTCAACCTCTCGAACAGCTGCAAAAATTGTTTTCGGGACAGAACTCAAGTTGCCTGGTGATTTAGAATTCGGTATTAAGCCCTCATCAACAAATAAGGAAAACACTTCCCAAGAGCAAGATGACCTGAACGAACTACATGAATTCGTACGCAGACGAATAAAAATGACCAGCGATAAAATGAAAGCCAGATACGATCGAGCAGCGAATTCTGAAGGATTTAACGAAGGCCAGCTTGTACTGTTGTATAACCCACAACATAAGAAAAGACTGTCTCCCAAACTACAAACCCATTGGGATGGACCATACAAAGTGATTAAGAAATTAAACGACGTGGTGTACAGAATACAGAAAGAAAAGAGCCCGAGATCTAAAATGAAGGTCGTATATCTAGAACGACTAGCTGCCTATGGGAAAAGTGAATTCGTGCCTATTCGAGACGAACAGGCTTAAGCGGGGGGCAGTGTTACGAAATTGTACTTGAATTCAAATATAACGGTTTTAACGGCTGGTTTAAATCTTTCTCAATGCTTCTAAAAATTATTAACATAGTTGTAAACATACAACATTGAATAAAAAGCTTTCACCATTGTTTGTAAGTATGGCAACACTAAATGTTTAAGCTGCTAACATTAACATCGAAAGCTCTAGTTTGTCCGTTAAGAACATTGCAGAAAGAAATAGAGCTTTCAAGAAGCATGTAGTAGGTAATACAGTGTATATAAATTGGCCGTGAGAACACCATTGAGTCAGTCTAATTGGAAGCGTCGTTAAGTAAAGACAAATTAACTGCCTTGGCTGTATAATCTTGTACATTATTAAAGTGTGTTGTTATAAAGTGTGTAATTTAAGTGTGTGTTTATATTAGAACGCAAGTGACTATTTAAACTGTTATTGTTGTACATTTTTAAATAAAATAAAGAGTCGTTACAACTTTTAAACTACTAAACTGCTGTTATTTGCAATCAAAGTACAGGTTTATTTTCTAAAAGGTAAAAACGTAACAATATATTTGTTTAAGTGATAAAACTATAACTTAAAGAAATATTATACAATTATTTGAAATTACCTTTTTTGAACAAGGAAATAGAAATGAAATTAAAAAAAATTTATTGGAAAAATATAAAAAAGTTTAAAAATATTGTTGTTATTTAAAAATTTCAAAAATCACTTGCATTTTCTACATATAAATGCCAATTTTTAAAAACTTTTAATTTTGCTTTAAAATTTCAAAGGACAAAATATATTTTCCCTAAAAATAATTTTGCATCCATTACACTGTTTTTCATTATTTCTTTTTCTATTTTCGATCAACTGTTATTTATTTATTTTTTTTTTTTTTTTTTGCAAAATAATATATATTTTTCCACTTTCCTTTTGAAAATTTGTTCTATCTTAGTTGAAAAATCTGTTTTGAGGCGGAAATTTTCTTAACCCCCCCGTGGATCCACACCAGCACAAGTAACATATTTGCCTTTAAGCCAAAAATAGCGGAAAGCTAGATATTTAAAGGTGGAGAGAAATGAATCAATTGGCCGCTGGAAGGAATAGCTTTTTATTAAAAATTTGTAATTGATTTTAAGAAAAACTTACCATGAGTTTCCGGATGAGTACAGGGTATATACAGTAAAGCAGTTTTGCTATCAAATTTAAGGTCATTACGAATTTCTTGTAAATCTGGCAAATTTAAAAAAATAATAAAAATTAACTTTGAAAATCAAATAAATGTTTTCCTAAAATAAAATAGGTACCTTTTTACTCCACTCTTTGATTTAACAATTTTTTCTTTTTCCCTCCATGATTTTATCCATATTTCTTTCAGATTCTTTGAGTTTTTCATCTTTTAAAATTTCCGCCAACAGACGAAAATCCTCAAATTAAATTGCTGCTTATATTGCCGCAACTCCATACCACTTAAAGTTATACCCTGCTATATATATTATATATATAAATACATTTAAATTTTTTGTTCTTCTTTGAGGTTTGTTCGTTTCTCTTAACCAAAAACAATGTTGTGTTGTTACAATAACTCGCTATATAACGGTACTTTTTTATGTAAGAAATATGTGTTTCTTGCTTTTCATGTTTTCTTTAATTTCCGTCATCTCTGTTTACTGGGAATATTTTTGTTTTTATTGGGAAATTTCATCAGCTTAAAGGAAAAAATTCAGATTAAGTTTATTCGTGATCAAGATTGCTCTAACAGAGAAATTGGACGAAAAATTAACCGTCCGGAAGGAGTTATTCGAGGCTTTCTTAAGAAAGGGCAGAAATACGGAGTGCGGAAACCAACAAAAGGTAATCAAAAATTAACAAATTAATAAAATAAAATAAGAATCCATTCGCAATAAATTAAATGCTACACAAATAAAACATAAACTTGATCTTCCTATCACTTCTAAACATGTTGCACACATTTTGCGAACAAATGGTAACATAAAATGGAAGATACCAAAATGTCGGCCAATGTTAACCTCAGGACTACAACTGAGATTAACGTTGATATAATATGTGAGATAACGCAAGCAGAAGAGAGTAACCATTTTGTTTATATTATGTTTAATCTTAAATAAGGGGTACACGTACTCTAATAAATCCTATAAGATATCATTATTTTCAATCAGTCACAGAATAAACATGTACTTTTTATTAAAAAAAATCGCATGTTTTTAACACAATTTTTATAAGAATATTTTTTTAATGTAAAACAATCATTAAAAGAGAATAATTTTACAAAAAACATTGTTTTTTAGTAATTTCTAAAATATATAAGCACACACGCATACAAACTTCCGTGTGTGTGTATTTTTTGACAGTTCATCTTATAAGGTGGTTGTGTAGAGAAATCTCATCACAACAGTCTCATAATACATCTTATAATACTAATATTTGAATCTACATGTGAAATAATTCTCTCAAAGAGCGAATTTGACACTATCTGACAGAAAAATCTTACATATTATGTTACGTCTAGACGGGCTGTAAAACAGCATCACGAGGAAAATTATTTGAAATTCGCGCGCATATATATGAAATGGATACATGAGTGAAATGAAGTAATATTTTCTTATGAAAAGAAATTCAATTTGAACGGTCCCGATTCATATTCTCTCTTTAGCATTTTTTGAGGTCGAACGAAAATCCTATGTCGAAACGCAATTTCGGTGGATGCAGTGTTATGATTTGGACAGCTTTTCTGCTGCAGGAAAATCAAAAATATGTTTTGTTCCAACTAAAATGAACAGTGCAATTTATATATGAACTGTTGGAAGTTGCTCTTCTCTCATTTATGGATGAAGATTGCATATTCCAACAGGATAACGCTGCAATCCATGTCTCGAACCAATCTAAATCTTGGTTTCATAAACAGGGTATTCCACTATTGGACTGGCGGGTTTGCAGTCCGGATTTAAATCCAATGGAGAATCGCATTTATGCAAGAAATTCACAGCATGAAATCATAATCACAATAACGGTATTAAAACTAAAAATTAAGCAAGCCTGGGAAGAAATTGACAGTGATTTTTTTCAAAAATTAGTCGAATCAATGCCATACCGAAGTTATCCAAAACAAAGATTCATCAACACATTATTAATAATGCTAAATTGATTTATTAGTTTAAGTGCGTATATAGTAAAATGTCATTAAAAGCGGTGTTAAACTATTAAAATTGCAATGAAGAAAAAAATGTAATGTTATGTACATTAGATTTTTTTAAGTTTTTTTGTTATTAATTTTTTAAGTTGTCAAGAAATAATTTAAAAATTTAATTTGTAACACCTGAATTATTTTTTAGCTCATTTTTGGTAAGTTGATTAAAAAAATTTATATATATATATATGCATATTCCTATAAACGCACATTAATTTTTTTAATCAACACCAAAAATATGTAATATTTAAACATGGTTGCCCATGTTTTACCATAATGGTTAAACACAAATTTATATATTAATTATAAATATATGTGTTTGAAACTCAAAGAAGAAACATCCAAGACATTTTTTTATTTCTACTACTACCTAATTTATCTACAATATCAAGTATCAGAGACCCGGAGATTTTATATATAAAAACAACTGCTTTTCTATATTTTTTGGAAAATTTTAAATTATTTCAACATTTACCCAATGGTATGGGTAATTGTTAAACAACAAGTCCCATTTTCGAGCACAGGGTAATCAATAATATAGAAATTTTTTAACGATTATCCATATTATTGTGTGTTTGTTTATAATGCAATTACGCCTAAACCACTGAAGGAATTTTAATGCAATTTTATGTAGATAATTTTAAGATGGAAGGTACTATAGCATATATAAACAAATTGCATGTTGATGAAATTGGCCAAAATGTCTCTTTTTCGCACTTTTTTTATTTTATTTTTTTTTTTTAGATGAAAGTGGAAGTTTTAACTAGGCAAAACTGTATTTTACGTTTTCTTCAATTTGTTTTTAATAAATTTTAGGATTCCATGCAACGCAGGGTATTCAGCTAGTATATTATAATTATTTATTTAAAAGTTCAATAAAATGTAGCAAAAATAATTGAATCTATGAAACTTAATTTAACATGCTTTCATACTTTTGAGAAAATTTAAACTTCGGTATTTGTATTACCTATAAAACTTATGTGAATTATTTACTTAAAAGGTTTATTGATGCAAGTGCTAAAACGATTTCTATATAATCTCATTTTTTTAAAGCCTATATGAAACTGTCTTTTTTTAATATTGACTACTTAGGTAATTTATCTTCCCAAACCTGCACAAAGGATATGGATTGCAGTACGAATAAAAAGCAACGTAGTTTATACTAATCTCTAAAATGAGGGTATTATTTTAATGGGGGTTTTTTGGTATAATATATGAAGTTATTTGGGGATTTTGGGAACCCTGTACTAATAACACATTGTGTGGAGTTTCTTAACTTAGTGTCTACAGTGCGAATATATACATGGTAACCTTAGTTAAACAGATGATTATTATTTTGGTTGTTACAGCTGTCAAACTGCATATATAAAAAACAATAATGAATACGCCATATTGTTGTTTTTGTGCAACTGTTGCCACCTTCCACAAATTCGGGTTAAGTTTGACGTTTGTCTTGATAAAAAAATCTCTAATGTAGAAACTATGTAATACAGCTGCACATATTTAGTATTTTTTAACCCTAATTTGCGAACCTTTTTCTTGTTCGAACATTGAACCCAATTCTGTGCCCACATTCATGTACCCACATTCATTTTATTCTCTGGGGTATGTTGAACGCCGGCTTCGATAAATAGAATGGAAATTCATTTACGTAGGGTCTACACGAGAGGTTTCTCTAGGTTAGGGTAGTTTGTCTCAATAATTAATTAATTGAAATTTCCATGAAAAATTGCGCTTCAAACAAATAAACACCAAAGAAAACAAAAATGATAATTAAAATAACATTTGATAGCAAAATAAATTTATCTTCGCTTGATTTCTAACAATTATATCATAACGATGTAATAATATAAATAAATTCTTATCATGATAAGAATTTGATGTTTGTCATGATAGAAAAATCTATCGTGTAGACCCCACGTTATGTTTACTTTTCAGTTGGCTAACAGCCGATTTTGGACCGCCGCCGACAATTTTTACAAAAACCAGCCGTCGCCGTAAAGATTGTTCGGCGCAGTTCTCTGACCAGTACACATTTTTTTACAAAAAGAATTTCAGAAGAAAAAAACTTGCTTCAACTTTTAATTAAAGCATGTTTTATAATAAAATAAGTAGCAAGTGTTAAAATAATCGTTAAATATAAATAAAATTCAAACGTTATTAAAAAATATATATACAAATTAACGAAGAAACAAAAGCATACAATTAAAAAGTGCATTTTTTCTTGTTGAGGTATAAAAATATAGAAATGATGTAGTGTGTGTATGTCGCTAGTTTTTTTTTTTTTTTTTGCGGGGGGTCAATGAAGTAAGAGGAGCTACTTTTTGTTGCTATATGAACAAACGACTCTTGCGGAACTTCTTACAAATACAAAAATCAACCAACTAACGAATACTACTTGTTCACGAGAATGGAATGTTGTTTTAGACGAATTAAGACGTACTTGAATTATAAAGAAATATGTAAATGAAGTTTATTAAAAAAATTAATATTATTGATAAACAATAGATAAAACAGTAATAAAAATAAAATTAAAAAATGGATGAACATACCTTAAATGATTTATTAGAATGTTCGGTTTGTTTGGAACGTTTGGATACCTCTTCAAAAGTTTTACCCTGTCAACATACATTTTGTCGCAAATGCTTAGAGGTAAGTGTTGGAATTTGCGCATATGTTTTGTGTATGTGTGTACGCGTTGATTAAATGATGAAATTAATATTGAAATTTTAATTTTTTAGGTTATTTATACCAGCCGTCAAGAACTAAGATGTCCTGAATGTCGCATTTTAGTTGATACTAAAATTGATGATTTGCCACCAAATGTTTTGTTAATGAGAATATTAGAAGGTAAGTTCTTAATGCAAATTACTAAAAGACAAAACGTCTACATAAGAAAGGAATATACATTAGATCAGGTCGGTCTCCATACGAAATATATCATAATAAAAAAAAATATAATAAATATAATAATAATAATAATGATGTTATTCCAGTCACCCCCATAGTGTAATAATAAAGTGACTTTGTAAGCCCAGCTGACTTAAAATTTTTTCATGTACGTACCGCGCTAAACTGCCAAATTGTTTTTGTATTTGTGTATATTTTTTTGCCGCGTTTATTTTCTCTTCATTATCTCATTTTTTATTCATACCATTGCATTTTGACATAGGAGTGGTGAAGTAGTTCTGGGTTAGGGAACAACTCTTGACGTGTTTTTGTTGTTTGGCGGCTCTTCTCGCATTGGAATTAATGTAATAACTTACATAACTGTTTTTACACTTGACATAGTTTATATTAAACATTCATTCATTTTCTTGTAACCTAAATTGATGTTATGAAAGGACATTGTTGGAGCGCCATATAAAACTCAGTAGAGGTACATGAAATTTGGAGCGATAACCATATAAAACTCAGTTAAAATACACAGAATTTGGAGTGATAGCTTGGTGGAGAACCAATAAAACTCATTTTACTGGAATTGATAACTGGTAGAGCTAATTTCGGGAATTCTGGCTTTCTTTGCGAAGGTATAGATCGGTGACAGTTACTGAAGGAGGCTTTTTCTGTGGGATAACCTGGCAATATAGCATAATATCTAGCCATTTAATTGAAAGTAAAAAAAACACATTTTGACATTATATGCAGTGGTTTTAAACTAGCAAAATACAAGCAATTGTTTTGTAGATATGCGGTCACACAAGATAGAGTTGGTAGGTTTATAAAGGGCTTTCTGACATCTAGAATTTGATGTCGGAGAAAAATAAATGTGAGACCTATGTGTATTTTTTATTATCGCATCTTGTATTATTATTTATTTGTCATATATTCACTCACCAAAGCGTTTTTCTTTACCTCAACGGGTTTCGAAGTTACAAAAAGTCATATGTGTAGATTTGATGGGGAAAAAACTATTTTTTTTTTTAATACAATTTAATTTTAATAAGAATAAAAAAAAAAAACAAAAATATCAAAAATAAAATAAAAAGTTTCATATACCAAAAGTATTATGTGTAGATAAAAATCCAAAATTTAAAAATGTTCCAAAAAAAAAAAAAAAAAAAAAAATATTTTTAAATATAATAAATAAAATATCTTTATATATCGAAATTTATAACACATTCAAATAATTACTCAGTTTTTATATATTTTTAAAAATTACCGATAAAGTAAGTTGCCAAGAATGTTATATTCTAATTTTGTGTTTTTGAACCTTATGCAACAAATATAAATTATGAATGAAGGAACTATGAAATGTAACGTTATTTAATCGCATAAAATTTCAAAAACAGTGCCAAGGTTTTAAGCCCACTAATTACAATTATTTACTTAAAAATATAAAATTTTTCTGCAAAGGTGTGAATATCTTTATTAAGCAAATGTATGGGAGTACAAAATTTATGTACACAATCTTGTACAAATACTATTTCCAATCAACCCACATTGTTTATTAAATTTTTATTACAACTAAACTTCAGCAAACAGTATTTATACTTTTATTAAAACAAGTAATTAAAAGTAAAAGCTTATTTATACATTTTTACTTAATTTCCTCCTAAGTTAATTTTTAATAGTAAAGAATGAATAATTTTATATAATTGTATGATAATTTAAAATGTCAAAATGTTGTATGATTTGTATATTTCAATATAGCTACTTTGTTTTATAAACTGCTTTGAAAAACTGTAAGATATTGATCTAGCTCAGAATAAAATAAGAAATTTTTTACTTTTAATTTTTATTCGAAATTTATTTTATAATTTAAAACTATGTATATGAAAAATTATTCCGACTCAAGTCCATTTGAAATTATTGATTAAGAATACATTGTAAAAGTTTATTGGACACTCGGCAGAATGTAATTCGTTTTCTTGTTATAGAAAATAGATATAGTGATTATTATTGTAGTTTTCCATAAATTAATTTAAGTTGTATTTTTACTTTTTATATTCATTTTAATATATTTCCATACACATTAGTGATAAAAATATTCAAAACTTAGATTTCACCTTTGCATTTATTTTTTGTTTCCCAAATATTTTTTTTTATACTTGTTTTTTATTTTCTAAAATTTATTAATTTTGTTTTGATCAAAAACTAAGAAGAAAAAACTCCGTTATGTGGCAATGTCCTCACTGTTCATAACAAATCAAGAATTCTTTACCAAATATCCGACAAATCTTATAAAAGATGACTGAAACCTTATTAGAATAGAGAATGTGGAATCAGAAGTTACAGGGGCATAAAAATTCGTATATGAAATGGTTTCCTAATTTTGCTTGAGTCCACTTGAATGGGACTCCTCAGCAATGGAGACAAGTGTTATGTTTTGACGAGTCCAAATTTAATCTCAGATGATCAAGTATATAATAGATGGAATTGGCCTGGTTTATCGTATTGCAAATAAAATTACGCGCCCAATCTATAAATATCTTCACAGCTAGGCAATACATAATACACCAAATGGAAATGTCACTTTCATGAACATACCAGCGCGTTAATGATCCCAATATTATGGCGAGGATAGTAAATGTTTGATTAAACCGAAATGTAATTCGTGGTACCATATCTCCCTATTTAAATTGGAAACATATTGGTGATTATTAGATTTGTTGATTACCTACATCGAATATTTTTACAATTTTATAGAATCATGAAATCTGGAAAATGAAAATTTCATATTCCCTTTTGACATACAAAGTAAAACTTTAATATTATATTTGCTAAAATAGTATTAAAATAATTTTATTATTTCAATCCAATCTTTTGTATAATTCGTGAAATAGCTGACGAATTAGATCGAAACGGTTCAGCTTTGCATAAGACTGCTACTGAGTTATGTGAAACCACCGTTAGGCTTTTACTCCAGGACAATTAGGGAATAGATGCAGGATAGAACCTATTATACATGAAATAGCAGAACATACTGCAAAATATCAAATTCTATATGGCCTATTAGCCATGAATTAGGGATTTGTTATAAAAAGCGGTAAAAGTGAAAATTATTTCAGTTCAGAAAATGTGTACCCCATTCTTTATTTGCCCAGCTAACCTTTTGTTTACTTTTTATTTTTGGGTAATGTTGATTTAACATTTAGACCTAGTTTATATATATATATATATATATATACAGCTACGTGCAATTAATTAGGGACACTGCTAGCTAATAGTGCGTATAGGGTCACATTAAATTCTGTAAATAAAAAATACGGAGTTTTGACACTTTCGAGAATGCAACTTTGCTGCAATATCTGACACGGCAATTCTGCTTTTTATCGTTATTTTCCTTTTGTGGTTTTATTTTACAATTTTTGATAGCTGATTATCGTGCACATAATACGAGTACAATACAATATTCTTATATTTTTTTAAATCCTGGTAAACTTTTAAAGCTTTAGGACATTGTTCGTGAATTAATAAATAGTTCTACTGTGTTTTATAAGATCTGCAATGGGTAAAAATACATCGTGAGATGTCAGTACTCGTAAAATAATATTACAAATGCACCAGGATGGAAAATCATATCGACATATTGCAGCAATCTTAAAAGTGTCTAAAGCAATGGTTAGTTAGTGACTTCTATGCCACGGAGGTGTAGAGCAGTCATTGATTACAATGTTTTTGCTTCAAAATATTAGCTTATTTTAAAATATTTTTTAACTTAATGTCTTTAATTATATACACGACTAATTTAGTAAAATTGATGGTATCCAAGCAGTTATTTGTAAATTTTATTTTAAAAATATAATGTCTGTGTTCAAACAAGGCAATTCTTCTTGCTGAAATTCTGTTTCGTGTAAGAGAGAGAGAGAGCGAGAGGGATATGAAAGGGAACAAACTTTCCTGTACTTTGAAATTCGTTCTATTTTTTATTTTCGTACTTCAAAACAAAAACAAATCAAGGCAATTAATGCAATAATTGCTTACGTAAAACTTTGTGTGTCCGTAAATGCAAGTTTACAAGAAAAAATAGAACATTTTCAGAAAGAAAAATGGCTGTGTTACACAGACTTTTTTATACTCAAAAATTAAAATTAATTAAAAAAGCTTAATTTCATTAATATCCAAATTTTTTGAATACTAACAAATTTTATTTTTGCTGGGTGTCCCTAATTAGATGCACTACACTGTAGCTGTGTATTGTTTATTGTATATTTTATTTATATTATGTTTATTCAACTGGCTTGTTGGCAGTATGGCGAATGTATGTAGTATACTTGTAAAACTTATATGTAAGCATAATTCCAATTATTTAATTAATTCCAATTTTATTTTTTATCATTTTTAGGCATGAAAAATGCAGCTAGTAAACAGCACAGTATTATCAATGAAATAACGAAAGAAAAAAATGACAAAAAAGAAACGATTCGACACTCTACAGGTGTTACTCCAGCTATCAGTTCTTCAACTACTACAGCTTCTGGATTAAATTCGAATATAACAAATGAAGACCGCATAAGGCAACAAATGCAACAGCAACAGCTGAAGCAAAGACAACAACAAATTTTGCAATTTCAACAACAAATACAACAGCAACATCATATACATCTACCAACACAAACAACAACAAACACACAGCAGCAGTCAACACATCAGCAACAATTGCAACAGCAGCATACGCAACAGCAATCTCAAAATCAGCAAAGACGTTGTGTTGTACCGCATGCTTATGCTTTATATGATTTTGAGTCCAACGAACCGAACGATTTAAAGTTCAAAAAGGGAGATTTAATCTTACTAAAGCGTAAAATAGACACTAATTGGTATGTAGGACAATTAAAAGGTGCTGAAGGAAATTTTCCCATTAACTATGTACAGGTATGTAATAAAATTTTTAGAATAACGATAATTTTTTAGATTTTAATATATATAAATATTAATAATTTTAGATTGTAGTTCCCTTGCCAACATCGCAGTGTGTGGCGCTATATGATTTTAAAATGGGCCCCAATGAAGAAGAAGGTTGTTTAACTTTTAAGAAAGGCACTGTTATACAAGTTTTACGTAGAGTTGATCATAATTGGGCAGAAGGTAGAATTGGATCATCGATTGGAATATTTCCAATAGCATTTGTTGAGTTAAATCAGTTGGCAAAACAATTACTTGAGGGTTTCGTTTTGTCATCATCACCAGCAACGCAGCCACCAACAACGAATCATGTTTTACAAACATTAGGCAACGATGTACGTAATCTACCACCTTTACCACCAGCAATTGATCCTACAACAAATTTATATAATGGCGATTCAACAACATCATCGTCATCGGTTTCATCATCGACCACCATAAATACAGCATCATCATCATCGAATTCTTCGACTACAACAAGTCCTACAACCGCATCGGCTAATCCAACAACTTTAAACACCGCCAGTTTCCATTCTATGCCTAATAGTCCACAATCTTCGAAGCCTTCTACGCCCCAACACTCAACACCCACAAGCATTGCAAATCCCTCAAATTCTGTGCGAATGCGTAACAACGATTTGAAGCACAAAAGACATTCCCTTAATGCTTTATTGAATAACAGTGGCACAGCTTTAAGTATTATACAAACTAATCGTCATTCAGCGGAAATTTTAAGTGTACCAAATGATTTTGATAGCGAACCCCCCAGCATTTCTACATTGTCGTCCGCATCTGCAGCCGGGCAAACAACAGCGGCTAGAGAACAACAGGTTCATACGTCCAATATACCTTCAGTTAGTAATCAACATTCTACACAAATTGCTCAAAATGAAACACCAACAACTACTACAACTTCTTCCTCTACTTCACAACAGGCTCCGCGTCATAATGTTTTAAAAACATGTGTTCAGCAGAATATGCCGCCATCTTTACCCTGGGGTTATTTGGCCTTGTATCCGTATAAGCCGAGAAAAGCTGATGAATTGGAATTGAAGAAAGGTAGTCAAATTATATACATACATACTTACATAGTTATTCCGTTAATGTTAAGAAAATAATAATAATAAAAATTTACAGTCCCCAATTAGAGGCCATTGAGTGCCTTTAGAATCACATTTTGTATTGCCGAGAACGCAAATAATTCTCTTTATACCCTTTGTCAAAGTGTCTATCGTCACATAAAACGCAAAAAGCCGTAACCACTCTAAAATCGATTGTTGTTTTTTTTTACTTTATTAAAACGTACTGGCCCAAACTATTAACAAAAGTCAAAAGTTTAATTTCATAAACGAAGCAGTTGTAAAATTTGTTCCATTTAAAAAAATTTTTGATTGAAGTTTTATGTTTTATCTATTTTTGCTTTAAGTGAACTATTAATAACTTATATTTAATTGCTCATTTTTAAAGCAAAAAAAAAATAAAAATAAAAATAAAAATTGTAGTACGGCCTTTTGCATTTTCATAACGACATATTCGGTAACCTTGTATCTCCTAAACTAATATATGTATGTATGTATAAAAAAATCAATGCATATCATATTAATTTAAAAAATACGCGGACAGGTATCTGGTACTTTTTAGAAATTCAGCCCTTTAAGAGAGAAAACGGGTAAAAACTGTATTTTGGTATCCTATGTATTTAAACTAGTAAACATAGAAATAAAATGTACATCATATTGCTAGGTTAGGTTCAGTGGGTAGCTGTCTAATCAATAGGAGCTCACTTGGGACCAATTTGGTCCCGCTGTGAAATCCTGAGGGATCGTGTATTACTAATTCACATGTCCATGTATGAAAGAAATTATCTATCTGATCATCTGATCAATATCAGAAAGATCTGATAATACATGCACAAACGGACTGCCAAAATTAGTAGTCCTATTCTCAGTGAGAGTGGGACAGTGGCATAAAAGATGTTTCACCGTTTCCTCTTCTTCCTCATCGTGACAACTTCTACAAAAGTCGTTAAAAGGGAACCCTAGTCTACTACCAGTTCCCCGTGATGATAGCTACCAGAATTCGTAACCGATGCCTCGGTAGTCCCGTGATTCATTATAATGGAGCCATATTTGCTTTGAGGTTGGGCATGTGGATTCATTTGTCCATCTATCTTGTGCAACCCTTGATAATTTCCGCAGAATTATTGATCTGCAGGACGAAAGCGGTACTCCTGCAGATCTATATCTTCATATAGAAAAAGGAAGCCATTTTTGGCTAGTTCATGCGCAATAATATTGCCCGGGGTGTTTGAATGACCCCTAACCCATACCAGCTCCAGATTTAAATGTCTCGCCATCTCGTTCAGAGATGTTCGGCATTAATGTATCAACCTGGATGTCGAAAAGACAGCCGAGAGCGAATAAATATTGTCCGCACGTAGTCCGCAAACTCTTTCGCCAATGATCCATGGTTCTTGGACTATTCCTAACTTATCAAAAAATGACAAATGCAAATTTGATACTTTTTGGAAATTTGAACGTTTAAAAGGTAAAAATTCTAGTTGTTTTTAGTTTTTAATAAACATTTAAGACATTATTATATAAAATAACGATACATGCTTACAAGTTTAAAAAGAAAGAAACAAGTTTCACAACACAGATAAACATTCAATATATATAAAGCTAATATTTAACTCCTATTGTAACCTGGAACTGAATGTACATAAAATTCCGGTAAACAATATTCCTTAGAGCTAATTAAGGAATTAAAATCCTCATGTAAAACCAATTAAAACCAACTTGGGAATTAGGAATGTTGTTTAAAAAACTATTCTCATGATCACCAAGGCGCTTCATATAATTGTTAAGCTGTGTCAAAGTATAAGACGATAGAGATTGTACCTTAGATTTTCTATATATATAGCAGTGTTTAATAATCATTTATGAGAGTTCTCGCAGTTGGCGTTAACACAAGGTTTCAAGCAGCTTCGTTCCAATTTTTTCAACTCCGCCTTTACTATTAGAGATATCGAAAACCAAGTAGGAAACCCACACTGCATCGCAGAACGAATGGATACTTTGTATATTAAGAGTTTTGCCTGTTGACTAAAATGCTCTTGGACTAGTATCATGTGCATATATAAATGTGTCATCCGCATACAGGATACTTTCAGAATCATTCGAATCATGTGGAAAGTTATGTTCAAGAATATTACATAGCAGATGGAATAGATAGCTGCCTGATGAACTTGGCAAACATTTTACCCAAGGCCGATTTAGTATTGTCAAAATCCACAAAACAATTGTCTGTCCTCGAAATAGTTTTTAAATAACTGCAACGAAAGGATCACAATCTATTCTAAAAAGTTTGTATAATATATTTATATATTCTAATAAGTTTGTATAATATCCCTAATGCTCCATCGAAGGCATTCTCTATATTAAGCGCTACAGCGACCGTGCACGTTTTGTTCCTTAAATTACAAATGACTTCATTCTGCGTCAATACATGAGTGACCTCGTTTGAAAACAAACTGATTTTCAGGGAGGTTATTAGTCACGAAAACATTTTCCAATTGAATTTTGATAACTTTTTCAAAATGCTTACCTATGATATTGGTCGAGAGTTCTCAATTAGACAATAATTGAAAATTTTTTGGTTTTTTCTTCAAAGGGTAGATTTCCGATATTTTCCAGCATTTTGGAAAATAGCCAATATTTAGGCAATGGTTAAAAAACTTTATTGCGCGTGGGGTAGCTTCCACACCTGAGAATTTTTTTAATTAGTACTTTTATTATATCCCGAACTTCATTCAAACTGTTTCGGGGCAATTTACGAACATCGAAATTTCATTAATATTTGGATCATTTTTATTTATTTTATTTATTTTATTTATTTTGAATAATATTCCATAACCTAGCCTTTTGGCCATAATCGGTCAAAAATGTCTACTTAACAGATAAATTTACATTACAATTCATAAATAAAAATTTGAATATAAAATAACATAATATTAAATAAAAGGTAAAAAAAATACATTTAAAAACTTATTACTGGTTAATAAAAAACAGTTAAATTGCACAAGTCAACCCAACAAAGCCCCATCAACCAAAAAATAATAAAAACAAATGTTAGAAAATGAAGTCAATCATGTATCTATATGAGCAAAAGCTTATCAAAAAAAAAAAAAAAAAAAAAAAAAAACCCTTTATATAAACCCTTTATATTCCAAAATGCAACATGCATAAAGTAGCACACACAAGCTCAACTGGAAGTTTACTTAATACTAAAAGTCAATACTAATTAAGGATTTTTTTTGTTTTATTTTTTATTTTATTTTTTTATTTTATTTTTTTATTTTTATTTTATTTATTTAATACGCTTGTGTAAGCATCATTCCTTGAATAAGATACCCTTTGAAATTCCATAACATAAAGCAATCCCGTGAACAACATGATCACAGTACAGGTAACAATTTCTCTCCCAAAACTATAATAAAATCACCAAACTTTAACAACATACCCTGAGTTATAATGCAAAGAAGCAACAAATGATATAAAAAACAACCCACAGATCTTGCACACAACTATTCAATAAAGACACAAATTACTGAAACTAATGACATTGATCAATGAATCCTAGACCAACATCTCAAGTTCCAGCAAGAAAACATTATAAATTCTGATTAAAATTAAAGAACATTAAGCTAAAAAAAAATAATAATAAGTCAAATTATCAGAAAATGCATGAGAAAAGTAAAACAACACATTCAAAGAATAAAACAAGTAGCCGATTCCGCATAAACCCAACAGGAACAGAGAGAAGATAAATAATAACCACAAAAATCTTCTTATTCCAACAGACCAAATTATGTTCAAAAACATTAATGAAAATCAAATATACACCCAAGAGGTACCACTTTTCATTCACAAAATGTTGAATGATTTCCGCAGAATTCATCCAATAAAGAAACAGCTACTAGAAATGAGGATATACCTCAGCTCATTAAAACATTAAATAAAAGACCATGTACTACACTTAGCAAGTGTAATAGAGACCATGCCAATCATTAGATTGCAATGGTTTTCGGTGTCAACCATTCCTAAAAGAAAAAATATTCGATGAAATCAGAAAGATATAAGCAACTTCCACCCATATTGCTGAAACAATCCAAAACGGAACACTTTAATTAGACTCAACTTAATGAACATTTCAATGCAAAAATTACACCACAATCACCAATCTGCAATCACATGCAACCGTAATGCAAACACACAGCAACATTATCAACTCACATCACACAAAAGACAAAATTTCCAACCACAATGGATGTATACAAATAACATGAAATCAAACAAAATCAAGTAGGACAAATCAGAAATCTATTATATAAAAGCATAAGCCAGGACCACTAGACCACTAGGGTTGTATAATTATAAACATCCGCAAAATAACTTTTGAACTGTTCGATTTTGTCAGCATCATCCAAATATACAATATCATTAACGATGAGTTTATTAAAACTCTTAGACTTTCTGTTACCTTTAACGTTTTTGGACCTATTCTAATATTCCAAATTCTTACTTTTATTTGACCACTTAATGCGCGATATTCGTCCGAAGTCCTTTTGCCATATTTATGAATTTTTTTTTCAATTCTTTTTTCATGAGTATTTAACCCTAAAAAGGGTTTTATTTTCTTCTGTAGTATAATTCTTTTGTTCTTCATTTCAATTTTCTTTGAATGTTTTTGTATTTCCGAATTAATACAATTGTTAAAATAAGAAATATGTTCATCTATAACGGCGGCAGATATGTGACTGCTAGAAAGAGGTTCTAAACTCACTAAGTCAAGATCAACGTCTTTACGAAATTAATTTCAGCTCCTATTTTCGAAAGATATAAACCATTTTGGTGCCAAAGCGATTAGAACAAAGTCAGAGAATTTTAAATTTAACATGACCGGGAAATGATCGGAGAATATAGGAAAACTAGATATATAGTAATGTGTAATTACTAAATCTAATAGATTTGTACTAATTAGAAAATTTTCAAAGAAGGAAGTGCCCCTAGAAACGAAAGTGTTACACCACACATTCTTGTAAAGTTAATACCTGAAAAGCCTGACCAATCGGATAAACTTTGGCCGTTAAAATTGATGATCGAATCGCCCCATTGTAGACTTCTTGAGTTCATGTCGCCTCCAATGAAAGCAGGATCATAACACATAGAAAAATTCTGAATCGTATCAAGGCTGCAATTAAAGTACGGCGAATATAAATACAGCCCAGTAAATATTTTCTAATCCGAACAGAAAAGTAAGATTTATTTCTATAAAAATATTTGAAAATTTATATATGGAGTACTTGGAATTAAACATTTTATATTATTTCCAATAAGTATTGCCATGACTTGGCTTGAGTAGTCACTTATAATAAATATTACTATCATCTAACTCGGTACTGCAATAGCGGACTTGCGGGACTCCTTCATAGACCAGATATAAACATAGCGTAATACTAAAAGTAAAAAAAAACAAAAATGAAACTATGACTTCTAACTCCCATGGCGACAGTTATAATATTGGTGTCTTCAATTTCTATAGGATATTGTGTCTGCTCTAACAACGATAAGGTTAGGTTAGGTTAAAAACTTATTTCTGTTAAAGAAGTTCCAAAAAGTTAAATAAATAAAAGGATTTTCAAAAAGTACTAACGACATGTTTGATATATTTGCGATAAAGAAAATATAATTAAATAATAAATTTAAAGTACAAGTTTTTTACATCCTAAACGTTCTCAGATTCAAAAACTACCAAATTATTTCTATTATTATTTTTTAGTAGAGAAGAATGTGACATGACATGTGGATTCTCACCATATATATTTAATTTCATATTTCTAAGTTAATTATTAAAAAAATTAAAAAAATCAAAAAGTAATATTAGAAGAACGAAACAGTACCACAAAATCCCCTCTTAAGGATTCTCATTCACTTAGAATCACATATCTTCAATTTTATATTTCTAGGCTCAATGTTACAGAAAATTCAAGAAGTACTATTAGAACAACAAAAAATATGTAATTTGAAGTTTCTTCGTTCAATTTTATAGAAAATTCAAAAAATACCATTAGAAAAATGAAAAATTACCACAAAGTACTCTCATGTGGATTCTTCACTTAGGACTACATATCTTTAATTTCATAAAGTACCATTAGAGAATAAAAAAGTACTACAAGTACTCTTGTAAATTCTTATCCACATAGCACCATGTATATTTAACTTCATGCTTCTTGGTCAATTATTACAAAAAATTCAAAAAAATACCATTATGAGAACGAAAAAAGTACCACATATTCAACTCTTATGAATTTTTTCTCACTTAGGACTGCATATACGTAACTCACGTAATTAAATAAAAATAAAAATTTTTCGTGTGTAGTATAATAAAAAATTAATTATTGAGTTTGAATAAAACATAATTAATTTCCCACTTTTACCCCCTTTTTTGTAGTTTTTATTCCCCATGCATGTAACAAAAATTTTATTCCAAGGATTTCTAAATTATAGTGGGATCCCATATTAAAATACGCATATGCATATGCCAATAAATAGAAGAAATGTTTTATGAAAAAATTAACAAAAATATATAAAATTTTACCCCTTAAAAGTTCTAATCAAAATATCGAATTTGTGTTTCTCTTTTTTGATAAGTTACGAATACGAAACAAATTTTATTTCAGCGTTTATTGGATTGAAAGAGATATATAGGGTACTAAAAAAGTACCAAAATACAGTTTTTACCCGCTTTCTTCCTAAAAGAACTGAATTTCAAGAAAGTACCGAAATGAATAACGATAACTATTAAACTTTTTTATCTCTATTAGTTTAGCATACACATAAGATTACCGAATTTAGCCGCTTTTACCCTTTTTTATCCCGTAAACATTAGAATTTTCAAAAATCCCGTCATGATGGGAGACCAACCAACCCGCAGTCCAAATTTGATGATGAATCACTATGTAAGTCTGTCAATCAGTCAGTAACCTTACTCTTTTATATATGTAATATAAAATAAATTAATATAAAATATAGATAGTTATAGATAGTTATTAAGAGTAAATTTTGAGTTTTTCTAAGGTGGGTTTCGTGTACAAAACAAATGTCAACCTAATGAAAATTAAGAATTTGAATTAATTCGGCATGTCTACTTAGCTCAACTAACATTAAAAGCAACAATTCAAGTTAAAGTAACAAGTATCAAATTATTTCGGGCCATATTTAGAGAGTAAATCATTTAACAAATCACTATATTCTTTTCTTGCATATCTAGTGGCACTGTTTTGAAAGAACATTGTTCTACGAAGGCAAGCATTGGTTTTTCATTTTGCATCCTGTTATTAATATTAGGATAAGAATGGCTTCCAAATGAAATATTTTCCTTAACTGATGGGATGATCAATATATCATTGTTAACATTTTTACGGGTTTCTGGTTTTTTACATTTAGCTTTGGCTAACATTTCCTATAAGATTTGTAAAGAAGGACAGCCTTTATAATTTCCATTACAGTTGGAACATATTGGCAAAGCAATACCTTTTTTATATTACCAGAGTTACAACGGTAACATTGAATCTCTCTTTTCTTTAGGGGTTTCCAAGAGATTAATTGGTTGAGAATAAAGCACTATTAATATCGTACCGTAAACTTGTGTCAATATTGTTTTTGGCAGAGAATTGTGTAATAAATTTACTGACCTTCAGACAATTCAGTCAAATGGTGCAAACCTCTTAAAATAACGCATACTCTTTTTAGTTCCGGCGGAGTAAATGAGTACGATTTTATTTCCTGAGATCTCAATATATCCATAATTTTCAAGTGAGCGGATAAGTCCTCAAAATAAAGCTTGCTCTTATTTCTAGATGAATTAACTATTTTATAACTAAACTATTAACTATTTTAAACTGAAGTAGATCCACTAATCTTTTGTTTAATTGGTTAACCAACTTTTTATTGTTTACGTTATGTAGTATAATTGACAGGCAGAATTTTTTGTTCACCTATAAACATTAAGTCTCCAATTACATTTGCTTTATCTGGGGTAAATTTGTGATTTATAATCCAAATAGACTATTATCATTAATTTTTAATAAATTTAAGAATATTAATTAAAGCGGAAAAATGTTATCTTGTCAGTTCCAGAGTAACCAGATCTTTTCCAAAAAAAAGCTAATGGGACGTTATTTGGAACTCGGTTACCAAAACGTAGATAGGACAAACTTTGGGTAAACAGTTTGTTATTTTTTAAAATATAAGTTTTCTTAAGTAATTGAATGCAGATTTGTTAGCTAATATGGTTCTGAGTAAATTAGGAATAAAGGAACGTGGTTACTGTTAGCTTTTATCCTTTAATGGTACTAAAGAAGAAAGTCAAATGTTTTTATTGAAAATAATCTCATTAATAAGAAAAATTTTAATTTTCATCAACAGTCCACCAAGTTAAAAAAATTACAAATATGATTCGTAAAAACAAATCTCACAAATTATCAGCATTTGATAGTATATGGCATGAAAAATTGAAAAAATACAATTTTCCCATATGTATTATAAAAATAATTAAATTATCTTTAGCAGAAAGATCCTTTAAAGTTAACGTAAACAACACCTTATCCTCAGGGCAGAAAATCTCGCAGGAGTTCCTTAAGGAGCTGTACTCCAATCTTATACTCACTATATATTTCCGACTATGTCCCCAAAAAAGGGACAGATATGGCGCCCTATGTCGATGATATATCTATAATAGTTAAAGGCAAACTTTTTAATGTTGTAGTCAAGAAACTTAAAAAAAAGTCTCCAAAATTTTATAAAATGCTATGAAAATGAAAAATTAAAATTAATACAGACAAAACACAAGTAATACTGATAAATCGCCTAAACGAATTAATCAGTCTACGTTACAAAAATGCGGTTATACCATTCACTGATACTGTGAAATATCTCGGAGCAAAATTAGATAAAAATCTAACATTTATTAACTACATAGAACGTGCTGTAGACAAAGCCACAAAATGTTTTAGATCTCTTTATCCTTTACTAAATGAAATGTCAAAGCTTAAATCGGATAAGAAGATAATTATTTTGGAGGAAAGCAGCAAAAATACATATAAAAAAGATGCAAGTAGTTCGAAACAAGGCACTGAAAATTGTTTATAAACTTCCACATTTGTATAGAAGTCAAGACCTCCATTCGAGATATTCACGCCCTACTATAAGGGAGATAATGACACTCAGAATATGACATTTTTAAATAAATGCCGGAATTCTGAGTACGATTTTATCAAAAACCTATCAGAGGATACTTGATGGTTAACTTTAGTTAACTAACAAAGTAAGATTATGATATAATGTTCTACTGATACAACTCGATTCCAGATAATAAACTAAGGTTTTGCCATAATTTTTCCTATAATCATTTCTATGATATATTTATTTGTTAATTTATAATATAAAATATCTTTTAATAACAAGATTGTAACTCATAAACTTGGTTTTAAAATTTGATTAAATAAAAAAGAAAGTCTAATGGTACTTTTTTAATGTTTTTTGAGTTAGAATCCACAAAAACGGAAATTACTGTAACTTTCTGTAACTATTTCGTATACTATGAATTTACAAACATGAATTTAAACTAACGGGGTCCTGAACGAATGAGAACAAATTTAAACGTTTTGATACTTTTTCGTTCTTCCAATGGTACTTTTCGAATTTCCTATAAAATTGAACCAGAAACATGACATTAAAGATACATAGTCCTATGTGGGTAAGAATTCACAAAGAGGGACTTTGTGGTACTTTTGCGTTCTTCTAATAGTACTTTTTGAACTTTCTATAATATTGAACGTAGAAGTATGAAATAAACGTACTTTTTAGTACTTTTTCGTTCATTTGAATTGAATCTAAAAATATGAACTTAAGATATGTGATCCTATGTGGATGAAAATTCACAAGCGGACTCTTTATGTGTTCGTGGTACTTTTTTGTTCTTCTAATGGTATGTTTTGAATTCGTTATAATATCTTTTGAATCTAGAAACATGAAATTTTCGTTCTTCTAATAGTACTTTTTGAATTTTTTGTAATAATTATTCTAGAAACATGAAGTTAAACATACGGTCGTAAGTGAACAAGTGTTCACAAGAGGCAATTTTATGGTAATTTTTTCCTCTTAATATTACTTTTTAAT
Organism: Protocalliphora azurea; assembly: GCA_932274085.1. Lineage (NCBI taxonomy): Eukaryota > Metazoa > Arthropoda > Insecta > Diptera > Calliphoridae > Protocalliphora > Protocalliphora azurea. Next base: position 44,922,374 of record OW026521.1, read on the forward strand.
TTTTTTATAAGATCCAAAAAGAAATTTCATCAGAAATGGGCAAGTTGAGAATGATTAATTTGATTAATTAATTTCAAAGAATATTTAATAATTTCAGGAATAATTATAATCAAGAATGTGCTTCCTTCTTTACAATAATTATAATAATTGATTTGATTTTTAAAATAGGATGTGTTTACATGGTAACCGAACGTTGTTTGGATGGTTGGTTTAAAGGTAAAAATTGGAAAGATGTTAGTGGTGTCTTTCCCGGAAACTATGTAACACCCTTAAGAGCTAGGGATCAGCAGCAATTGATGCATAGTTGGAAATTGGTACCACCTTCGACAACAATGCAATCCAATTATCAATCTGTAACATCATCATCTCAAGACCAAACACCACTTTCCATACCGACAACGGGAAATTATACCGCATCACAGCAACAACAACAGCAACTATCACCTAGTTATCCATCATCAATGCGTAATGATTTAGAAAATATAAATGCCCGTTTAACATTGGCCAATTTAACACCACACCAAGCCATGCCACCTGATTTGCCACCCCGTTATTTAGCCATAAGTCCTACTCCGGCCACTACAGCAACTAACAGCTGCAACACTACTATGACATCTAAAGAAAATCGTGATAAAGAAGCACAAAAAGAGAAACCTACCACAACTGGTTGCATATCAACATCATCCTCATCATCTACCAGTGCCACTTCATCTGCCTCGGCAGGACTTAAAAAGTTTTTAACACACATTAAATCTAGATCGAAATCACCCAGCGCTGCTGTAGCGGCAGCAGCTGCTATTGCATCTGTATCCACAATACAGGCAAATGTTACCACACAATCGCACAATAATGCAACGCAACATGCACTCAAACCTAATGCTCAAAATATGCAAACGCAAATGGCAAATATGAGCACTTCTTCATCTTTAACCCCGGTCCATGTACGGTATGTATTAAACGAAAGCTGAAGCTGTAAAGCTATTTAGCATTATGAATTTATTTTAATTACAGCTCTGGCTCTTGTCCCAGTCAACTTTTAAAAAATTTACCAAATGATGTAAATTATGGCAATGTAATTGAGAACAAAAGTCCATCCTCAACAACTGCAAATATAAGCTCCCAACAGTCGTCACCTCAAAACAATTATGGCTCGCATCGTATTAAAGGTCCTAAAGAAAGACCATCTTTGGAAAAGTAATACGCTAAAATTTGAAAACTTGTTTACTTTTTAAAATTTATGTTCATTAAAATATTTCTTGGATATTTTTAGTACACGTCCAACTATTGATTCAACTTTACGTAGTATTTATGCCAATCACATTCAACAACAATCGGCGTTAACGGCCAATAAATGTAGCCAACAGTATCAGCAACAGACTCAGCAACTACCTTTAACACCAAATTCAAATATAACGACTGCCATACATCATCGTAAATCACATTCTCTTGATGCCTCAAATATTCTACAATCATCTCCAATTACGCCGACAACAAGTTCCTTTTCTAATAATGGCGTTGGTGGTGGTGGTAGTGTAACAACTATTAAAACATCGGCTCCCCAATGTAATATAAATGCTGCTGCTATTCACGCTAGTGCTACAACGAAATCAACACAGAATATGAGTGAAAGGTAAGAAAGGATATAAAATTAAACATAAGTATGTACCTACATATTTTTTAAATGACGCAAGTAGTGCTTAATTTAAAATTATTTCGAATAAGTCAGCAAATGCAGGAATCGCCTTTTTTTGAATATTTATAAAGGTTAATATGTGTTTTGTAGGGGATGTATTTCCACAGTGACGCTTCGCAGTCTCACTGATCATATTCTTCAGTTTGTAAATGATGGTAAACTTAGTGTACTCATTTCACTTGATCGTTCTAATACTTTTAGTTCTATTTGTCATTCTGTAATGATAAGAAAGCTAAGAAATGAGAAAAATTTTCCTGAATCTTTCTCTAAACTTATATATAGTTATTTAGTTGGTATATCTCAATTTGTTGAACACAATGGTTTTTACACGATCTACTAGAAATCCTCAAATGTGCATAACCAGAATCTCTACATCTTTCTATAACAGATGTTTTGTTGTGAGAATTGTGAGGCTGTGGAATAGGTATTTTTTCTTAAAAATGTTCTTAGATACCCTATATTGTAACGATCATGCATGAAAAAATTTATAAAAGTCATGGTACAGTAGATATTTGATATTACTCGAATGAACACATTTGGTTATTTAAAGCTACTACAGCCATTTGTTAACATACATCAATTGAATATTGGTATCCTGGCATTATTAACTGATGTAAGAAGATTAGTAGAAGTTAACTTGAGACACATGTCATTTTTGGTATACTAAGTTTATTGAAATAAAAATAATTGTTGAAATAAATATAACTGGAAATCATAACACCACAAATCGTTGATTTAATGATATTAATATGGTAACGGGAAACCATTCTAGCATACCACATATTATTTACTAAAATCAAATTAACAACTTTACTCTTGGAGGCATTTATTATTTTAACGAGTACTGTTTAATGGAAATGAGACCCTATTACAACTTGAATTAATTTGACTAAACGCATATACTTCGAATTTAGACTGTCTAAATAGACATATTTTCTTAAATATTAATTTCCAATAGTAGAAAAGTACAATAGTCCAATAACCACGAAGGATGAACATTTTAATTATTTGACATAGAAAGAGTGTCAAAATAGGTATGATTTCTAATTGTCTTTCCCTATGTTAGAATTTGATCCAAAACCAAAATCAAGGGATATTTGAACATTATTGCGTTATCGGGCATTAAACAATATCGTATCATTCCGAACCAAACTGTCATGAATATTTGATCGCTTTTTGATAGAGAAAAGCGTTGCATTTTTTATATTCGATAGGTTAGGTTAGGTTAAAAAGGGGCGGCGTCTTCACGCCTCCACCCAGAGACCATCTTGTCCATTGTGCTAATAAAAGAGGAAAGAGAAGTAAAAGCAAAATCCTAAGCAGAACAAGGCACTAAAATAGAAAGAATAGAAATAGAAAGATAACGAAATAAAAGAATAGTGTGGAACCCAAGGCCGAAAAATCAACTCTGACTACCTCTAAGCCACTTTATCCCCATTACGAACCCTATAAGGTTGCCGAGTCCTAGTTCGTGTAGAATATGGCTCCCAAACTACTTCAGTCTATTACGCTGAAGCCCTACACAATGACAGAATATGTGCTCCACTGTCTCTAGCTGACATGTCTGTGTCCCACTTACTGGTCATACCAACAATGACCCTTAGTTTCACATGATTCATGCCCAGAAGATGCTTCGAATCTGCTGGTTTAAGACTAGGCCATAACGCTCTAGATACCTTGAAGTCCATTCTGCTCCTCCAAGCATGATTCGTCCTTCCTAAAGTCAATTCCCTTATGGCCATGAAATATGACCCAATCGGAATCCTAATCGATACTTCCACAAAAGACCAGCTTGATTCGTCCTTCCTAAAGTCAATTCCCTTATGGCCATGAAATATGACCCAATTGGAATCCTAACCGATACTTCCACAAAAGACCAGCTCCGAACCCTTAAGAGCTAGCTCATCGGCTATTTCATTGCCGAGAATATCGCAGTGACCAGGGACCCAACAGAGTCTTATTCTGTAGGCATCCATTAGCCTTCTAAATTCCTTCCTACACTCAAGAACTAATCTGAACTTGACACAATAACTTGCCATTGCCAGTAGTGCCGCCTGACTATCCACATAGACACCTCAGTGTCCCTCGCAACATTCTCCTCCAGTAATCCTAGGGCCTTGTGAATGCCTAGAATTTCTGCCTGGAAAACGCTGCAACTATCAAACAATCTAAAAGACCGTTTGATATCGGTTCCCCAGAAGTAGACACCCGCCCTGTGCCTACTTCCATCTTCGAGACATCTGTGAAGATAGCACAACCTCCATGGAGCTTCTCCGCTCCAGTCCAGAGGTCTCCACTAGGGATTTCGGTTAGTAGCTTCGAAGTCAATTATAGTACCGCATAATCCGTTTGTTCAGCTAAGGATAATGTTCGACTATCAAGCTTGACCTCACTAAGTATGCTAACATGCCCCGCTGTGAAGCTCCCTATCAATCCCAATTCCTTCAGTCCTCTCAGAACTCCTCAATTGGAATAAGGTGGGGAATGATGTCCAGTGCCGCATGAGGTGTACTTCTCACGGCACCCGTAATGCCAATTGAAGCACACCTCAGAACTTTAGAAAGAAGGTTCCAATACGTTCCCTTTCTCAATGGCTCCCACCATACCGAACATCCATAAGTGAGTATAGGTCTCACAACCACACAATAGAGTTCCTGCACGCGTAGTAGGCATTAAGCCCCTTCTTGGCCCTCCAAGTAAATGCCCAGTTACTTGGCCTCCCTTGACAATCTGAGTTCTGTCCCATTCAATACTAAATGTCTCAACCTGGTAAATAAAACTAGCTCAGTCTTTTCAGGGTTGACTCCCAATCAATTACTGTTTGCCCATTGGGAAAGTTCTCGCAGCCCAGATTGCATGACCTCGCTGATTAGGTAGAAATTTACCCGAGACCGACATTACCACATCGTCAGCGTAGGATACGATCTTCCTTCCCATGGCATTGAACTGCCTCAGTATGACGTTCATTGCCAAAAGCCACAATAATGTCGAAAGGACCCCACATGCGGTGTGCCCCTTGTCACAAGCTTCCTTATGCAGGTGTCTCCCATGCACGAGTTGATAAGCAGATGGGTGATCCACTCGATTATACAAATACCTAACGAAGCGAGTGATTCTTGAATCGCCTCTATCCTAATGTTGTTAAAGGCCCCTTCTATATAACGCTGCCTTATGCAGCAGACACCGTTCAATAAAATTCACCACATCATGTAGAGCACTCTCAACAGACTTACCCTTAAGATAGGCGTGTTAAGCGTCGCTGACAACCTGAGTTCCCATACCACTCCTTAGGTATAGGTCGATCAGACTTTCAATTGTCTTCCTTGTCCTTGGGCTTCGAGTGAGTCATCCTACCCGCTTTGGGTATGAAAATAACCCTCACCTCTCTCCACCCCCTGGGAATATATCTCACTTTAAGACATTCCCTAAATACCTCCACGAGTAGTGAGATGACCCTATCATTGACATTCTGTAACATGGCCGAAAAAATGCCACCTGGGTCCGGTGACTTGTATGGCCCAAATGAGTTTACCGCTTATCTTACCTTGTCTCCAATGATCATCTTCTTTATCGCATCAATATCACCCTCTTTTGGTCCAGACTGTAGGTTATCACTGGCACTACCTGTCATCCTATCAGATTCTATATCTTTACAGCCAGGGAAGTGAGCCTCCATCAGTAAGCTGAGGGACTCCGAGCTAGACCCCGCCCACGACTTTTCTGCACGTTGTATATATCCAGGGTCCTAGGATAATATCCGTCTAAATCTAGACAGCTCGTTAACCGAGTCCACGGGTTCACAAATTCATCTATGATGTCCGTTTCCCAATCCACCTGACGCCTTGTTAGCTTGGCTCTATTAAACAGCCTTCTTACTGTAGACCGTTTGACCCTAAGTTCCCTGGTCCACCATTTCGGCTGCCCCCGTTTTCCAGAATGAATAATCGTGCATCTGAGCTCAAAGCTACTCTTAATTACATCCGTGAAATTATTCACGACTTGCTCGGTACTCTCAGCTGAATTTCTCCAGCCTCAGTATCCGTCAAATCCCTATGAACTAACTCATCGAAGTACTTCCAATCCGTCCTTGTGGAGTTCCTATAAGGCCTTCCCCTCGGTTTCAAAAAGTCAAGACTGAAGGATATCATGCTATGATCCGAAAAGAAATAATTCGTAGTCACCCTCCAATCCTTAACAAATTCATCCCCTTGGTTCGCCAGGGTCACATCTATAACCGTTTTCCTATCTTTCGTTCTGAATGTAGGATCATTACCCCTATTACAGATATAAAATCAAATACTAACTCACCCCTCTTGTTGATGTCCCTGCTTCCCCATTGTTAGTGGTGAGCATTCGCATCACATCCAAGAACCATGTACACTCCTCTCCTCCTGATGTACTGAATGCCAGTATAAGCCTTCTGCCTCCAGTGGCTTCCCGTGGCCTTAAACCACATACCCTGTTGTCCACTTTGGAGTCAATAAGGAGCTTTGTCAATTCGGTTGAGGCAACTTCACAGTGATGCAAGTTAATTTGCATCACTGACAGCCTCTTTGGGTTTATCAGATTTGGCATACCTAAATCTAATTACCCGAAAACCAAAATTGACAACTCCACCCAGCGACTCCAGCTTCTTCAGAGACTCCTGATCCAATGCGAATTTGAAGTCTCTGCCTTAGTTCTCCTTACAGGTCATGGAGTTCACAATCTTCCATTGACCTGTATCTAGACATACATTCTGATTTTCCAATACTGTTAGAATGGTTTCAACCTATGGAATGGGTGGAGGAAACCATGCCGTCACTATTGAACGCAGGGGCAACTCAGACGCCAGTATCACCTCAAGTTTCGCCCCCCCCCCGGATAAAGAGACTCGCACTTAACAACTGCGTTTTTAAGAAATTCTTATTACCGCAGTTGATAGTTTTAACACCCTTCATCCAGTCAGGGCCTTTGAAGGATACCTCGTCCGGCCTTCCTCTTACGAGGGCGATCTCTTCTTTCGGCTTCTTCGATGTTGAGGGCTGTTCGCTTCCTGACTCAGCTCTTTTAACATCCTTCTTGTGGGGGCCCTTAGCGGAGCTGGAAGGTATGAGAACATTCTTGGCTATTGAGGTTTATATTCGATACTGTATATTGAATTTATGCGAATGTATTTTTTATTTATGTATATAAAAGTTAGAAATTTTTATATTATATTGATCTCAGGTGTATTGTTATTTTGTCCATTAGTGGTTTAATATTACGATAATATGTATATAAATATGTGAAATGAATATAATTTCGCTTAAAAATAATTTCAATATAAAAGCAAAACGAAACGTGTTTTCAATCGGCATTGTTGTAAGATCTGATTTAAGAAATATTTTACCATATTGTTTATTTTTTTCTGATTTTAGTCGTTTTCGCTGTGTGGTTCCTTATCCGCCCAACAGTGATGTCGAACTGGAACTTCAAGTCGGTGACATTATATTTGTGTACCGCAAACAAAAGAATGGTTGGTATAAAGGTACCAATTCACGAACTTATAAGACTGGTTTATTTCCTGCTTCATTCGTTGAACCCGATATATAAATTTAAAAGTAAAAACAGTGAAAACACATTATAAAAGACTTGTACAACTGTAAGTTTAATTCCACATTATTTTTTGTTCTTTATTATTTTCCTTCCTTATTTGTAATACATACATATGTAAGTTTATTTTATGAAACATATCATTCATTATTATTATTCTTCCATTTCGATCAAAATTATATATATATATATATATATATATATATATATATATATATATATATATATATATATGTATATATATATATATTCTCAAACTGCCATTAATAGAAAATCTTCATTTATACTTTTAAACGCTGGTCGATTTAAAGTTAAATAAAGATTTATTTTTAGTAAATATTTAATTAATATTATTTTATTATATTATAAACAAACGTAAAGAAAAAAAAATTATTTAATAATTGATTGTATTTTTTTTTTAATTTTTCATAATCTAAACAATAAATATAAATATACACAATGATTTTGTTAAAATATATGTTTCAATAATAATCGAATATGTTTAACAAATATAAGAATATGTTTAATGATTAAAATTATAGCAGCAAATATTTCGAATATAAATCCGCTGCAAGGCTTCCTTAAGTTTATAAGATTTTAACTTTTAAGTTTATATTAATAACTTTTTTCAACAAACAATTATTTTTACAGATACACATACATACAAAAATTAATATATTTTGTTACATTTATAGTTATGTAATATGTATTGTATATGGAATTTTGTTACAGATTTAATCGAATTTTTTCCCAAATCATTTAAAAATATTGTGATGTTTTATGTACATTTTTCCATTTATTTTTTAAGTAAATTTCAATATTACTGTATTATTTAATATTAACGTAGCTTAGCAAAACTTAAAATACATATAGTTCAATGAACTTTTTTCATTAGAAATACTAACTTGAATTTTAACGCCAGCCAATTTTAACTTTTTATATAATATTTTCAAATAAAATGCAAATAAAATATTAGTTTTATTAAAGTTAATTTGTCTGAATTTTCTTATGAAAATAAAATAAAGGTATGTAAATATTTATTTAATAAAAATTTGAACAATTTATCTCGGGCAGCAGAATTTATGTTACGAATACGTATTTACAATATTCGTCTGAGATCCCATAAAAAAATATATTATGGATTAGATTTTAGAACGTCCTTGATCACTGAGATATTCCAGAAATCCATGTTTGTTAATATATATATATATACATACATATATATATATATATATATATATATATATATAATTATTTATATATTTACTCGTATTTAATTTCCATTCTAAGTTTTTATTTTCAGATGCAAAAGTAATCAAATATATAGCAAAAATGATATCATACAAACGGAATATATATATTATAACGAAGCATGTTGTATATGGCGCAGAATAAAAATCCTCCAACAGTAACAACGGCAATTCTTCGGAAAAAACTGGGCAATGATAAGCACATTGAAGACATGTACTCTTTTGATGAATTTAATTTAAATATAGTTACCTGGTAAAATACGTCTTTTATACATATATTTTGAATAAATTCTTTCAAATTTTTTTTAATTTATTTAATATCGACAACTTTTGGAGTATAAGATTAAAACATAAGGATTATATGAGACCATTGGTGCATTCCTTTCGGATGTTATGTCGCAGCCTCTATAAGTTTTTTTTAGCGGATGTGGGAAGCCCATAAAAGAGTGTGCAAGTAAGGAAATGAAATGTATTTACAATTTTATTTAAAAACGATTTTTCTTATTCTTACTATAATTGGTGCAGGCGTTAAGATGCCGCCCTTTTTAACCTATCCTAACCTACTATAATTTTTTGGTATTTATACAGATATGTTACAGAAATTTTTTAGAAGTGAAAAATTTATTATAGTTGAATTCGTAACGTTTACGCTATAATACGTTTTCACAAATTCGAAAAATGTTAAAAACACACTTTTGACAAAATGTAGTATAATAGAACCAGTTGATTAATGAAGGAAAATATTTAAAAGAATAATTGAAAATGAAAAATATGTTTTAAATTAAATTTAAAAATTTTGTGTGTTCACTCAACAAAAATAGGGTTTTTATCCACTTAGATAGATAGATAGATAGATAGATAGATAGATAGAGAAGGTAGATGTGATACCAGACAGTACCACATCTCCACCCAGAGACCGATCCCGGTCCATTGTGAGTCCCTTCAACAGAACAGTTGTGAAATAAGGGTATAGAATATAGAAATAAGAAATAAGGGTATAGAATATATAAAATTGAAAATACAGAGTACAGAAAAACTAAAGTGAAAGGTAAAAAGAGAACAGAAACGTAACGAATCACAGAGGGGGACCAGCAATGCCACCAATCCCCCTAGGGTTAAACCCTTGATTCTCCCTCAAGCAGCTAATTCCCATGACGAAGCCTATGACGTCAACAAGATCTACACTCCGAACGTCACCTAGCCCGTCGAGGAACTGTCTACCCAGCCACTTCATCCTACGATGCTGTAATCGCGGACAATGGCACACAATGTGTTCAATAGACTCGGTCTCATCGATGTCCTCACACAGTCTGCAAAAATCAGAACTGTTAGCGTCCATTCTAGACCTCATCTTTCCTATCAGACAGTGACCCGTTATGGCCCCTATCATGACCTTTAAACTCTTCCTATTCATACCCAGGAGAGTGGTAGTGCCTGCCTTGTCCAATACCGGCCATATCGCCCTCGACACATTGCAGTCCTCCCTACTTTCCCAAGCCGAATTGGTTCTGACCAAGATCCAATCATTGATCTTCCCATAGAAGAAACTTAGTGGTGGTTTCACATATGTCTCTCTATCCGAGAAGTTCCCTGCCGCACCTTGCCTTGCCAGTTCATCAGCCAATTCATTGCCTGAAATATTGCAATGGCCAGGCACCCAGCAGAGTCTCACCATGTAGTCCTCCATCAACTCTCTTAGTGTCTTCCTACAGGCAGCTACTAGCCTGGATCTCACCAAATGTGTCCCCAAGGCCTTCAGAGCTGCCTGACTATCCACATAGAGAGTGACCTCGGTACCTCTCGCAATGTTTCGCCTGATCATTTCCGCGGCCTTCAGGATGCCGAGAATCTCAGCCTGAAAAACACTGCACTCATCAGGGAGTCTAAAAGAGCCCTTCAAATCCGTGCCCATAATATAGACCCCCGCCCCGGTACCCTCGACCATCTTTGATCCGTCCGTGAACACTGCGCAACCTTCATATAGTCTCTCAGTGCCGGACCAGATCTCCCTATCAGGTATCACCACGACAGGATTTACTCCAAAGTCCGATTCAGCGGCCATGTAATCTGATGCCCCCGTAGAGTTCAGATTAACCTCACCGTAACTGATCTCGTAAATGACCTTGGAGTGACCTGCTCTTGATGAGCCTAATAGTCCCAATTCCCTAAGTCTCAGTAGACTCTTTGCCGCCATACCCCTCACAAACTCCTCAATGGGTAGGAGATGAAGTATGACATCCAGAGCCGCTTGTGGTGTGCTTCTCATTGCACCCGTGATGCCAATCGAAGCACACCTTTGCGCCTTCGACAAAAGGCTCCTATTGCTCTTGCGTTCCAGTGCCTGCCACCAGACAGAACAACCATATGAAAGGATTGGTCTCACCACCGAAGTGTAAATCCAATATACAACTTTCGGTTTGAGTCCCCAACTCTTACCTATGGAGTTTCTACAGGTGTAGTAGGTATTGAGGCCACGCTTGAGTCTTTCCTGAACATTCCTCTTCCAGGTCAGTTTGCTATCAAGGAACACCCCCAGATATTTCGCTGAGTCTGAAAGCTTCAGTTCAGTCCCACATAGCACCGGTAGTCTGAATCTCTCTACCTTGTACCTCCTAGTAAACAGAACCAACTCTGTCTTTTCCGGGTTCACTCCCAACCCCTTATCAGCAGCCCACGAGGACAGCTCACCCAGCGCTGACTGCATGATCTCACTGATTGTGGGAAGAAATTTTCCCTTTACCAGTATGACCACATCATCCGCATAAGCCACGATCTTCCGCCCTCTACTATCGAATTGACGCAAAATCACATCGACAGCCATTAGCCACAGCAGGGGTGAGAGCACTCCCCCTTGCGGAGTTCCCCTAGTCACTAGTTTTCTTAAGCATACTCCACCCAAGCTTGAATTGATAATCCTGCTGCTCAGCATGAGGATTATCCATTCGATCAAGAAGTCATGTACCTTAAGATTCACCAGCGCCTGCTTGATAGCGTCAATCTCAATATTGTTGAACGCTCCCTCAATATCCAAGAACGCGGCCATGGTGTATTCCTTATACCGAAGCCCTTGTTCTATATAACCCACCACATCACTTAGCGCACTCTCCACAGATTTACCCTTCAGGTAAGCATGTTGAGCACTACTCATGATGCTGGAGCTACCAGACGATCTTAAATATAGATCTATCAGTCTCTCTAAAGTCTTCAAGAGGAAAGACGATAGGCTGATAGGTCTATAATCCTTGGGTTTCGAGTGACAGGTCCTTCCACCTTTCGGTATGAATATAACCCTAACCTCTCTCCACCCCCTTGGAATATGTCCATGTATTAGACACCCCTTAAAAATCTCAGCCAGTAGTTTACGGACCACCAACGGTGCATTCTGCAACATGGCCGGAAAAATACCATCCGGGCCTGGTGACTTATAAGGCTCGAATGAATTCACCGCCCATGTGACCTTCTCCACCGTTATTAGGTCTCTTACCACTGTTCCAATCATCCCACTGGTGGACTCCGTGAAGAAGTGTTCTACCTCACCTGATTCCTCCACCAATGGATCCCTGCAACCCGGAAAATGGGTTTCCAAAAGTACATTAAGTGACTCAGAACTAGACTCCATCCATGAACCATCTGATCTCTGGATACTCCCAGGAACACTAGGGTCCTTTGACAGTATCTTCCTGAATCTGGAGAGTTCATTGACCGAGTCAATGGCCTCGCTGAATCTAATCCACGAGGCTCTTTTAGCTCTTCTTATGTCCTTTTTGTACTTATTGAAACACACTCTATAGGTGCCCCAATCCTCGTCCCTACCAGATCTATGGGCCTTGTTGTACAGCCTTCCAACTGTGGTCCGTTGAGCCTTCAACTCCTCCGACCACCAGACTGGCTGTTTCCTCTTACCCGGATAGCTCACCGGGCAGTTAAGCTCATAGCTTCTGTTAATGGACCCCGTTACCTTCCCCACTATTTCGTCAAGATTTTCCCTCGACAAGATCTCCAACGGAGTTCCAGTCAATCTTGACCCCAGATCCCGCCCGAAGGCGTCCCAATCTGTCCTCCTAGGATTCCTGAAAGGTTTCCCCTCAGAACCTCGGAAATTCAGACTAAAGGTTATCCTACCATGGTCAGAGAAAGTACATCCCATGGCCACCCTCCAGTCTTCAACTAGGTCCCTCGAGTTGGTCAGTGTGATGTCTATTACTGAATTCCTATCCTTCGTTCTGAACGTAGGAGTATTATCCCTATTACAGATTAAAAGATCATTTGCAATAATAAAATCAAAAGTTGACTCACCTCTCTTATTAGTATCCCTGCTACCCCATTGACTGTGGTGTGCATTAGCATCGCAACCGAGCAATAGACGTACTCCATTCCGTCTTGCGTACTCGGCTAAGGCCCACACCCTGTCATCTGGTGGTTCCAACTCCTCATAGGGCATGTACACCGAGGCCAAGGCCAGTTTACCGCCTCCCAATGCCTCTCCTTGGACGACCGTTAGATCACCATAACTGAAAGAGTTAAGAAGAATTACCTGAAGATCATTCTTCACCAAAATACAAGTTCTCACCTTATCCTCAGTGGACGGCTTGAAAAATTTTGTATCCTTTGACCCTTAAACCACAGACCTGGTTATCATTTAGCCAAGGCTCCTGGATTAGGGCCACGTCCACATTGGTCTCACTGAGGTAGGTTATCAATTCGGTCGAGGCCGCTTCACAATGATGCAGATTTATCTGCACCATCCGCAACCTCTTTGGCTTTATCATTTTTCGCGTAGCGAAATTTGATGTAGCCAAGCCCGAACGTAACAACCCCCCCCCAATGAGTCCAGTTTCCTAATAGATTCCCGATCCACTGCGAATCGGAAATCTTTACCCTGGTTCTCTTTACAAGTCAATGAAGAAACAAGTTTCCATTGACTTGTATTGATCCCCCTATTTTGTCCTTCCAATATTCCCAGTATGACTTCCACCGGTTTAATGGGTGGTGGAATCCATACCGTGACTATTGGTCGCAGAGACAATTCCGACGCTGGTATAACCTCCAGTTGCGCATCTGGACAAAGGTTGCCACATCTGTTGATCGCGGCTTTCAGGAATTCAAAAGTTCCTTTGTTACCGCAACCAACAGTCTTGACGCCCCTTGTCCAGTCTGCACCCATGAAGGCTATTTCACCCGGCCTGTGCCTTGCCTGGAAGATTTCGTCCATAAGTCTATCCTCAATCAGCCGCCACATTTCCGTACTGATTCTCCCATCTGGATCAGCACGGTCAATGACTGCTGCTTGAAGAATGTCCGACTTGGACGAATCCTTCCCCTTTTTGGACGATGAAGGTTGCACGTCACCAGATACTACCCGCTTTACTACTCCCTTATGAGAGTTTTTAAGCGGGCCACTTGGTGCATTACCAACCTTCTTCGCAGACGGAATCTGCTGGTCATCTCCCGACCTCACTCTTTTTATGATTCCCTTAGGGGGACCTTTAAAAGAGTCATGCGGAATATGACCTGCTTTCTTAGAGGTAGAGGGTATCTCATCTCCAGGCAGAGCTCCCCTAATTGACCTCATTTGAGATCCTTTAGCGGGGCTCGCAAGAGCTTGATTTACCTTCTCTACTCTCTTCTCAATGAGTTTTTTCCCACTACCAATCCTTGCTGCCCTGTCGCTTCCCTTGAGAGAAGCTACAGGACTGCTGGATGGCTTGTGAGTATCACACTGTGTGACAGCGTCGACGTTTGGTTCCAAAGTGTTGGTAGACACGGACTCTTTACCCTTGCGAGCAATTTGCGGACCTTCCTCTACCTCCACTTTAAAACCATCGGGATAAGACAATCCCAGGATGTCACCGATGGAGCCATAGGTCCGTTCAAACCTGTAGATGCTCTTTCGGTGTTTCCTGCGAACATGCCTATCCCGCCCGTCTAACAGCGATGGGTCCTTTTTAGCCAACTTATTTAGTGCAGCTATAGAGGCCCTAACACCGTTTTTCGCCTTTTCAAGATTCGTTCGGCTGTCGGTTGCGGCTTGCTCATCCATTGGATATGCTACCGCTACCTGCCGAACAATAGGTTTGGCCGTAGGCCTTGGCATGCCTGATGCCCCCGTCGAGCTCACCTGCTTCCTACCCGGAGTTGACGCAGTGACTGCATTTCCGATTTCTTTGCCCCGGTCAAGAGCAGAGACCACTGTTGTCTCATGCTCTTCATCGGATAAAAGAGACAGGTCCTCCAGTCCCTCCGTCGCTCCAGATCCTACAGGGTCCTCCGCCGAGTCTAGCAGGCTGTCCTCCTCCGTTAGTTGGGTCATCAGTTGTCCGTGTTGAATGAGGATGTCCGTATGCAGTCTCATTAAGTCCATGTCATCGTCCCCATCCTCATCTTTCCCCCCTTTCCCGACGTCGTCCTTGTTTTCCCCTACTTTGACCCTATCCCTAACTCGTAAGTCAGCTTCCGTCCCTTCTACTACCCTAGTGTTGGTTTCTTTGTCCGTTGTCCCATTGTCCTGTTCAATACTTAACCTATCAGTTTCCATTTTCCTTTTTCTATTTGGTCCCACGAGTATGCCCGTAAAAAATAGACCATCTCGCGCAGTGACGGCATACGCGGACTAGGCTGTAATACAACTGACCCTTGCCATCAGCATCAGAGGGGAGCTGTTCACTATTAGTTTCTTTTAGCACTAACTAATCATTCAGATCCTCGGCACTGCTACCAACCACCTTGATCTTAAAAGTGCATAAGACCCATTTATTTGGTCCACGGAAAACGCATGACCCAAGACCGTACCCAGTGTCAGAGATGTATTCACTTCGGCGGAAACACCAAATAGAATACATCAATGCATCGTATCCAGTCCAGCAAGCCTACCGTTTTCAGGACTGGGTGTGATACAAAGGATGCATTAATGTCGGCAAGGGAAGAGGACTCCAGCACCGTACATTAGTGCCTCCAGTGTCTCTCGCCCAATCCCCCCTATCCGCCACCTGGGGACGCGTCCGATGGAAGTAAACAGGTAAAGACTCCACTTACTGTTAATTAAAAAATGCTTAAAATTCTTATAAAATTGGTCAATATATATTTTTTTAATGAAATTAATAAAAGTAATATCCATTGTTTGTTTGCATTAATTTTTAAAGGTTTCTTACATTTCAATGCGATGAAAATATTAATTCCATTTTACTATTTTTATGTGAATTGACGAATTTTTTCGCATTTCGTTTTTTTTTTTTTTTTTTGAATTTTAAAAATTTAAATGGCGTAGCCTTTCGCTAACATATTGCCAGGGTGTACATCCAAAAGAAGCCTCCTTCGCAAAACATCCACTCGATCTACACCTTCGTGTAGAAAGTTAGAGTTCCCGAGTTCAGCTCCCTAAGTTTAATGGTCTCCACCAATATCAATTTCAGTTTGTGTGGTACTGTACCAAATCCAAAATACAAGTTAGTATAACAAAATCGAATGCATGTGACATGTTTTTAATAATATTTTTTTAACATTCTACATTAATTTTTTCATTTCTACGTTTTAATAGTATTTTATAAAAAAAAATATTTATTGGGGTATGTCATAGAACACAAATTCTTACCCCAGGTCTACAACTGAGATTAACGCTGATATAATATGTGAGATAACGCCGGCAGAGGAGAGTAAACATTTTGTTTATATTATATTAAATCTTAAAGAAGGGGTACACGTATTCTAATAAATCCTATAAGATATTATTATTTTCAATCAGTTACAGAGTAAACATGTCCTTTTTATTTAAGAAATTCGCACTTTTTTAACACAATTTTTATAAAAATGATTTTTAACATGTAAAACAAACACTAAAACTAAACAATTTTGCAAAATAATATTGTTTTTCAATAATTTCCAAAATACACATGCACACACACAAGCAAACTTTCGTGTATGTGTATTTTTTTGACAGTTCATCTTATAAGATGGTTGTGTAGAGAAATCTCATCACAGCAGTCTCATAATACATCTTATAATACTAATATTTGAATCTACACGTGAAATAATTCTCTCAGAGAGCGAATTTGACACAAAAATCTTACATATTATGTTACGTCTAGACGGGCTGTTACAGCCCATCTAGACGAAATGTAATATGTAAGATTTTTCTGCCAGAGAGTGTCAAATTTGTTCTCTGAGAGATTTATCTCACGTGTAGATTCAAATATTAGTATTATAAGAAGTATTTTGAGATTGTTGTGAAATTGTTTCCTTTTAATGTTTGTTTTACATTTTAAAAAACATTTTTATCTTGGAAATTACTAAAAAATAATGTTGTTTCCTTTTAATGGTTGTTTTACATTTTTATAAAAATTGTCTTAAAAAATGTGAATTGTTTAAACAAAAAGGACATGTTTACTCTGTGACTGATTGAAAATTAAATCTTATAGGATTTATTAGAATAGATGTACCTACCCCTTAAGATATAACATAATATATGCAAAATGATTACTCTCGTCTTCCGGCGTTTCTTCACATAATACATCAGCATTAATCTCAATTGTAGATTTGGGATTACATAGTGTACATTATAAAATTTTTTATCAAGACAAACGTCAAACCCAACGCGAATTTATGGAAGGTGGCAACAGTTGCACAAAAACAAAAATATTTCGTATTCATTATTGTCTTTTTAAATATGCAGTTTGACAACTGTAACAACCAAAATAATAATCTGCTGTTTAACTAAGGTTACCTTGTATATATTCGCACTGATTTTGACGTTTGTTTTGATAAAAATATGCCTAATGTAGACACTAGGTTATAGCCCGTCTAGACGTAACATAATATGTAAGATTTTTATGTCAGAGAGTGTCAAATTTGCTCTCTGAGAGAATTATTTCACGTGTAGATTCAAATATTAGTATTATAAGATGTATTATGAGACTGTTGTGATGAGATTTCTCTACACAACCATCTTATAAGATGAACTGTCAAAAAATACATAGTTTGCTTGTGTGTGCATGTGTATTTTTGAAATTACTGAAAAACAATGTTATTTTGTAAAATTGTGTTAAAAAAGTGCGAACTGATTAAATAAAAAGGACGTGTTTACTCTGTAACTGATTGAAAATAATAATATCTTATAGGATTTATTAGAATACGTGTACCCCTTATTTAAGATTTAACATAATATAAACAAAATGTTTACTCTTCTCTGCCGGCGTTATCTCACATATTATATCAGCGTTAATCTCAGTTGTAGACCTAGGGTTACGCTATACTAACATTTTTTTAATACTTAGAATTGTCAAACTCCATACAAGCAAAATGTCAACGTGACAAACTTCATAAATAAAAATTATGAATTCGCCGCTGCGGCCACCTGTTTCATTTCGCCATGATGGTAAGTAAGCAAAACAAAGTTCTACATTTATTAATTTTATCTTCATATATTTCCAGGTAATTCTCCTTGCTTTATTCAAAATATTATACAACTTGGTAAGTATCGTCCCTGTTATTGTTTTGAATTGTTACTAATAATTAAATTTTTCTTTAAGGTGCCGATGGCCTGCTGGAGATTGGCAACCTACACACTTCACTAGCAGTTCATCCAAAATAAGAGCCAAGAATGGACTGGGCTCATTTAAAATATTATTTATTTGCTCTGCCCGTTTCCACAGCCCCTATTTAATATATAAGATCACTCATTTTTCAAATCGGCCGAGCAGTTCCTATTGAGTAATATTTCCGCCGTTTTGACTCTATTTCTCTTTGAACGGCCGGCTGGTGCATATTGACTGATGCTCCCGCCGTCTTATTCTATCTTGTCTACAGCCGGCGAGATCTTAACTGGTAATGTGCCCGCCACTTCAAAGAATAAAATGTGGAAGGTTTCCTTCGCGCAAAATTTTTTCTGCCATCAGTGGCGTATTTTTAGGCGGGGGCAATCCTTACTTGCTTGAAGATGTTTCAATTTGCATATGTAACTATCCTTTAATCTCAATAAAATTTTTACACTTGCCTACATCCTAGCATGGACCAGAAAGTGATTTCCCTACAATTTGTGAAACAAAAGATGAATACATATCAAATTAACAGAGTTAAGTTCAATATAAAACTCAATTACTACATACAAGTTCTTTAAGATCTAATTGAAGATAACCAGGCATTTTTCATGAATCGTTTGATTCCGCCAACTTATTTAAATGTTAAACAAAATAATACATTTTCTTTCAAAACTTAAAATTTATTTAATTTTTTGTGGTTCAACATAATTTTGAAAACAATTAATAGGATCCTTTGCGGTAAATTCACTATAAGCTTTTCGGCTACCTTGGAAATTCTGAAAAGGAGCAAAACCACCAACATTTAAACGATATGCAACTAGATAATTAGTTGTCTTAGAATTACATACCTTAAAATCGCCGACAATTAAACACCAAAGAAAAATAAATACCAAAGGCATTACGCTAAATGCAATAACCAATTCAAATAAATTGTATGATGTAAATAAGGCCATTATTATTTTTATAAAAAAAGAAGTGTTATTAAGAACTTTGTCAAGAATTACCGAAATTGACTAGATTGTTGGTAATTTGGGAATGATTGATTCACAGTGTTAACGAATTACATCACTATTGTGAATGACATGATAACTGCGCAACGGCCTGGCAGCTCAGACAAAAAAACAGTATTGTTATATTAAACGTGTAGCTAATTTACCACGTGTCTATACTATACAAATTTTTATCAAGACATCAAAATTAGTGTGAATTTATATAAGTTAAGCAGCCGATTATTATTTTTGATTGTCAGTTGTGAAGTTGTATATATAAAAAATATTAAAGCACTCTCCTTGTTGTTTCTGTACAATTGTTGTCACCTACCATTAATTAGCGTTAATTTTGACGTTTGTCTTGATAAAAAATTGTCTAATATAGACACTACGATACATTTAAAAGTTAATCAAATTAAGCCAAAAATCGCTGGAATATATCAATATATTTTTAGATATTTAAAAAATTTGTATATCGCTTATCCTTTATTTTGGACGACTTAATCTTTGACCTTCACAAAAAATCTGTGTTAGCAAATATGTCGGTTGCTACAATAAACCGGATACGTTTAAATAAAAAATATTTTTCCTCTAAAATCATTTTAAAACCGCTAGATTTGAGGTAAAAATGCCTAAGTTAACATCACTGTTGGTAGTTGTCATTTTTGGACCTCCAACTTTTGTGGAAAAAGTTTTCCTATTGTAGTTTTTTCTGAAGAAGTTATTAGGAAAAATTACCAAAATGAAAATCCCCTTTGGAAAGAAACACGCTGAAATTGCAACTTCATTGTAAGTTAAGATATATTGTTAAATTAATTATATTTTTCTTTCAAGTTTATGTGGATGGACATTTGATGCAAGTGAATCGTTCAAACACATTGCATAACCAATATCTTACACCACACACAATTGTACATTATTTTTGTTAAATATTTTGTTATAATTTACGATTTTTTTTGTTTTCAGTGTTTCCTCTGCCGTTGGTTTCGGGGGTGCTGCCAGTTTGACTCTCTTGTACTTCACCGACTGGAAGTTGGTATTGCAATACGTACCCTTCTATGGTTCTAAATTCGAAAAATCTGAATAAATGTATTCAGTGTGGCCCCTTCTTTTTAGACTTATAACTTAATGTTAAATTTTTTGATGTTCAAAATAAAAAATAAGATTTAACTGATAAAAAAATGTGTTATATAAACAGGGGTTGAGGTCCGGAAGTTCCTAGGAGGAAATTCTGGGATTTCCTGTCAAAATACTCTCGGGGATTCCCGGATTTTTTTTAAATTTCCCGGGAAAACGGAAATGAAATATTCTTGTAGTTTTAAAATTTTAAAACATTTTGCTATTTTTAACACTATCAATGAAATATTGACTACTCTAAACATGGTACTTGTAGCAGTTTATCTGTGAGGAACGCTAACGTTACATGAATTAGGTATTTTTTTCTATCTGATATCTATGTATTTGTTTATCTATTGTTTAACGAATTTAATTAAATGTTGATTCACATGCAATTTTAATCAACTTTATTTTTGTCATTTTTAAATTTTAGATACTTTAGATTTATTATAGATTTGTGGAAGTGAATATAAAAAAGTTGAACTTTGAAAATGCTCACTATTATAAAAAATTACTTGGTTGAGAGTTTTTTCATTCTAACATAATATTTTCTTTTGAAACAGCATCTCTTATCCAAGCAATTGATCTGTAAATGTTATAACTTCAAAATACTTTTAAAAAAATTAATCTCATATTGTATTCATACGTGCATGGAATTATTTTCATCAGGTTTCTGAACACTATGGCTGATCTGAAAAACATTGTTGCGAACCAATTTTTAGTATTTTCCAGATTTATGTTTAATTTAGTAAGAAATAGTTAAGTAAAATAATAATAATGTAAGAGAAATAAAAATAAAATAGAAATAAACGGCAAGCTATTTATAATGAAATTTATCCAATAGATTATTGTATAGTTTTAAAAAATATTAGAATTAAAAAACATAATAACGTAAAAATCTGAGACACAGTTTTTAACATAAATTACGAAAGATACTAACTTAATTTGTATAAATTAAAAAAAAAATAATATTAGAAATGGCATTATACTTTTATATTATTTCATTATTCGTTTAGATGTAGAGATTTTTCAACAATGTTGTGAAGCACTATTTATTCGGTTCGATTTATTTACCATTTCAGATTAAAATATATAACGGCTTATCAGCATTAGCTAGATTTTTTTTTTTAAATGGTACCTATGTCGGTTAGGATTTTAATGCCAAAACATGTCTTGGGGAGGCAACATGAATAATTCGAATGGAAATATATTTTTTAATTGGCTTCAAAATTTTTCTACAAATTTCGTTCGAATTTATAACACTTTTCCATCTTTTCCAAATAGTTCTTCTGTTTTAGACCATTTTCTGGTAAGTTCAAACTTAATTGATAATGTGACTCCAAATTACAAATTTTTTATGCATTCAACAGACATTTACCTCTTAAACTTGAATTTTTATTAAGAGATTTTGAGTTTATTTTGAATCCACTCTCCACGTTTACATCTTTCTGGGATAATTTTATAAATGATATCATATCTGGGATAATTTTATAAATGATATCATACGCGATCTTTTAAATCATTTTCGATCGTCGAACAGAAACTTTACTAACTTTACTTTGTTAAAAAAAAAAAAAAAAAAAAATGTTTCTGAAAATATAAAGAAATTATACAAAATTAAATACAGTTGGCAGAAAGAATTAAAGAAGAGATATAAAAGATCTCTAAATCGCAAAGATTCAGATTATACTATATTATTAAAATAGATTCAGTTAATTAATATTATTTTAAAAAGACTGGTGGAAATTTAATTTAAGTTATTTTATATTTCAATTTTTATTTATGAATTGTAATGTAAATTTATCTGTTAAGTAGAAATTTGTGACCGAATATGGCCAAAAGGCTAGGTTATAAAATATTATTTAAAAAAAAAAAAGAAAATAAAAAAAAATTGAACAAGCAGAAATATTTAATGCAAAGTTGAATCAAATAAAACCTGGACCATCTGCTCACAAAAACATATATAACATCATGGGTAAAGGAACACTTATCGGAAATTTATAGTGGATCAGTTCCCAATAGGGATGTATCCAATATAGTTGATATCGTAAATAGATTTCTTGTGTTCAATATATTTTTTTTTTTTTTTTTTGTTTTTGACAGTAATTTTTCTTCAGATAATAATCAAAAAGTTCTCTTATGAAAAATTATAAATAACAAGAAATCGTGTGGATTTGATAACATTTAAAATTTTATCATAAAAAAGCCCCGTCGAAAGCGTTATATACTAATAGTTTTCAACAACTGCATTAAAAATTCTTCTTTTTCCGATACTTGGACAATCTCCAAAATTATTTTAATGAAGAAGAAACCAAACTGTAATGAAATCAATAATTTAAGACCAATTCCAAGCTTTCCAATATTGGAAAACTGTTTGAAAAAGTTTTACGTGAGAAAAGGGATTCCGGATTTATTCCACAGCTGATGTTGTGCTAAAATTTCAAGATAATGTTCTTAAAAATCGTTAGATGTTAAAAAGGCTTTTGATCATGCATATCACGATGGTATTTTATATAAAATGATTCAAATAGGGTTCGATTCATCTATTATTAAAATGTTTTACAAATTTTTCTCTAATAGAATATTTTTTGCTCAATTTAATGAAAATGTCACTAGTTTCGAGAATGTGAACTGTGGGGTTCCTCAGGGCATAATTTTGGCTCCTCATCTTTATAACATTTTTATTTCTGATTGCCCTCACTTTAATAACAACTCAATAGAACTATTTTACGCTGATGACACATTGCAGTTTTCCCACAATGAATCGCCAAAAATTGCTTTAAAAAATGTCTCGGATTATTTGAACATTGTTAAGAATTATTACGATTATTGTGGAATTAAGCCCAATACTTCAAAATATTGTTACGAAATTGTACTTGAATTCAAATATAACGGTTTTAACGGCTGGTTTAAACCTTTCTCAATGCTTCTAGGTATTTTCGTTTATGTTAACAGCAGTTAACATATCTGTAAAAATTATTACATGCTGTAAACATACAACATTGAATAAAAAGCTTTCGCCATTGTTTTTAAGTATGGCAACACTAAATGTTTGTCCGTTAAAAACATTGTAGAAAGAAATAGAGCTTTCAAGAAGCATCTAGTAGATAATACAGTGTATATAAATTGGCCGTGAGAACACCATTGAGTCAGTCTAATTGGAAGCGTCGTTAAATAAAGACAATTTAACTGCCTTGGCTGTATATTCTTGTACATTATTAAAGTGTGTTGTTATAAAGTGTGTAATTTAAGTGTGTGTTTATATTAGAACGTAACAATTGGTGTCAGAAGTGGGATTGCAAAATAATAAGCAGTCATGAAGTTTGAAGAGCTAAAAGTGGAGCAACTCAAGAAAGAATTGAATAAGTTGGAGTTACCTACAGCTATTAATAAAGCAGAATTCCAAGAGGCTGATAGATGAATTCAAGCGGCGTGATATTGACATTTGAACTTATGTATTCTAGTATAAAGAAGAAATGGAAGTTTTTACCCGTGCAACAACAAGCAGCATGGATTTATCCACAATGTTTGCTGCTATGATGGAGCAATTTAAATTAGTTAAAGAAGAAGTTCAGGAAACTTCTAAAGTAAATAACGAGAAACTTCTTGCTGAAGTTCAAGAAACTTCTAAAGCAAATAACGAGAAACTTCTTGATGACGTTAAAGAAGAAAATAAAATAATGGAAATGAAATTTCAAGAAACTTCTAAAATAATGGAAATAAAATTTCAAGAAACTTCTAAAGTAAATAACGAGAAACTTCTTGCTGAAGTTAAAGAAACTTCTAGAGCGTCAGGCGAGAAACTTCAACAAATTTCGGAAATTATAAACAGCAGAGTGGATGGCATTGATAAAAAGGTGTCCGACTTAGAGAGCTGCCTAGATATACAAGCCAACGTCGTTGATAAAAAGGTGACCGACTTAGAGAGCTGTCTAGATATACAAGCCAAAGTCGTTGATAAAGTTCATAAAAGGCTGTCCGACTTAGAGAGCTGCCTAGATATACAATCCAAAGATGTTGATAAAAAACTACATGATCTAGAAATAAAGATGAATAATCTTCAATGCCAAGATGGATAGGTGCGAATTATTCCAGAATCCTCTAGTAGAATAAAGGCCCCTAGTTTTGATGGCACCACACCATTTAATGTGTTCAAGTTCCAGTTTGATACAATTGCCATTAGAAACATGTGGAACGACGAAGAAAAAGCTATAGAGTTGATATTGGCCTTAAAAGGAAATGCAGCAGTAGTTCTTGAAAGCGTGCCAGCATGTAACAAAAATAATTATGATGACATAATGGAGGCGCTACAACGTAAGTACGCTGGTGAACATAAAAAGCACTTATACCGAATGGAATTGCGTGTACAAGACTTTGCGTTGGAAATCGAGCGTTTGCTGCAGCTACTTATCCAGGGGAAAACAGCCCGTTTTTGGATCATATCAAGATAGAAGCATTTGTTAATGGCATTCGCAAGCCTGAAATAAAACACGCGGTTTGTGCCACACCTAAACTATCATTTACTGAAACCGTCTCATTCGCACTGGCACAAGAAACGGCGAAAATAATTTCAAAACCGCAAATATGTAAGGTGTGAAATGTTGAAATTGTTCCTGATAATGAGAAAAATATAGTCGAATTAAAGGTTTTGGAGGCGTTTAATGAGAAGCAAAATAAAGCCAGAGTAAAATGTTATAACTGTGGTAAATCGGGTCATATTCAGCGAAACTGCAAAGCACCAAGGAAATAAACCAGATCTACCTCGCCTCAAAGAAATAACCGGCAGTCAAATCATCAATCATCATAAGAATCACCTTTAAACTAAAACGAGCTGGCACTATGGGGCAAGAGCTAGCTCCCACATCTGAGGGCCCCACCATCTCCATATCCGTAATGCAACAGAAAAATAAATAGCAATCTTACTGCTTCGGGGTACATCAACGGTCAGAAACACGTTTTTACTGTAGACACCGGGGCATCACAGTCTATCGTCAGGCCAAATTTAGTCAAGAAAACAATTGAACCATTATGTGGGGTAAACCTACGCACAGCTACTGGGGAACCGGCCACGGTCTATGGTAAAGTAAATGTAAATCATGTATTCATTGTTGCCGACATTGTGGACGAAGTCATTATTGGTGCTGATTTCATGATTAGCCATGGCATTACTTTGGATATGGGACAAAAAGTTATGATTTGGCAAAATGTGGAGATACCCCTTGACGTCGGATATGAAAATAGGACTCAAGTAAGAAAGCTAGTTACCGTCGAGCATCAGAAGCTACCACCACAGTCAGAAACTTTAGTATGGGCTCGTATGGAGGGAGATTGTGAGGACAACAGTTTGTGGGTGGTAGAACCAGCAGAAATAACAAATGATTTTCAGCAATAGCCCTCGTTATACCCTGCAACAACAAAATAGTTCCTGTAAGAATGCTTAACCTGTCCAGCTCTGAAAAAGTCATTAAGCCAAATTCCGAAAAGGTCAATGCACTTCAGCATAGGCAGTAATCAATTGCGAGAAAAACCCGCAACCTGCCAATAAATCCACCAAAGAACACGAGCTACTAGCGGAATATGTGTGGAAATGGGTAGAAGGATTAGCGCCGTTAGACAGAAATAAGGCCAAACAGATTCTGAAGAAATATAGCTCCGTCTTCGCCTTAAAAAGTCAAAGCCATGGTAGAACGGCAATTGTAAAGCATAAAATAAATACTGGCGAAGCGAGGCCAATAAATCAGGCGCCCAGAAGTGTTCCTCTAGCAAAACGAAGTGAAGTGAAGGAGTTGGTCAATGAAATGGAGCGGAACGGTATAATCGAACCATCTTCAAGTCCTTGGAGCTCGCCTGTTGTTTTAGTTAAGAAGAAAGACGGCAGCACTAGATTTTGCGTCGATTATAGAAAACTGAATGACGTCACCAAGAAAGACAGCTACCCGCTACCAAGAATTGACGACACCCTGGATGCACTAGCTGGAACACAATAGTTCTCTACATTAGACTTGCAGTGGTTATTGGCAGGTAGAGATTTCAGAAAAAGACAAAGAAAAAACCGCCTTTAGCGCGAGTGATGGGTTATGGCAGTTTAATATAATGCCATTTGGACTCTGCAATGCTCCAGCCACATTCGAGCGTTTAATGGAACAGGTATTGAAAGGACTTCACGGGAAGACCATTTCCCCAACAGTAATTTAAGAATTCGAAATTTTGGAAGGTTAAGTAAGGTTACTCCTATTGGCTTATATATTGTTACGTTTTTACCTTTTAAAAACGGTCGTTTATTTCTTTTAAATAAAACTGTACTTTGATTGCAAATAAGGCAGATCTGGTTCAAAATATTCAATTTTAAAGATTTCTTGAAAATTTATCAAAATTTTCTGATTTTTCTTCAGATTTTTTGATTGCAACAAAAAAAAAATAAATAAAATATATTACTGCAGTTTATTTTAATGATAATTCTTTTAATCTGTTAAACTAAATCATTTTTGGAAAACAAGATATCAAAACTAGGGTTTGGGGTTTCCCGCAATATTTCTTTTCCCGGAAAAGGGTAACGAAAAAATTAATTTCCCGGGATTTCCCTAGAATTTTTTAAAACTTTAGTTATAAGAAAAATGTCATTATTTCTTATAAAGAAAATTATTTTTATTAAATAAAACAAAAAAAAACATTATAAATCTTGCTGAATTAACGAAAAGTGAAATAATATAAAAGTATAATGACATTTTTAAGATTAAAAAAATTTTAAATATTTTATACAAATAAAATTATTTCAGTAATTTATGTTAAAAACTGTGTCTCAGATTTTTACGTTATTGTGTTTTTGATGCTAAAAAGCTTAAAAATATCTATTAGATACATTTAATTATAAATAGCTTGCCGCTTATTTCCACTTTATTTCTCTAACTTGAATTATTATTATTATTAATTCTTACTAAATTAAATGATGAAAATAATCTCATATACGTAAGAATGCAACATGAAATTAGTTTTTTGTAAGTGTTTTGAAGTTATAACATTTACATCTAACATTTAAATATCTATTGCTTGGATAAGAGATGCTGTTTGAAAAGAAAATGCTGTGCTAGAATGAAAAATCTCCCAACTAAGAAATTTTTCTAGTAGTATTTTCGAAGTTCAATTTATTTAGTATTCATTTCAACAAATCTATAATAAAATTAAAGTATTTTAAATTTGAACATGATAAAAATAAAGTTTATTTAAAATTTCATGTGAAACATTTTGTAGGTAAAGTACAATTTCGTAACAATATTTTATAGGATTTATTAAAATATGTGTACCCCTTATTTAAGATTTAACATAATATAAACAAAATGGTTGCTCTCCTCTGCCGGCGTTATCTCACATATTATATCAGCATTAATCTCAGTTGTAGACCTGGGGTAACATATTATGTAATATTTTTGTGTCAGAGAGTGTGAAATTCGCTCTCTGAGAGAATTATTTCACGTGTAGATTCAAATATTAGTATTATAAGATGTATTATGAGACTGTTGTGATGAGATTTCTCTACACAACCATCTTATAAGATGAACTATCAAAAAAATACACATACATGTGTGCGTACCTGATTGAAAATAATGATATCTCATAGGATTTATTAGAATTTTATTTAGTTTATTTATTCTACGTCTACACGAAGACATTTTTATTTCTTAACGGTAGAAATAACGTCGGCAGAATAACCTGAAAGCAATTTCATTTCCAACTTTGTGTTAAGGGGTGAGGAAAACGTACATGAGGAATTTATATGTTAAATTGTCTTTTTTATCTTAAATTTTAATTTATTTCGCATTTTATTCATCATTTGTCTTTTCAAAACGAAATTAACAAAAACAAAATTTTCTATATATCAATATGAGATCAAAGCGATATATATTCACATACTTATAATTAATAATGCAAGTGCAACAAAATTAATTATAATTAAAATAATAATTGAAAAAAAAACAAAGAGAAATAATAGAAATAATTACCAGGTAAAAAAATGGAACAAAAATCATTATATATACAAAATAAAAATGGGTTAAATAAAAGTCAAACACGCTCATTAGCAAGTTTAAGCAGATATTAGATTTAAACATTAAATATTGTTTGCTTTAATTTGTTAACTTAATAATATTTAATTAATTAATACAGAAAAGAACATCAGAATCCCTACAAACATTTCAAAGATATCTTCCTTGAAGAAATTTACGCAATATCTTCTTTTTATTATTTGGACGAAAATAATCAAAGTAATATTTTTCTAATATTGTATTTTTATCAGTTTAAAGAAAATTAGGCAATAAACAACAAAAAGCATATAAAATTTAAATATTGTTATTATTTTTATCTTCAAAATATCGCCGTTTTTTAAGTAAGGTGATTATCATCTCCGCAATAAATTGATGGTATCCCATTGAGATCATTTGGAAGAAATTAATGCAATACCTTTATTTTTCAGTCACAATTTTTTCAGTTGTCGAAAAATTGTTCAAAAATAAACAAATATTGAAGAAATTTGATTCCTTTTTACAAAAAAAAAAATGTTTTTTTTATGTGAGCGTTTCAGTTTTCGTACTTCATGATGTTAAGATTTATGTTCGTGCATGCTTTACAAGATGTAAAAGATTTCTTTATTATATTGTTACGTTTTTACCTTTTAAAACTGTGGTTTATTTCCTTTTAAATTAACCGGTACTTTGATTGCAAATAAAAGCAGTTTAGTAGTTTAAAACAGTTTAGTAGTTGTAACGACTCAACAACAGTTTAAATACTCACTATATGTTCTAATACACACACTTAAATTACACACTTTTTACAGCATACTTTAATAATGTACAAGAATATACAGCCAAGGCAGTTAGTTTGTCTTTACTTAGCGATGCTTCCAATTAGACCGACTCATTGGTGTTCTCAATGCCAATTTATATACACTGCATTATCTTCTAGATGCTTCTCGAAATCTCTATTTCTACAATGTTCTTAACGGACAAACTAGTATATTCGAATTCTAGAGCTTTCGATGTTAATGTTAGCAGCTTCAACATTTAGTGTTGCCATACTTACAAACAATGGTGAAAGCTTTTTATTCAATGATGTATATTTACAGCTATGTCAATAATTTCTACGGATATGTTAACTGCTGTTAACATAAACAGAAAGGTCGAGAATCATTGAGAAATATACAGAAAGGTTGAGAAGCATTATTTAACTTTAAATCAGTAGTTAAAACCGCTATATTTGAATTCAAATACAATTTCGTAACAATATTATTTCAAGATTTACTTAGTAATAATTTTTCTATATATTTATTACCTTTTTTAGAAGGTTATCTGGCGGTATCTTCTTTTTTTTCTCCTAGATGATTATCTAGCAATATTGCCTATTTTACTTCCAGTCGTATTGATTTCTTATTGTTTGGGTGTATCGCCTGTGACGCACAATCTCTTCCGATGGGGGAAACTTCCGCAATACGAATATGATTACTGCGGCAATACAATTGTTCTTTTAAGTAATACGAATTCGAATCACTTTTGTATTAGTTTGCTTGTAGGACTGTTTCACCTTACTTCAAAATATATTTATTATTACTATTTACATGCACTATATCGAAAGAATTTGTTCTGTAAATTGATATGGACGACAATTTTATATTTATATTTATTATTATTATTATTATTTTTTTTTAACACAGTATTTTAAAATTTAAAATACAGACAGTTCATCTTATAAGATGGTTGTTATGAGAAATCTCATCACAACAGTTCCATAATACATCTTATAATACTAATATTTGAATATGCACGTGAAATAATTCTCTCAGAGAGCGAACTTGACACTTTCTGACATAAAAATGTTACATATTATGTTACTTCTAGACGGGCTGTAATCTACACGTAGACATTTTTATGTTGCTAATTGTCAATTCTATCTCTCTCTTTAAAATGCTACGTGTGAACTATTAAGAAATCAATTGCGCAATCTATTTCGCAATAAATGTTTAAACACAAAGCTGAGCAATAATATTTAAAATTTTGCCCTTTTCAACAAAAATAAAAGTGCAAAATAATTAATTTTTTTTAAAGAAAATAAAGAATAAAAATGCGAAATAAATTAAAATTTTCCATAAAAAAAGACAATATTCTGCCGATGTTATTTCTAATGTTAAGAAATAAAAATGTCTTTGTATAGAGTTAAAGTAAAAATCGCTTCACTTGATAGGAAAAAAGATGAATTACTATTACTGGAAATGAATAACAGTCAGTGTTGCAAAAACAGCGGTTTTCCCGCTAAATCTCGCGATATTTTGTTGTCTCTGGCGGGTACTTTCCATAAAAAACAGCTAAGCAGACTTTCTGACTGCAACATTTTTTTTTAGCTGGCAATTTGTAGCGAATTTTTCCTGAACCAGCTCCGATAATGATGTAAAAGTCCAACTGAATTGTTTCGAAGTTATAGGCTATTGAAAAAAGTACTTTCCTAAGAAACTCATATTAAAAGTTGTTATTACTAAAAAATTGGGTAAAAAGACACACCGCAGAGTTGAAAACCCTTCCGCACTGCCGAAGACCGTCTATTAGGAAACAATTTTCACAAAAAAAAAAAAAAAAAAAAAAAAAAATATATATATATACAGAAGAAATTACAAGATATTAAAAAAAATTATGTTAAGGCGACTTTAGGTTCTTTATATAAATGCGCATTCAAGAGCATTTATATAAAGAACCTAAATGATACCTAAATGTTTTTAATCAGATAAACAGTGTAGGAAATATTTACTGTTAGGGAACACAATGAATACGCAAATAAGACAATTCAAAGGCAATTTTTACTTCTACAATTACCTAATTTATCCAAAATATGAAATTACCAATAACCCAGAAATTTTATCTAAAATCAACCGTTTTTCTATAAACAAGGTATTGAAATTATAAATTTTAAATTTCAATATTATTGTGTGGACAAATCTCTCAAATACTGAAATTCGATACGAAAAAAAGTTTTCGAAAATCAATATATTTAAAATACAATTCCGAATAACTCTCATCGATTCGAAATAAACAATAACCTCCTTGTTTGATGTTTTGCAATATGAAGATAGAGCAAGAAATTAATTTTTAAAGAATTTTATTATATATTTTGTATATGCCGGATAGTTAAATCTAAACAAAAAAAATATATAATAATAAATTACGTGTTTTCAAATTTGATTGGAACCTTTTCAACGCATTCAAGTTCTTAAAATGAAAATTTTGAAAAAATAGATATTAATTTTAAACCTTTTTAAAACTTCAAGATTAACAATTTATTAGTTTCTTTAATAAGTGTAGGCGGTTTCTAGCGGTTTTCAAATACAATCTGGTGGGACATGTTCTCAAAGTTTTGGCAACACTGATGAAAGTAGTTGTGAAAAAACAACAAAACTTTAGTCATAGTTTAGTGACAGGTATTAAATACAAAAATATCTAAATTGCATTTTTTATGTTAATTTTTTTATTTAAATATACAAGATATTTGTTATATTTATTACCGAAAGAAAGATAATATATATTAATCGAATAGTAAAGCAAACAGACTAAAGGGAAATGTCTGAAACATACGGTAATCCATTAACAAACTCTTTGTTTTAAATCGTAAACTAATTTGAACATAATGTGTGTTTTATTAATTTTTCCAATTTGCTTACAGATTATTTGTTTAAATTTTTAATAATTGGTAGTGCTGGCAGTGGTAAAAGTTGTTTATTGCATCATTTCATTGAAAATAAATGTAAGTAAAAGAATCAGCATACGTAAAGTTTTCCGCAAAACTTTTGCAAATAATAATTGCGTGTTTTGTTTTTTTTTTGCTTTAATGCAGTAACAGAAGTAAAAACAACAATAATAAATATTTCCCAATGTAGAAAATTTTACGCTTTTGTTGGAGTAGAAAGGTCAGAAGAGAAGGAATACAATTATTTTTTTTATTTTGGGGTATTACTAAATGTGTATAAGTTATTAGACTTTTTGACTTAAATTATTATTTATGTATGTTACCTAATTTTACTATAGCTGTTAAAATCGAGTGGGTTATAAATTTAAAACATTTGTATGTGCGTAATACACAATGGTATCATACGGCCGGGCTCCGCAATTAGAACATGTAGCAAAATAAAACGACATGAAAAGCGGACATCGGTGGTGCATTTCAAAAACGTTGGCTTATTTTCTTTAAGTAAACCGGGGTTCTTTTACTTACAAATAATAACGCGGACATCGGTGGTGCCTTTCAAAAACGTTGGCTTATTTTCTTTAAGTAAAACGATGTTATTTTAATTACAAATAACGAGTCTGATTTGCTTTCTAATAAAAATACAGCTCTTTATTTACGCTATATGTTAACATATTGCCATGGTGTTTATTCCAAAAGAATCCTCCTTAAATCATCCAATCTTCGTGTGAAAGCTAGAATCTCCGAATTCAGCTCCCCGAATTTAATGGTATTCACCATATTATGGTACTCCACCAATAATCTAATGTAAAAAAGTAAGGTTCAAATCGAAAACACTTAATCAATGCGGGAATGAGGCAAAATTCTCGAAGTCCAAACTGCAAAAAACCTACCTGGTTGTATTTAAGAAATAACTACAACGACGAGAGAGAGGGTGTGTGAGGAAGAGAGTGAAGGAAGGTAGAAGGATAGGTTGAAAGAAATATAAATTAGAATGTAATAACTAATAAAATTTAGTAATAGATTGTATTCAAAGTATAGTTGTCAAGAAGGGTGAAGATTTATAGGTGTCAAGATAAAAATGCGCAGTGTCCTTGATTTATATATCACTGCTGCTGACGTTGTTACGAGCAGTGGTATAGATCAATACCTTCCACAATCTCTTACAAAGGCGTTAATACCTCCTATATTGACTTTAGCTAATTCAGGCTGTTATAATAAATCCGTCCTAGACATCCCGATCGGAGATTTACAAATGCAGGGCATTAGCAGAAGAGGTGGGAAATGAATTCTTCCTCCTTCTCATTGTGACAGCTTCTGCAGAAATCGTTGGATGAAGTCCTATTCTTGAAGCATGGGTATAAAATTTATAGTGCCCTGAGATTGCTGTTGTGATGTTACTCAAATTTGTTCTGAGGAAAGATGACTTCGTCCTCGAATGATTTTGATTTCTTACATCTAAAACGTTTGAGAAAGATTTGAAAATAACTTTAAAATAATAGCTTTATCAACAAAATGTGAAATTAATTGACAAATTGAGAAATGATATCAAATCATTGTTAAATGTAATTATCAAACTTTTTTCAAATGTGGATTGTAGCCACATGTAAAACATAAATAAAAGAAGAGCGGTATAACACTTATATAAACTTAAGAAAAAGATAAAATTGTATATTTTAAAATGAGTGGTTTGAATTTTAATTAAAATCTACGAAACGGTAGAAAAGTTCTATGGTAAAAAATATTTTTTCTATGGTTAAAAAAATTTTCATTCCTCTGTGTGAAATGAAAACTGTATAAAAGAAATTTAAATAATTGTGTAAACATAAAAATAAAAAATGAGATTGAAAGAATAAAAAATGTTTCATTTGAAATCCTTTATGAAAGAAAAACTCCACTTTGGTCACGTTTTGTGTTCAAATGGATATTTAATAACCAATATTAAGAACCTTAAATAATGTACTGTGTTTGAAATCTTAAAACGAAATCTAAATTTTTTTAAACTAAATCTAAATTTGTTAAACTAAATCTAAATTTTTGTACCAAACAAGCAAATTTATAAAGAAATTTAAAATTTTCCTATGATGAATAAATTTTACAACATTTGCTGACTCAAATGAAAACTTTTTTCAATGGTAAATTTGAAATTTTTAAAACAAAAATACACACAATTTCATATAATTTTTAATTTATTTTTAAAATATAATTTATTAAAAAATACAATTTATTATTGTTTCCTGTGGGTTAGTGAAATATTATTCACCTTTTATATATATAAGTATAACCTAATAAACCTGCATAAACCTAAGTTAATTTTTTATTTGCAAGTTAGTTCCTCACGAAAACTAATCGTGATTAGTGAAACTAATTGCAAATAATACCACATAATTTTACATTCGTAGAATTTTCTATGATAATAGTTGCATTTATCCCATCTGGCACTACAAAAAAGAAAATATATTTCTTTATGCAATTTGCGTATAAACAGTGAGTTTTTTATTTGCGAATTATTCTTATTTGGAATAATCGTGAGTATACATGTAATATTTGTATGAAAAAATCATCAAATCATATTTAGGTTAAAAAATCATCAAAAGTGTGATAAAATCATCATTGTGGCAACGCTGATAATAGCTCATATCTCGCTTGACCACAAACTTCGATAGTGATATCGTCTTCTAATAATTTGCGAACATTTATCTAACAAAGTCTTCGGGAACGACTATCGAAGGCGTTTCGGAAATAAGCGATCGATATCGAAGGTTCGTTTATCGATGTCGATAGCGAAACGAAAAAATGTTGGTTAGAGATTCGTTTTCGATATCGAGAAAGATCTATAATTGCTCGATATCAATATTGCTAACGAATAGTTCGAAAACAATAGTTGTCTATTTTGTTTTATTTTATTTATTTTTTTTTTTTCTAATTTAAAATTAAAACAACAATAAATCAAATATTCAAAAAAATATAATAAATTTAAATTATATTTTAAAATTAATTAAGAATAAAATCAAAGATATGTTCATACGAGCGGTAAAACTTAATAACTTCAACTTCCTACGACAATTAAAACATAGTGCTAAATGTTGTTCCCTGGTTCTAGAGGAAGTTATAGAAATTTTTTTCTTTCAATAATATTAGTTTATCTGTTGCTCAAATCCACATATTTTAGGTCAAAGTTTATTGAATTAATTTGCAAGAAAATAAACTAAACATTTAAATAATATTCTATTTTGCAAATATATTTAGATAATTAGCAACGTCACTTACCGTTTTTCTAAAACTTTCTATAATTTTTTACAAAAAAAAAAAAACAAGTTCTTAAAATTAAAGTAATTAAAGAGCAATTTTTTACAACCGATTATGAGCTATGACTCAAGAATGACATGCAAAAACAAGATTAAAGTAACAAAAGCCCGAGAAATTAAGAAAAATAAATAATTTCGCGAAACATCTACTTCTAGATTTTATCGAAAAAAAAAAAAAAAATAATAATAATAATAATAATATTGTAATATATATTTTAAGAATTCTCTAAAATTAATCAAATCTTTACTATTGAGAAATTATCGCGAACATATACATTTTATTTAATTTTCGATAATTTCTCTAACATCATTTTTTTTTTTTTTTTTTTTAAAAATTCTTCGTTTTTGCGAACATTAAAAATTTCTTATCTCAGGTCAAGTGGCATAATACAAATTTCTCACTAATACATAAGCAAGCACTGTTGTCAGATTTTATGATTTATCGTCATTTTGACTATTTTTAGTACTAAAAGTGGTATGCTAACGAATTGACGATTTTTGTCCTAAATTTGACAATTTTTTTAAAAGATCCAGAACTATTTTTAGCATTTATTATATATTTTTTTTTCTTCAAAGTAAATAAATTCATAGGTACATAACTAATAACAATTAAAATAAACATCTCCTCAAAATTTTCAAAGTAAATTGTTCATTTATAGAAAAGATTTATTAGAATTTATCTATTATCATATTCGATTCAATTATGTACGCTTATATTATAAATTGGCGAATAAACACCTTAAGTATCATTTACAGCAAATTAATTCAAAGATATTTTTCATGAATTCATTCAAAAGAAAATTTTATTTATCGTCGATGCGCTTTAAGAAAGGTCAGTGTTTCATCATGTTGATAAAATAAAACAAATTTTTCATAAAAATGCATAGAAACTGACCATTAACCATTTTATGATGTTGACGATTTCATATAATCGATTTGACGATTTTTTTTCTTAAAATTTGACGATTTTGCACCAAATTTATCTGGGAACTATGTAAGGAAGTTAACGAAAGTGAGTAAAACTCTCTTAGATAATTAAGATAAATCTCAATTCTATATAACTAATAGACAAACACATTTGCTGTTATCTCTTTTACGCTCACACTATGCATCCGATTTTTATAAAAATCTGTTCAGTATTTTGGAAGTTGTTTGTGGTAAAATTTGTAACTAACACATACACAAAACTCACATATGTATATGTGTATAAGCCTCAAACAAAAGAGAGTCTCAAATTATAAAACTTCTCTATTTTATTTCTCATGTCTTTTAGACAACTCTCTCTTTTGGTTATTTTTAACCAAAATTGGTTATTTTATTTTCCAATATGGAGATGACATTTTTTCAATTTTTTTTTTCTTAAACCAAAATTTAGTTTTTACTTGAAAGTACTATTTAGATTACAGTGTAAATTTCGTATATACATGCAAAGAATAAAATATTTGAAAACAAATTTGTGATAAAATGTCGATAAAAACGAAGGAAACATAATTTTAAAGACATCAAAAATGCTAATGAATATGTTGCGGCACAAAAATACGATTTCCATTGTCCAATTACGCTCTACAAACTCAGTTTTGTTCCGACGAACAGACAATTAATTATTGGGTCAATTGCGGAAGGAAACTTGTTTACCATGAGTTTGGTTTGGTACATGAACGATATCTATTAAAGATATAATCTTTTCACAAAAAATCCCAATTAAATATATTTTACTTTAAACCTTTTTGACAAAAAGAAAAAATGCTTTCAAAAAGAGCATTTTTACCACTTCAAAAGTAGAACTAAGTGTATATTTTGTACTTTACTTTATGAACGTCATAACCCAAAAAACTAAATTTTTCAGTTAATGAAGTAGAAATAAATATTAAAGCTTTATATACTGTAAAAAAATCGTGTACATATTTGTTATGGTCAACAATTTTTCTATTAAGATAAATGGCATTTGAAAACTTTGAATGCGATTTCTACAAAAATAGTTTTTTTTTTTTGAATTATGAGGTTCTTAAAGTAAAGGAGCGAAATGTATTTTTAGCAGGAAAAAGGTTAACAATTTCTAAGAAAATTAAATTTCATAAATTTTAAAGGATTTTATATTATCTTTTAATAAAGCTAAAAAATTTTATAAACATTGTTTTAATAGAAGAATTTCAAAAGCAATGAACAGGAATCATAAAAGCATAACATTATACAACCATGGCAACCATGCTCTCAGTACTCACTTTCACTTACGACACAATGATAAAATCAGAACTTTTTCATTTTTTTTTTGTTGGGAACCACTGTTTTAAACAAATAAAATTTAAATATTTTTTCTTTGAGCATTTTCGATACATTTAAAAATTAATTTTACTTTACAACCGATATTAAAAAATATTTTAAACCTGAATATAACAAAATATATATATCATTTTTTACATAAATAACTTCAACATTTTTAATTTTGGTTGTTTTATTTCTAATTTGATTACTTTTTTTCAAAATTTTGGTAACAAAAAATGTTTTGGGGTGGCAACACTGGTAAGGATATAACAACATTGAATTATAGTTTTTTTTTTTTTAATTTTTATTGAGAAATTTGTAAGAGAGGAGTGATAAACAAAATAGAAAAGTGTTTAATACTTTGAATTGCTTTGTTTATTTTATTCTGAGTCTTATGCAATGAGAAACAAAGTAAAAAAAGCAAACAATTTGTGTTGCTCTTTGAAAGGTGATTTGTTTTTATACCATTCATTTCTATTTTTATCAAATGTACATTTTTATGTAAAATTATTTTTGTTACTTGCGTTATCAAGATAAGCTCATTTTATTGTTCTTTTATTTTGGATATTTAAAATCGGGCACCGTGACTGTTATAACTTTTATTATAAATATATTTTCACATTTATATTTTTGAGCAAAAATAACAGTTATTTAGTGAGTTTTATTTTTTTGAGCATAAATAAAAGTTATGTGATTTGTAAAACACAAATACAAACTCACTAAAATAAGAAAAACCGTCAAAACGAAAAAAATCGGAAAAATAAAAAACGGGAAAAACGCGAAAACACGAAAAAAAAACGTAAACACAAAATAAAAAATATTAAAAGTTATCAAAATAAAAAAAGTACTAAAACGTTAAAAAGAGCCAAAAATAATAATAAAACGACAAAATAAAAAAGTCGAAAAAATGGAAAAACTTGTCAAACGATAAAATCGCAAAAATGGGAAAAATCTTCAAAAAAAACGCCGAAAGGCAAAAAATGCTAAAAACGTCAAACTGGAAAAAATCAATATTAAAATATTCCCGTAACGGAGAGAGTTATTACAGTTACTCAGGTTTTATTCGCCGCCTCTTTAAAGAATTTTAGGAGAACGAAAAAAAGTTGAATTGTGCAATCTCGCAAGGGTTTTGTTATTGTATTGTTATTTTTATGTTAGTTATGTTATTTTTCTCGAATTTTCCCAGTTTTTTTTTTTTTTTAGAAAAACGAAGATTTATAACATTTTAAAATTGTTAAAAAAAATATTTAAAAGGTATTTATTAGCTACAATCGTTAAACGTTTCTACAGAAATTTTTTTATTGGAATGTTAATAAGCGTGTTGTATTTTTTGAAAAATATTGTACACCGAAAATTAATTTTATTTAAACT
This sequence comes from Protocalliphora azurea, assembly GCA_932274085.1. Classification (NCBI taxonomy): domain Eukaryota; kingdom Metazoa; phylum Arthropoda; class Insecta; order Diptera; family Calliphoridae; genus Protocalliphora; species Protocalliphora azurea. The sequence continues at coordinate 44,961,182 of OW026521.1, forward strand.
AAGCTTATTTGAATACGATAGCAGTAATGGAGCACCTCAGGTGTAATCTAGTTTAAAAAAATAGATCAGGGGTTCTCACAAACAACTGTTTCACCCTTGACACATTGTAACTCGAGGACGACCCGCCAAAATTGTGTAATAAGTAAACATCAAATCAAAGGTTTGCAATATGATTTTAGTGTTTGATATCAAACAAGTTTTGTTCCAACATAGACCAAAGGCTTCAATTTTGAGTTTTATTTCTAATTCAGATTAAATCATTCTGTCCATATATTTTTATGTAAGGGAAATATATAAAAAACATAGTTTTCTCAATTTAAAACAAACATTTTCAAATTTATAGATTTTTTTGTGGGGCCAATTTAGGCTTTTATCTGAATTGGGCAGCATACTTTATTCTGTTGGTTAATATCAGAGACAACAACCAAACTAACTTATACTGACATAGAGAATATAAAAAATCGACATAGAGAATTGGGGCATAACTCTCCCTTGTAGCCAATCATCTAGTGGTAGGAAAGTTTTATTTAATTTCGTTTAATTTCCTTAACAACTAGTAGCTAAAGTATTGAGAAATAACACCCATTTGTGTGCTCTAGATGCGTTTGCATACATATTTGATCATCATAATTCAGACGAAATTTGTCTTTTTAATAATAAACCAATAATTTGTTACACAATGCTCGCACAGAAAAAAATTGGTACATACAGTGTCGGCCGAAACTAACTGAACCGAACTTACCTCTTAATTAATTTGGGTAAATCGCATTTTTTTTAGTTTTGAAGAAAAGTATTGTTAATATAAAAAGATTGAACACTAATTAATATAACAGAAATATATTTTTCATATTCATAACATAAAATTAATAAGAATATTAATTATACTCAAAAGTAAAAAATTTGCACGACAAAACTAATTGAAAAACTCTTGAACTTAATAATCTGTAACAATCTCTTTTCTTTTAATCACTTCAGAGAATTTTTAGGCTTATATTAGAAATTAAACAAACTGTCTTGTATGTTATTAGTATTGGCATTGCTGTCCAAGCTTCCATAATTGCACAGGAGAGTCTCTCTGGGCCTCCCCCACTTGCTGATGTAACCAGTTTTTCATTAATTTTTAGGCTTATTTTGGGTCTTTTTCTTGGACATGAATAGGAAGAGCTTGAGGATCATGATAGGGGTCATAACGGGTCACTGTTTGATAGGGAAGATGAGGTCTAGATGGGACGCTAGCAGTTCCGATTTTTGTAGAATGTGTGGAGACGTCGACGAGACCGAGTCTATTGAGCACATTGTGTGCCATTGTCCACGATTGCAGCATCGTAGGATGAAGTGGCTGGGTAGCCAGTTCCTCGGCGGGCTGAGTGACGTTCGGGACGCAGATCTTGTTGACGTCATAGGCTTCGTCATGGGAATCGGCTGCTTAAGGGAGAATCAGGGGTATAACCCTAGGGGGATTGGTAACATTGCTGGTCCCCCTATATGATTCGTCACATTTCTATCCCTTTTATCCCTCTACTTTTTTCTGTACTCTCTGTATTTTCTATTCTCTGTATTCTATACTCCATATTTCACAGCTATTCTATTGAAGGGACTTACAATGGACCGGGATCGGTCTCTGGGTGGAGATGTGGTACTATCTGGTATCACATCTACCTTCTCTATCTATCTATCTATCTTGGGTCTTTTTCACGTTTGAATATCCAAGGGGGTACTATTTTATCGCTGGCATGTAAAAACATTACTTCCTGCAGGCTATTTCGGCACAATTTATGTATCATTATTGATAGTTAATCATCTTGCTCGGCATACATAGTCGATTTAGTTTACCGCTTCTAATGTTTTTAACATATTTGTAACGAAACTTACCGTCGATTTTCCCATACTTATATTTTTCAAAGGTCTTAATGAACCACATAACACTTCAGTAATCTCTGACCTGGTGATTTTTAACTTATTTGCAGTGTTTTCATTTAACTATTTTAATTTTCATTACTGAAACTTTTCCAAAGTGACAAAAATCATTTATTTATTTATTTTTTTTTTTTTTTTTTTTTTTTTAAAAATTATGTTTTTATTTAGAGCAGAAAACAACCTTTATGTGGAAGTAAATATTTTCGTAAAAAGTAATATTACTCTACCCATACTAAGACAATCTTCTAAATATATAATTTGTTCAGTTAGTTTTGGCCAACAATGTACATACAGTGTCGGTCAAAACTAACTGAACGAATTCTATATTTAGAAGATTGTCTTCGTATGAGCAACATATAAATTGTTACAGTTTTTCTGTTTATATAATACATAATTTAATTAAATATTGAATTATACATTGAAATATTGAACTGAACAAAATAGATATTTGTCGAAACATCAGTGATTTCTACTTATATAAAACTTATTTTTATCGAATACAAATTTGATACTAACATGTGTATGTGATTTATGAACGTTAAAGTGATTTTCGGAAGAGGGTTTTATATGGGAGGTATGGTCAATTATGGACCGATCTTCATGAAATTTGGCACAAAGATTAATACTTATAGAAAACTTCCTTACACCGAATTTCATTAACATGTTGCTATATTTAAGACATTTATGATCGTTAAACCCCTATTCCGGGGGGACATTTGTATGGGGGTGAAATAATGGACCGATCATAGCCAATTTCAATAGGCTTCGTCCTTGTGTCATGAAAGTCTTATGCGCTAAATTTCATTAAATTATCTTCAAAATTGCGAACTGTACTTTGTCCGCAAGGTTTGCATGAACAGTCATCCAGCCGTCCAGCCAGCCAGGCGGACGGATGGACGGACATCGTTAGATCGACTCAAAAAGTGATTCTGAGTCTATTGGTATACTTTAAGGTGGGTGTTGGATGATTTTTTCTGTGCGTTACAAACATCAGCACAAACGCAACCAACCCAACCACCTATGGTGGTGTAGGGTATAATTATATATATTTTTTGCAAAAAGTAAATTAAAGGGTTTTCATTAATTTTGAAGTTTTAGTAATGAAAATTAAAATAGTTAAATCAAAACACTGCCAATAAGTTAAAAAATCATTACATTAGAGATTTTAGAAGTGTTATGACTCATTAAGACCTTTTAAAAAATATTAATATGGAAAAATCGACGATAAGATTAGTTACAAATAAGTTAAAAACGCAAGAAACGGATCAATCAAAGATGTTTAACTATCAATAATTATTTATAAATTGTTAGAAGTCAAAACGATCATAATAAGACTGCTGCAAGTGGTCGTAAATCATTGAGCATTAAAATAAGAACATGTACAATCCAAAGAAGAGCAGTTAAGACCGAAGTAGAAATCTACAGATCTACAAAAAGCCATTTATATCCAAGAAAAATAAAAAAGCATGACTGAATTTGGGCGAGAGCACCTCCGACGAACTCGAACTCAATGGAACAGAGTTTTTTTACTTAGACAAATCGAAGATAATATGACCAATTTGGATAAAATCAAAGTTAAGGGTGTGAAGATAGCTACGAAAGTTAGCTACGTTTTTTAATTTTATGTTACCTAACAGTTCTCTCACTCAAAGACTGTTATGTTAGCAGAATTTTATTATTTTCAATTTTAATAACATTTTTAAAAATGTTAATGACTTTTATTTAACAAAATAGATTTAGCTGCACTTTTGTTTACATTTTTGAAAATGTTAATAGCATTTTTGTAATATTTTTTTAATTAAAATTATTATAATTTAAATGTTTGAATAAAAAAAAATTATAATTAAAAACTATGATTTTTAATCTACCTTATGTTTCAGAAATACGTGTTTAAAATAAATACTTTTAAAAATTTTTATTTCTCAAAAAATCTTTATATGATGACCCAAATGGTGATCAAAAAATGATCATAGGTTTTGAGTAATAGAATTTTGAAAATTTTGAAAAAATTAATTTTCTCATATAAGGGCCCTATTGATGATCAAAAAATGGGTCAAAATTAAAAAGGTGCTCTATTTAGACCTAGTAGGCTCGAAAGCTATTATCTTAAGGATTTCAGAGCAGAAAAGATAATATTAAGATTGATCATAGGTTTTGAGTAATAGAATTTTGAAAATTTTGAAAAAATTAATTTCCTCATATAAGGGCCCTATTGATGATCAAAAAATGGGTCAAAATTAAAAAGGTGCTCTATTTAGACCTAGTAGGCTCGAAAGCTATTATCTTAAGGATTTCAGAGCAGAAAAGATAATATTAAGATTGATCATAGGTTTTGAGTAATAGAATTTTGAAAATTTTGAAAAAATTAATTTCCTCATATAAGGGCCCTATTGATGATCAAAAATGGGTCAAAATTAAAAAGGTGCTATATTTAGACCTAGTAGGCTCGAAAGCTATTATCTTAAGGATTTCAGAGCAGAAAAGATAATATTAAGATTGATCATAGGTTTTGAGTAATAGAATTTTGAAAATTTTGAAAAAATTAATTTCCTCATATAAGGGCCCTATTGATGATCAAAAAATGGGTCAAAATTAAAAATGTGCTCTATTTAGACCTAGTAGGCTCGAAAGCTATTATCTTAAGGATTTCAGAGCAGAAAAGATAATATTAAGATTGATCATAGGTTTTGAGTAATAGAATTTTGAAAATTTTGAAAAAATTAATTTCCTCATATAAGGGCCCTATTGATGATCAAAAAATGGGTCAAAATTAAAAAGGTGCTCTATTTAGACCTAGTAGGCTCGAAAGCTATTATCTTAAGGATTTCAGAGCAGAAAAGATAATATTAAGATTGATCATAGGTTTTGAGTAATAGAATTTTGAAAAAATTAATTTCCTCATATAAGGGCCCTATTGATGATCAAAAAATGGGTCAAAATTAAAAAGGTGCTCTATTTAGACCTAGTAGGCTCGAAAGCTATTATCTTAAGGATTTCAGAGCAGAAAAGATAATATTAAGATTGATCATAGGTTTTGAGTAATAGAATTTTGAAAATTTTGAAAAAATTAATTTCCTCATATAAGGGCCCTATTGATGATCAAAAAATGGGTCAAAATTAAAAAGGTGCTCTATTTAGACCTAGTAGGCTCGAAAGCTATTATCTTAAGGATTTCAGAGCAGAAAAGATAATATTAAGATTGATCATAGGTTTTGAGTAATAGAATTTTGAAAATTTTGAAAAAATTAATTTCCTCATATAAGGGCCCTATTGATGATCAAAAATGGGTCAAAATTAAAAAGGTGCTATATTTAGACCTAGTAGGCTCGAAAGCTATTATCTTAAGGATTTCAGAGCAGAAAAGATAATATTAAGATTGATCATATGTTTTGCGTAATAGAATTTTGAAAATTTTGAAAAAATTAATTTCCTCATATAAGGGCCCTATTGATGATCAAAAAATGGGTCAAAATTAAAAAGGTGCTCTATTTAGACCTAGTAGGCTCGAAAGCTATTATCTTAAGGATTTCAGAGCAGAAAAGATAATATTAAGATTGATCATAGGCTTTGAGTAATAGAATTTTGAAAATTTTGAAAAAATTAATTTCCTCATATAAGGGCCCTATTGATGATCAAAAAATGGGTCAAAATTAAAAAGGTGCTCTATTTAGACCTAGTAGGCTCGAAAGCTATTATCTTAAGGATTTCAGAGCAGAAAAGATAATATTAAGATTGATCATAGGTTTTGAGTAATAGAATTTTGAAAATTTTGAAAAAATTAATTTCCTCATATAAGGGCCCTATTGATGATCAAAAAATGGGTCAAAATTAAAAATGTGCTCTATTTAGACCTAGTAGGCTCGAAAGCTATTATCTTAAGGATTTCAGAGCAGAAAAGATAATATTAAGATTGATCATAGGTTTTGAGTAATAGAATTTTGAAAATTTTGAAAAAATTAATTTCCTCATATAAGGGCCCTATTGATGATCAAAAAATGGGTCAAAATTAAAAAGGTGCTCTATTTAGACCTAGTAGGCTCGAAAGCTATTATCTTAAGGATTTCATAGCAGAAAAGATAATATTAAGATTGATCATAGGTTTTGAGTAATAGAATTTTGAAAATTTTGAAAAAATTAATTTCCTCATATAAGGGCCCTATTGATGATCAAAAAATGGGTCAAAATTAAAAAGGTGCTCTATTTAGACCTAGTAGGCTCGAAAGCTATTATCTTAAGGATTTCAGAGCAGAAAAGATAATATTAAGATTGATCATAGGTTTTGAGTAATAGAATTTTGAAAATTTTGAAAAAATTAATTTCCTCATATAAGGGCCCTATTGATGATCAAAAAATGGGTCAAAATTAAAAAGGTGCTCTATTTAGACCTAGTAGGCTCGAAAGCTATTATCTTAAGGATTTCATAGCAGAAAAGATAATATTAAGATTGATCATAGGTTTTGAGTAATAGAATTTTGAAAATTTTGAAAAAATTAATTTCCTCATATAAGGGCCCTATTGATGATCAAAAAATGGGTCAAAATTAAAAAGGTGCTCTATTTAGACCTAGTAGGCTCGAAAGCTATTATCTTAAGGATTTCAGAGCAGAAAAGATAATATTAAGATTGATCATAGGTTTTGAGTAATAGAATTTTGAAAATTTTGAAAAAATTAATTTCCTCATATAAGGGCCCTATTGATGATCAAAAAATGGGTCAAAATTAAAAAGGTGCTCTATTTAGACCTAGTAGGCTCGAAAGCTATTATCTTAAGGATTTCATAGCAGAAAAGATAATATTAAGATTGATCATAGGTTTTGAGTAATAGAATTTTGAAAATTTTGAAAAAATTAATTTCCTCATATAAGGGCCCTATTGATGATCAAAAAATGGGTCAAAATTAAAAAGGTGCTCTATTTAGACCTAGTAGGCTCGAAAGCTATTATCTTAAGGATTTCAGAGCAGAAAAGATAATATTAAGATTGATCATAGGTTTTGAGTAATAGAATTTTGAAAATTTTGAAAAAATTAATTTCCTCATATAAGGGCCCTATTGATGATCAAAAAATGGGTCAAAATTAAAAAGGTGCTCTATTTAGACCTAGTAGGCTCGAAAGCTATTATCTTAAGGATTTCAGAGCAGAAAAGATAATATTAAGATTGATCATAGGTTTTGAGTAATAGAATTTTGAAAATTTTGAAAAAATTAATTTCCTCATATAAGGGCCCTATTGATGATCAAAAAATGGGTCAAAATTAAAAAGGTGCTCTATTCAGACCTAGTAGGCTCGAAAGCTATTATCTTAAGGATTTCAGAGCAGAAAAGATAATATTAAGATTGATCATAGGTTTTGAGTAATAGAATTTTGAAAAAATTAATTTCCTCATATAAGGGCCCTATTGATGATCAAAAAATGGGTCAAAATTAAAAAGGTGCTCTATTTAGACCTAGTAGGCTCGAAAGCTATTATCTTAAGGATTTCAGGGCAGAAAAGATAATATTAAGATTGATCATAGGTTTTGAGTAATAGAATTTTGAAAATTTTGAAAAAATTAATTTCCTCATATAAGGGCCCTATTGATGATCAAAAAATGGGTCAAAATTAAAAAGGTGCTCTATTTAGACCTAGTAGGCTCGAAAGCTATTATCTTAAGGATTTCAGAGCAGAAAAGATAATATTAAGATTGATCATAGGTTTTGAGTAATAGAATTTTGAAAATTTTGAAAAAATTAATTTCCTCATATAAGGGCCCTATTGATGATCAAAAAATGGGTCAAAATTAAAAAGGTGCTCTATTTAGACCTAGTAGGCTCGAAAGCTATTATCTTAAGGATTTCAGAGCAGAAAAGATAATATTAAGATTGATCATAGGTTTTGAGTAATAGAATTTTGAAAATTTTGAAAAAATTAATTTCCTCATATAAGGGCCCTATTGATGATCAAAAAATGGGTCAAAATTAAAAAGGTGCTCTATTTAGACCTAGTAGGCTCGAAAGCTATTATCTTAAGGATTTCAGAGCAGAAAAGATAATATTAAGATTGATCATAGGTTTTGAGTAATAGAATTTTGAAAATTTTGAAAAAATTAATTTCCTCATATAAGGGCCCTATTGATGATCAAAAAATGGGTCAAAATTAAAAAGGTGCTCTATTTAGACTTAGTAGCCTCGAAAGCTATTATCTTAAGGATTTCAGAGCAGAAAAGATAATATTAAGATTGGTCATAGGTTTTGAGTAATAGAATTTTGAAAATTTTGAACAAATTCATTTTCTCATATAAGGGCCCTATTGGATTAAATTCTTTGTTTTTTGCTAGAAAAGGAACAAATCAAGATTACCGGCACTGTTGATTTTTTAACAAATTTTCTTTTCGGCAAAAGCACTATTTTTGGGTAAAAAAAAGTTACATAAAAATTTTTCTCCGTTCTCTGTTAGTTTTCGAGTTATAGGTACTTTAAGTTATGGTGTAAGAATGCAATTCTCTCCTTCCTCCTTTAATGAAAATAAACAATATGGGTATCATTGGAAAGGTCTTGAGAAGGCCTTTTGATTGATATATAAAATGTGTCAAATCATTAGCCCATGGCACAATATGATATTTTATTACTTTTTATTTTGACTTTTTTTACAAAAGTACCGTTATCTCAAAAATATATCGATATAACAGTACTCTCCTGTACATCAAATCATTTAGAGAACATTTCAAGCTTTCATAAGATCCCCATAGTACACTCCAAGCCCATTAAATAACAAAAATGTAACACTTTAAAAATTAATATTCAGAGAAATGAATCGATTTTTACTCATAATATATTTGTTAATACCATAATTTATGACTACATATGTAATATGGATATCATTAGAAAGGTCTTGAAGAAACCTATAGTCATATATATAATACGTATATAATTGGAAAGTTCTTTAAATCTCAAAAATAAAAAAATAGATAAAAAAATATATAAAAATACTTAGTAAATATTATTTAATTTGCATTTTTATTTGAATTTTTGATAAACAAGATTATAAAAAATCTTTGGAACAAATCAAGGTTACCAGCACAGTTGGAATTAAAATGTATTTTTTTAATGTTAATAAAGGTTTTCTGTGTAGCCGGCCTTCGGCCGGGCTAAAGGGCTTTCTCCTCTATGTATGTCGAACACCGGCTTCGCTGAATAAACTTTTTTTTGGAAATCAAAAAATTTTTGTAAGTACCGGTATTCTTTTTAAATAATTTTTAATTTTTATTTAATTTTTAACAAAGTTGTAAAAATGATAAGACTTATTATATACTTTTAAATTATGATATTAACAAATATATTACTAGTAAAAATCGATTAATTTTTCTAAATATTAATTTTTAAAGTGCTATACTTTTGTTATTTAATGGGCTAGGAGTGTGACATGGGGATCATATGAAAGCTTGAAATATTCTCTAAACAATTTGATGTATAGGAGAGTACCGTTATATCGATATATTTTTGAGATAACGGTACTTTTGTAAAAAAAGTCAGTACATAAAATAATAAAATATCATTTTGGCTCGCAATGGGTTAATGTTGTATAACGTTTTATATATCAATCAAGACCTTTCTCAAGACCTTTCCAATGATACCCATATTGTTCATATTCATTACAGGAGGAAGGAGAAAATTGTATTTTTATATTATAACTTCAAGTACCCATAACTCGTAAACTAAGAGCGAGCGGGCAAAATTTTTTACATTGCTTTAATCACAAATAAAAATGCTACTGAATCATTATCAAAATTATTTAAAAATCAAGTGTGCTGGTAATCTTGATTTACGCCGATTAACTTCTTTGCAGGTAAAATATGTATATCCTGGAATCTTCTTAAAAGAAGGTATAAATACTTAAAAAAAGGTGATTTGGATTCTGCCGATATATTTTGCATCGCAATTTCCAATCTACTTAACTTCGCAGACCGGGGCCTCAGTGTCGTTGAGTACGTTAAATACGCATGCGCATATACATACATACATATACTATATATATATATGTATGTAAGTATATGTCATTTTTATTTGTCCAGCATCTTACTCAGTTGTTCCTAATTCTCTTTGCATAATAGAGTGTTGCCATTATGTTAAAATACTTGTTAGTATTAGTGTTACCCGTTGGCACAATTTTATTTTCTATTGCTATTCTTCTTTTATATCAATTTAAAATAATCAGGAATATTTATAGATAATTACACAGAAAAAAGTTTGTGCATAAATATAAGAATTTAATTTCATTGATTTTAGTTCATAATATTTAAGAATAATGTCTTAAATATTAACACTTTTTTACATTTTTTGAAATGAATCAAAAGTCAAGAAGACTTAAACAAATTGTTTAAATTTTCATTTATATTTTCAATTTGTAAATGTATGTTTGAAATTTTCTTTACAGAATTTTTGGTTTTTATTGATTTTTAGGCACTTGTTGGGGACAGAAGAAAACAGATGCAGATGCGCATTTTATTACAATGATGCATGTGCAAATTTCTGATCCTTAATTTTTAACAGCTTTTTATTGGAAAATTGCAATTTAAAGGTTTTATATTTTCGTGCATAAGTATTTTTATTTAGAATTTTAATCAAATCTAATAAAACTAAATTAAAATGTTAGCAGCATTTTTGCAAAATTCGCAAAATTTTCATTAAGTACAAATCTATGAACAAAATTTTATTTTTTATGAAAAAGTTTGGGAAAAAAAGTTATGTTCGATTCATAATATTCATGAAAAAATTTTTCAAATATATGATTTTTTTTCTCTGTGTAATATTAACATTTATTTAACAAACACATATACAATGTTTTTAAGAAAACTTTAATATAATTATCTATCGCCCATATAAAGGGTTAATGAAATAGGTGTAAGAGAATTGAAGTCTTCGATCATCTTCATTGCTACCACTTTTCATTTTCATTACAGGCGTAACCCTGTAGTTTTAATGAGAATAAGTAGCAATCATTAGGAAAACGCAAATTAACATGTACATTGTCTTTAAGAAGAAAGCACGTTATCAAATGTAAACATTCGGCAAAAGACTGCAGGAAATATTGTTGTGCAACCACTACACATGTAATTTATTTCTTTTTATAGTGAATAGTATTAATTTCAGCATTTTTATGTCTAAATAATAGAGAAGAGCACCTTTTTAATTTTGGACCATTTTTTGATCATCAATAGGGCCCTTATATGAGAAAATGAATTTTTTCAAAATTCTATTACTCAAAACCTATGATCAATCTTAATATTATCTTTTCTGCTTTGAAATCCTTAAGATAATAGCTTTCGAGCCTACTAGGTCTAAATAGAGCACCTTTTTAATTTTGACCCTTTTTTGATCATCAATAGGGCCCTTATATGAGAAAATTAATTTTTTCAAAATTTTCAAAATTCTATTACTCAAAACCTATGATCAATCTTAATATTATCTTTTCTGCTTTGAAATCCTTAAGATAATAGCTTTCGAGCCTACTAGGTCTAAATAGAGCACCCTTTTAATTTTGATCCATTTTTTGATAATCAATAGGGCCCTTATATGAGAAAATGAATTTTTTCAAAATTTTCAAAATTCTATTACTCAAAACCTATGATCAATCTTAATATTATCTTTTCTGCTTTGAAATCCTTAAGATAATAGCTTTCGAGGCTACTAAGTCTAAATAGAGCACCTTTTTAATTTTGACCCATTTTTTGATCATCAATAGGGCCCTTATATGAGAAAATGAATTTTTTCAAAATTTTCAAAATTCTATTACTCAAAACCTATGATCAATCTTAATATTATCTTTTCTGCTTTGAAATCCTTAAGATAATAGCTTTCGAGCCTACTAGGTCTAAATAGAGCACCCTTTTAATTTTGATCCATTTTTTGATAATCAATAGGGCCCTTATATGAGAAAATGAATTTTTTCAAAATTTTCAAAATTCTATTACTCAAAACCTATGATCAATCTTAATATTATCTTTTCTGCTCTGAAGTCCTTAAGATAATAGCTTTCGAGGCTACTAGGTCTAAATAGAGCACCTTTTTAATTTTGACCCATTTTTTGATCATCAGTAGGGCCCTTATATGTGAAAATTAATTTTTTCAAAATTTTCAAAATTCTATTACTCAAAACCTATGATCAATCTTAATATTATCTTTTCTGCTCTGAAATCCTTAAGATAATAGCTTTCGAGGCTACTAGGTCTAAATAGAGCACCTTTTTAATTTTGACCCATTTTTTGATCATCAGTAGGGCCCTTATATGTGAAAATTAATTTTTTCACAATTTTCAAAATTCTATTACTCAAAACCTATGATCAATCTTAATATTATCTTTTCTGCTCTGAAATCCTTAAGATAATAGCTTTCGAGCCTACTAGGTCTAAATAGAGCACCTTTTTAATTTTGACCCTTTTTTGATCATCAATTGGGCCCTTATATGAGAAAATTAATTTTTTCAAAATTTTCAAAATTCTATTACTCAAAACCTATGATCAATCTTAATATTATCTTTTCTGCTCTGAAATCCTTAAGATAATAGCTTTCGAGGCTACTAGGTCTAAATAGAGCACCTTTTTAATTTTGACCCATTTTTTGATCATCAGTAGGGGCCTTATATGTGAAAATTAATTTTTTCAAAATATACAAAATTCTATTACTCAAAACCTATGATCAATCTTAATATTATCTTTTCTGCTCTGAAATCCATAAGATGATAGCTTTCCAGCCTACTAGGTCTAAATAGAGCACCTTTTTAATTTTGACCCTTTTTTGATCATCAATTGGGCCCTTATATGAGAAAATGAATTTTTTCAAAATTTTCAAAATTCTATTACTCAAAACCTATGATCAATCTTAATATTATCTTTTCTGCTCTGAAATCCATAAGATGATAGCTTTCGAGCCTACTAGGTCTAAATAGAGCACCTTTTTAATTTTGATCCATTTTTTGATAATCAATAGGGCCCTTATATGAGAAAATGAATTTTTTCAAAATTTTCAAAATTCTATTACTCAAAACCTATGATCAATCTTAATATTATCTTTTCTGCTTTGAAATCCTTAAGATAATAGCTTTCGAGCCTACTAGGTCTAAATAGAGCACCTTTTCAATTTTTACCCATTTTTTGATCATCAATAGGGCCCTTATATGAGAAAATGAATTTTTTCAAAATTTTAAAAATTCTATTACTCAAAACCTATGATCAATCTTAATATTATCTTTTCTGCTCTGAAATCCTTAAGATAATAGCTTTCGAGCCTACTAGGTCTAAATAGAGCACCTTTTTAATTTTGACCCATTTTTTGATCATCAATAGGGCCCTTATATGAGAAAATGAATTTTTTCAAATTTTTCAAAATTCTATTACTCAAAACCTATGATCAATCTTAATATTATCTTTTCTGCTCTGAAATCCTTAAGATAATAGCTTTCGAGCCTACTAGGTCTAAATGGAGCACCTTTTTAATTTTGACCCATTTTTTGATCATCAATAGGGCCCTTATATGAGGAAATTAATTTTTTCAAAATTTTCAAAATTCTATTACTCAAAATCTATGATCAATCTTAATATTATCTTTTCTGCTCTGAAATCCTTAAGATAATAGCTTTCGAGCCTACTAGGTCTAAATAGAGCACCTTTTTAATTTTGACCCATTTTTTGATCATCAATAGGGCCCTTATATGAGGAAATTAATTTTTTCAAAATTTTCAAAATTCTATTACTCAAAACCTATGATCAATCTTAATATTATCTTTTCTGCTCTGAAATCCTTAAGATAATAGCTTTCGAGCCTACTAGGTCTAAATAGAGCACCTTTTTAATTTTGACCCATTTTTTGATCATCAATAGGGCCCTTATATGAGGAAATTAATTTTTTCAAAATTTTCAAAATTCTATTACTCAAAACCTATGATCAATCTTAATATTATCTTTTCTGCTCTGAAATCCTTAAGATAATAGCTTTCGAGCCTACTAGGTCTAAATAGAGCACCTTTTTAATTTTGACCCATTTTTTGATCATCAATAGGGCCCTTATATGAGGAAATTAATTTTTTCAAAATTTTCAAAATTCTATTACTCAAAACCTATGATCAATCTTAATATTATCTTTTCTGCTCTGAAATCCTTAAGATAATAGCTTTCGAGCCTACTAGGTCTAAATAGAGCACATTTTTAATTTTGACCCATTTTTTGATCATCAATAGGGCCCTTATATGAGGAAATTAATTTTTTCAAAATTTTCAAAATTCTATTACTCAAAACCTATGATCAATCTTAATATTATCTTTTCTGCTCTGAAATCCTTAAGATAATAGCTTTCGAGCCTACTAGGTCTAAATAGAGCACCTTTTTAATTTTGACCCATTTTTTGATCATCAATAGGGCCCTTATATGAGGAAATTAATTTTTTCAAAATTCTATTACTCAAAACCTATGATCAATCTTAATATTATCTTTTCTGCTCTGAAATCCTTAAGATAATAGCTTTCGAGCCTACTAGGTCTGAATAGAGCACCTTTTTAATTTTGACCCATTTTTTGATCATCAATAGGGCCCTTATATGAGGAAATTAATTTTTTCAAAATTTTCAAAATTCTATTACTCAAAACCTATGATCAATCTTAATATTATCTTTTCTGCTCTGAAATCCTTAAGATAATAGCTTTCGAGCCTACTAGGTCTAAATAGAGCACCTTTTTAATTTTGACCCATTTTTTGATCATCAATAGGGCCCTTATATGAGGAAATTAATTTTTTCAAAATTCTATTACTCAAAACCTATGATCAATCTTAATATTATCTTTTCTGCTCTGAAATCCTTAAGATAATAGCTTTCGAGGCTACTAGGTCTAAATAGAGCACCTTTTTAATTTTGACCCATTTTTTGATCATCAGTAGGGCCCTTATATGTGAAAATTAATTTTTTCACAATTTTCAAAATTCTATTACTCAAAACCTATGATCAATCTTAATATTATCTTTTCTGCTCTGAAATCCTTAAGATAATAGCTTTCGAGCCTACTAGGTCTAAATAGAGCACCTTTTTAATTTTGACCCTTTTTTGATCATCAATTGGGCCCTTATATGAGAAAATTAATTTTTTCAAAATTTTCAAAATTCTATTACTCAAAACCTATGATCAATCTTAATATTATCTTTTCTGCTCTGAAATCCTTAAGATAATAGCTTTCGAGGCTACTAGGTCTAATTAGAGCACCTTTTTAATTTTGACCCATTTTTTGATCATCAGTAGGGGCCTTATATGTGAAAATTAATTTTTTCAAAATATACAAAATTCTATTACTCAAAACCTATGATCAATCTTAATATTATCTTTTCTGCTCTGAAATCCATAAGATGATAGCTTTCCAGCCTACTAGGTCTAAATAGAGCACCTTTTTAATTTTGACCCTTTTTTGATCATCAATTGGGCCCTTATATGAGAAAATGAATTTTTTCAAAATTTTCAAAATTCTATTACTCAAAACCTATGATCAATCTTAATATTATCTTTTCTGCTCTGAAATCCATAAGATGATAGCTTTCGAGCCTACTAGGTCTAAATAGAGCACCTTTTTAATTTTGATCCATTTTTTGATAATCAATAGGGCCCTTATATGAGAAAATGAATTTTTTCAAAATTTTCAAAATTCTATTACTCAAAACCTATGATCAATCTTAATATTATCTTTTCTGCTTTGAAATCCTTAAGATAATAGCTTTCGAGCCTACTAGGTCTAAATAGAGCACCTTTTCAATTTTTACCCATTTTTTGATCATCAATAGGGCCCTTATATGAGAAAATGAATTTTTTCAAAATTTTAAAAATTCTATTACTCAAAACCTATGATCAATCTTAATATTATCTTTTCTGCTCTGAAATCCTTAAGATAATAGCTTTCGAGCCTACTAGGTCTAAATAGAGCACCTTTTTAATTTTGACCCATTTTTTGATCATCAATAGGGCCCTTATATGAGAAAATGAATTTTTTCAAATTTTTCAAAATTCTATTACTCAAAACCTATGATCAATCTTAATATTATCTTTTCTGCTCTGAAATCCTTAAGATAATAGCTTTCGAGCCTACTAGGTCTAAATGGAGCACCTTTTTAATTTTGACCCATTTTTTGATCATCAATAGGGCCCTTATATGAGGAAATTAATTTTTTCAAAATTTTCAAAATTCTATTACTCAAAATCTATGATCAATCTTAATATTATCTTTTCTGCTCTGAAATCCTTAAGATAATAGCTTTCGAGCCTACTAGGTCTAAATAGAGCACCTTTTTAATTTTGACCCATTTTTTGATCATCAATAGGGCCCTTATATGAGGAAATTAATTTTTTCAAAATTTTCAAAATTCTATTACTCAAAACCTATGATCAATCTTAATATTATCTTTTCTGCTCTGAAATCCTTAAGATAATAGCTTTCGAGCCTACTAGGTCTAAATAGAGCACCTTTTTAATTTTGACCCATTTTTTGATCATCAATAGGGCCCTTATATGAGGAAATTAATTTTTTCAAAATTTTCAAAATTCTATTACTCAAAACCTATGATCAATCTTAATATTATCTTTTCTGCTCTGAAATCCTTAAGATAATAGCTTTCGAGCCTACTAGGTCTAAATAGAGCACCTTTTTAATTTTGACCCATTTTTTGATCATCAATAGGGCCCTTATATGAGGAAATTAATTTTTTCAAAATTTTCAAAATTCTATTACTCAAAACCTATGATCAATCTTAATATTATCTTTTCTGCTCTGAAATCCTTAAGATAATAGCTTTCGAGCCTACTAGGTCTAAATAGAGCACATTTTTAATTTTGACCCATTTTTTGATCATCAATAGGGCCCTTATATGAGGAAATTAATTTTTTCAAAATTTTCAAAATTCTATTACTCAAAACCTATGATCAATCTTAATATTATCTTTTCTGCTCTGAAATCCCTAAGATAATAGCTTTCGAGCCTACTAGGTCTAAATAGAGCACCTTTTTAATTTTGACCCATTTTTTGATCATCAATAGGGCCCTTATATGAGGAAATTAATTTTTTCAAAATTTTCAAAATTCTATTACTCAAAACCTATGATCAATCTTAATATTATCTTTTCTGCTCTGAAATCCTTAAGATAATAGCTTTCGAGCCTACTAGGTCTAAATGGAGCACCTTTTTAATTTTGACCCATTTTTTGATCATCAATAGGGCCCTTATATGAGGAAATTAATTTTTTCAAAATTTTCAAAATTCTATTACTCAAAATCTATGATCAATCTTAATATTATCTTTTCTGCTCTGAAATCCTTAAGATAATAGCTTTCGAGCCTACTAGGTCTAAATAGAGCACCTTTTTAATTTTGACCCATTTTTTGATCATCAATAGGGCCCTTATATGAGGAAATTAATTTTTTCAAAATTTTCAAAATTCTATTACTCAAAACCTATGATCAATCTTAATATTATCTTTTCTGCTCTGAAATCCTTAAGATAATAGCTTTCGAGCCTACTAGGTCTAAATAGAGCACCTTTTTAATTTTGACCCATTTTTTGATCATCAATAGGGCCCTTATATGAGGAAATTAATTTTTTCAAAATTTTCAAAATTCTATTACTCAAAACCTATGATCAATCTTAATATTATCTTTTCTGCTCTGAAATCCTTAAGATAATAGCTTTCGAGCCTACTAGGTCTAAATAGAGCACCTTTTTAATTTTGACCCATTTTTTGATCATCAATAGGGCCCTTATATGAGGAAATTAATTTTTTCAAAATTTTCAAAATTCTATTACTCAAAACCTATGATCAATCTTAATATTATCTTTTCTGCTCTGAAATCCTTAAGATAATAGCTTTCGAGCCTACTAGGTCTAAATAGAGCACATTTTTAATTTTGACCCATTTTTTGATCATCAATAGGGCCCTTATATGAGGAAATTAATTTTTTCAAAATTTTCAAAATTCTATTACTCAAAACCTATGATCAATCTTAATATTATCTTTTCTGCTCTGAAATCCCTAAGATAATAGCTTTCGAGCCTACTAGGTCTAAATAGAGCACCTTTTTAATTTTGACCCATTTTTTGATCATCAATAGGGCCCTTATATGAGGAAATTAATTTTTTCAAAATTTTCAAAATTCTATTACTCAAAACCTATGATCAATCTTAATATTATCTTTTCTGCTCTGAAATCCTTAAGATAATAGCTTTCGAGCCTACTAGGTCTAAATAGAGCACCTTTTTAATTTTGACCCATTTTTTGATCATCAATAGGGCCCTTATATGAGGAAATTAATTTTTTCAAAATTTTCAAAATTCTATTACTCAAAACCTATGATCAATCTTAATATTATCTTTTCTGCCCTGAAATCCTTAAGATAATAGCTTTCGAGCCTACTAGGTCTAAATAGAGCACCTTTTTAATTTTGACCCATTTTTTGATCATCAATAGGGCCCTTATATGAGGAAATTAATTTTTTCAAAATTCTATTACTCAAAACCTATGATCAATCTTAATATTATCTTTTCTGCTCTGAAATCCTTAAGATAATAGCTTTCGAGCCTACTAGGTCTGAATAGAGCACCTTTTTAATTTTGACCCATTTTTTGATCATCAATAGGGCCCTTATATGAGGAAATTAATTTTTTCAAAATTTTCAAAATTCTATTACTCAAAACCTATGATCAATCTTAATATTATCTTTTCTGCTGTGAAATCCTTAAGATAATAGCTTTCGAGCCTACTAGGTCTAAATAGAGCACCTTTTTAATTTTGACCCATTTTTTGATCATCAATAGGGCCCTTATATGAGGAAATTAATTTTTTCAAAATTTTCAAAATTCTATTACTCAAAACCTATGATCAATCTTAATATTATCTTTTCTGCTATGAAATCCTTAAGATAATAGCTTTCGAGCCTACTAGGTCTAAATAGAGCACCTTTTTAATTTTGACCCATTTTTTGATCATCAATAGGGCCCTTATATGAGGAAATTAATTTTTTCAAAATTTTCAAAATTCTATTACTCAAAACCTATGACCAATCTTAATATTGTCTTTTCTGCTCTGAAATCCTTAAGATAATAGCTTTCGAGCCTACTAGGTCTAAATAGAGCACCTTTTTAATTTTGACCCATTTTTTGATCATCAATAGGGCTCTTATATGAGGAAATTAATTTTTTCAAAATTTTCAAAATTCTATTACTCAAAACCTATGATCAATCTTAATATTATCTTTTCTGCTATGAAATCCTTAAGATAATAGCTTTCGAGCCTACTAGGTCTAAATAGAGCACCTTTTTAATTTTGACCCATTTTTTGATCATCAATAGGGCCCTTATATGAGGAAATTAATTTTTTCAAAATTTTCAAAATTCTATTACTCAAAACCTATGATCAATCTTAATATTATCTTTTCTGCTCTGAAATCCTTAAGATAATAGCTTTCGAGCCTACTAGGTCTAAATAGAGCACATTTTTAATTTTGACCCATTTTTTGATCATCAATAGGGCCCTTATATGAGGAAATTAATTTTTTCAAAATTTTCAAAATTCTATTACTCAAAACCTATGATCAATCTTAATATTATCTTTTCTGCTCTGAAATCCTTAAGATAATAGCTTTCGAGCCTACTAGGTCTAAATAGAGCACCTTTTTAATTTTGACCCATTTTTTGATCATCAATAGGGCCCTTATATGAGGAAATTAATTTTTTCAAAATTCTATTACTCAAAACCTATGATCAATCTTAATATTATCTTTTCTGCTCTGAAATCCTTAAGATAATAGCTTTCGAGCCTACTAGGTCTGAATAGAGCACCTTTTTAATTTTGACCCATTTTTTGATCATCAATAGGGCCCTTATATGAGGAAATTAATTTTTTCAAAATTTTCAAAATTCTATTACTCAAAACCTATGATCAATCTTAATATTATCTTTTCTGCTCTGAAATCCTTAAGATAATAGCTTTCGAGCCTACTAGGTCTAAATAGAGCACCTTTTTAATCTTGACCCATTTTTTGATCATCAATAGGGCCCTTATATGAGGAAATTAATTTTTTCAAAATTTTCAAAATTCTATTACTCAAAACCTATGATCAATCTTAATATTATCTTTTCTGCAATGAAATCCTTAAGATAATAGCTTTCGAGCCTACTAGGTCTAAATAGAGCACCTTTTTAATTTTGACCCATTTTTTGATCATCAATAGGGCCCTTATATGAGGAAATTAATTTTTTCAAAATTTTCAAAATTCTATTACTCAAAACCTATGATCAATCTTAATATTATCTTTTCTGCTCTGAAATCCTTAAGATAATAGCTTTCGAGCCTACTAGGTCTAAATAGAGCACCTTTTTAATTTTGACCCATTTTTTGATCATCAATAGGGCCCTTATATGAGGAAATTAATTTTTTCAAAATTTTCAAAATTCTATTACTCAAAACCTATGATCAATCTTAATATTATCTTTTCTGCTCTGAAATCCTTAAGATAATAGCTTTCGAGCCTACTAGGTCTAAATAGAGCACCTTTTTAATTTTGACCCATTTTTTGATCATCAATAGGGCCCTTATATGAGGAAATTAATTTTTTCAAAATTTTCAAAATTCTATTACTCAAAACCTATGATCAATCTTAATATTATCTTTTCTGCTCTGAAATCCTTAAGATAATAGCTTTCGAGCCTACTAGGTCTAAATAGAGCACCTTTTTAATTTTGACCCATTTTTTGATCATCAATAGGGCCCTTATATGAGGAAATTAATTTTTTCAAAATTCTATTACTCAAAACCTATGATCAATCTTAATATTATCTTTTCTGCTCTGAAATCCTTAAGATAATAGCTTTCGAGCCTACTAGGTCTGAATAGAGCACCTTTTTAATTTTGACCCATTTTTTGATCATCAATAGGGCCCTTATATGAGGAAATTAATTTTTTCAAAATTTTCAAAATTCTATTACTCAAAACCTATGATCAATCTTAATATTATCTTTTCTGCTCTGAAATCCTTAAGATAATAGCTTTCGAGCCTACTAGGTCTAAATAGAGCACCTTTTTAATTTTGACCCATTTTTTGATCATCAATAGGGCCCTTATATGAGGAAATTAATTTTTTCAAAATTCTATTACTCAAAACCTATGATCAATCTTAATATTATCTTTTCTGCTCTGAAATCCTTAAGATAATAGCTTTCGAGGCTACTAGGTCTAAATAGAGCACCTTTTTAATTTTGACCCATTTTTTGATCATCAGTAGGGCCCTTATATGTGAAAATTAATTTTTTCACAATTTTCAAAATTCTATTACTCAAAACCTATGATCAATCTTAATATTATCTTTTCTGCTCTGAAATCCTTAAGATAATAGCTTTCGAGCCTACTAGGTCTAAATAGAGCACCTTTTTAATTTTGACCCTTTTTTGATCATCAATTGGGCCCTTATATGAGAAAATTAATTTTTTCAAAATTTTCAAAATTCTATTACTCAAAACCTATGATCAATCTTAATATTATCTTTTCTGCTCTGAAATCCTTAAGATAATAGCTTTCGAGGCTACTAGGTCTAATTAGAGCACCTTTTTAATTTTGACCCATTTTTTGATCATCAGTAGGGGCCTTATATGTGAAAATTAATTTTTTCAAAATATACAAAATTCTATTACTCAAAACCTATGATCAATCTTAATATTATCTTTTCTGCTCTGAAATCCATAAGATGATAGCTTTCCAGCCTACTAGGTCTAAATAGAGCACCTTTTTAATTTTGACCCTTTTTTGATCATCAATTGGGCCCTTATATGAGAAAATGAATTTTTTCAAAATTTTCAAAATTCTATTACTCAAAACCTATGATCAATCTTAATATTATCTTTTCTGCTCTGAAATCCATAAGATGATACCTTTCGAGCCTACTAGGTCTAAATAGAGCACCTTTTTAATTTTGATCCATTTTTTGATAATCAATAGGGCCCTTATATGAGAAAATGAATTTTTTCAAAATTTTCAAAATTCTATTACTCAAAACCTATGATCAATCTTAATATTATCTTTTCTGCTTTGAAATCCTTAAGATAATAGCTTTCGAGCCTACTAGGTCTAAATAGAGCACCTTTTCAATTTTTACCCATTTTTTGATCATCAATAGGGCCCTTATATGAGAAAATGAATTTTTTCAAAATTTTAAAAATTCTATTACTCAAAACCTATGATCAATCTTAATATTATCTTTTCTGCTCTGAAATCCTTAAGATAATAGCTTTCGAGCCTACTAGGTCTAAATAGAGCACCTTTTTAATTTTGACCCATTTTTTGATCATCAATAGGGCCCTTATATGAGAAAATGAATTTTTTCAAATTTTTCAAAATTCTATTACTCAAAACCTATGATCAATCTTAATATTATCTTTTCTGCTCTGAAATCCTTAAGATAATAGCTTTCGAGCCTACTAGGTCTAAATGGAGCACCTTTTTAATTTTGACCCATTTTTTGATCATCAATAGGGCCCTTATATGAGGAAATTAATTTTTTCAAAATTTTCAAAATTCTATTACTCAAAATCTATGATCAATCTTAATATTATCTTTTCTGCTCTGAAATCCTTAAGATAATAGCTTTCGAGCCTACTAGGTCTAAATAGAGCACCTTTTTAATTTTGACCCATTTTTTGATCATCAATAGGGCCCTTATATGAGGAAATTAATTTTTTCAAAATTTTCAAAATTCTATTACTCAAAACCTATGATCAATCTTAATATTATCTTTTCTGCTCTGAAATCCTTAAGATAATAGCTTTCGAGCCTACTAGGTCTAAATAGAGCACCTTTTTAATTTTGACCCATTTTTTGATCATCAATAGGGCCCTTATATGAGGAAATTAATTTTTTCAAAATTTTCAAAATTCTATTACTCAAAACCTATGATCAATCTTAATATTATCTTTTCTGCTCTGAAATCCTTAAGATAATAGCTTTCGAGCCTACTAGGTCTAAATAGAGCACCTTTTTAATTTTGACCCATTTTTTGATCATCAATAGGGCCCTTATATGAGGAAATTAATTTTTTCAAAATTTTCAAAATTCTATTACTCAAAACCTATGATCAATCTTAATATTATCTTTTCTGCTCTGAAATCCTTAAGATAATAGCTTTCGAGCCTACTAGGTCTAAATAGAGCACATTTTTAATTTTGACCCATTTTTTGATCATCAATAGGGCCCTTATATGAGGAAATTAATTTTTTCAAAATTTTCAAAATTCTATTACTCAAAACCTATGATCAATCTTAATATTATCTTTTCTGCTCTGAAATCCCTAAGATAATAGCTTTCGAGCCTACTAGGTCTAAATAGAGCACCTTTTTAATTTTGACCCATTTTTTGATCATCAATAGGGCCCTTATATGAGGAAATTAATTTTTTCAAAATTTTCAAAATTCTATTACTCAAAACCTATGATCAATCTTAATATTATCTTTTCTGCTCTGAAATCCTTAAGATAATAGCTTTCGAGCCTACTAGGTCTAAATAGAGCACCTTTTTAATTTTGACCCATTTTTTGATCATCAATAGGGCCCTTATATGAGGAAATTAATTTTTTCAAAATTTTCAAAATTCTATTACTCAAAACCTATGATCAATCTTAATATTATCTTTTCTGCCCTGAAATCCTTAAGATAATAGCTTTCGAGCCTACTAGGTCTAAATAGAGCACCTTTTTAATTTTGACCCATTTTTTGATCATCAATAGGGCCCTTATATGAGGAAATTAATTTTTTCAAAATTCTATTACTCAAAACCTATGATCAATCTTAATATTATCTTTTCTGCTCTGAAATCCTTAAGATAATAGCTTTCGAGCCTACTAGGTCTGAATAGAGCACCTTTTTAATTTTGACCCATTTTTTGATCATCAATAGGGCCCTTATATGAGGAAATTAATTTTTTCAAAATTTTCAAAATTCTATTACTCAAAACCTATGATCAATCTTAATATTATCTTTTCTGCTGTGAAATCCTTAAGATAATAGCTTTCGAGCCTACTAGGTCTAAATAGAGCACCTTTTTAATTTTGACCCATTTTTTGATCATCAATAGGGCCCTTATATGAGGAAATTAATTTTTTCAAAATTTTCAAAATTCTATTACTCAAAACCTATGATCAATCTTAATATTATCTTTTCTGCTATGAAATCCTTAAGATAATAGCTTTCGAGCCTACTAGGTCTAAATAGAGCACCTTTTTAATTTTGACCCATTTTTTGATCATCAATAGGGCCCTTATATGAGGAAATTAATTTTTTCAAAATTTTCAAAATTCTATTACTCAAAACCTATGACCAATCTTAATATTGTCTTTTCTGCTCTGAAATCCTTAAGATAATAGCTTTCGAGCCTACTAGGTCTAAATAGAGCACCTTTTTAATTTTGACCCATTTTTTGATCATCAATAGGACTCTTATATGAGGAAATTAATTTTTTCAAAATTTTCAAAATTCTATTACTCAAAACCTATGATCAATCTTAATATTATCTTTTCTGCTATGAAATCCTTAAGATAATAGCTTTCGAGCCTACTAGGTCTAAATAGAGCACCTTTTTAATTTTGACCCATTTTTTGATCATCAATAGGGCCCTTATATGAGGAAATTAATTTTTTCAAAATTTTCAAAATTCTATTACTCAAAACCTATGATCAATCTTAATATTATCTTTTCTGCTCTGAAATCCTTAAGATAATAGCTTTCGAGCCTACTAGGTCTAAATAGAGCACATTTTTAATTTTGACCCATTTTTTGATCATCAATAGGGCCCTTATATGAGGAAATTAATTTTTTCAAAATTTTCAAAATTCTATTACTCAAAACCTATGATCAATCTTAATATTATCTTTTCTGCTCTGAAATCCTTAAGATAATAGCTTTCGAGCCTACTAGGTCTAAATAGAGCACCTTTTTAATTTTGACCCATTTTTTGATCATCAATAGGGCCCTTATATGAGGAAATTAATTTTTTCAAAATTCTATTACTCAAAACCTATGATCAATCTTAATATTATCTTTTCTGCTCTGAAATCCTTAAGATAATAGCTTTCGAGCCTACTAGGTCTAAATAGAGCACCTTTTTAATTTTGACCCATTTTTTGATCATCAATAGGGCCCTTATATGAGGAAATTAATTTTTTCAAAATTTTCAAAATTCTATTACTCAAAACCTATGATCAATCTTAATATTATCTTTTCTGCTCTGAAATCCTTAAGATAATAGCTTTCGAGCCTACTAGGTCTAAATAGAGCACCTTTTTAATCTTGACCCATTTTTTGATCATCAATAGGGCCCTTATATGAGGAAATTAATTTTTTCAAAATTTTCAAAATTCTATTACTCAAAACCTATGATCAATCTTAATATTATCTTTTCTGCTATGAAATCCTTAAGATAATAGCTTTCGAGCCTACTAGGTCTAAATAGAGCACATTTTTAATTTTGACCCATTTTTTGATCATCAATAGGGCCCTTATATGAGGAAATTAATTTTTTCAAAATTTTCAAAATTCTATTACTCAAAACCTATGATCAATCTTAATATTATCTTTTCTGCTCTGAAATCCTTAAGATAATAGCTTTCGAGCCTACTAGGTCTAAATAGAGCACCTTTTTAATTTTGACCCATTTTTTGATCATCAATAGGGCCCTTATATGAGGAAATTAATTTTTTCAAAATTTTCAAAATTCTATTACTCAAAACCTATGATCAATCTTAATATTATCTTTTCTGCTCTGAAATCCTTAAGATAATAGCTTTCGAGCCTACTAGGTCTAAATAGAGCACCTTTTTAATTTTGACCCATTTTTTGATCATCAATAGGGCCCTTATATGAGGAAATTAATTTTTTCAAAATTTTCAAAATTCTATTACTCAAAACCTATGATCAATCTTAATATTATCTTTTCTGCTCTGAAATCCTTAAGATAATAGCTTTCGAGCCTACTAGGTCTAAATAGAGCACCTTTTTAATTTTGACCCATTTTTTGATCATCAATAGGGCCCTTATATGAGAAAATTAATTTTTTCAAAATTTTCAAAATTCTATTACTCAAAACCTATGATCAATCTTAATATTATCTTTTCTGCTCTGAAATCCTTAAGATAATAGCTTTCGAGCCTACTAGGTCTAAATAGAGCACCTTTTTAATTTTGACCCATTTTTTGATCATCAATAGGGCCCTTATATGAGGAAATTAATTTTTTCAAAATTTTCAAAATTCTATTACTCAAAACCTATGATCAATCTTAATATTATCTTTTCTGCTCTGAAATCCTTAAGATAATAGCTTTCGAGCCTACTAGGTCTAAATAGAGCACCTTTTTAATTTTGACCCATTTTTTGATCATCAATAGGGCCCTTATATGAGAAAATTAATTTTTTCAAAATTTTCAAAATTCTATTACTCAAAACCTATGATCATTTTTTGATCACCATTTGGGTCATCATATAAAGATTTTTTGAGAAATAAAAATTTTTAAAAGTATTTATTTTAAACACATATTTCTGAAACATAAGGTAGATTAAAAATCATAGTTTTTAATTATAATTTTTTTTTATTCAAACATTTAAATTATAATAAGTTTAATTAAAAAAATATTACAAAAATGCTATTAACATTTTCAAAAATGTAAACAAAAGTGCAGCTAAATCTATTTTGTTAAATAAAAGTCATTAACATTTTTAAAAATGTTATTAAAATTGAAAATAATAAAATTCTGCTAACATAACAGTCTTTGAGTGAGAGAACTGTTAGGTAACATAAAATTAAAAAACGTAGCTAACTTTCGTAGCTATCTTCACACCCTTATCAAAGTTTGCATTCAATATGCTGTCAGGGCATAAACCATGAAAGCGACATGTAATGGCTTAGGATGCTTTTATGGCTACGGACCAGTAAGTAAAATTATGGTATAATGAATAAAAAAGTGTATCGAAAAATTCTGAAGGAAATTATGTTTTCATTGTCAGAAATAAAATACTGATCCAAAATAAACATAAAAATTAATGAAAAAATGATTACATCACAGACAAGTTCACACAGTCCCATGATCTTAAGACTGTTTAAAACTTATGGAAAATAGTAAATCAGAAGAGCAATGTGAAATGGTTGGAGGAGGCCTAGAGAGACTCTCGTGGGCTTCAAATGAACCAAACTGTTAGTTATTTATCCGTTTTAGACAATTTTAGGAATTTTGGCATCGATTTGTTATAGCTTAGATAGATAGATAGATAGAGAAGGTAGATGTGATACCAGACAGTACCACATCTCCACCCAGAGACCGATCCCGGTCCATTGTGAGTCCCTTCAACAGAACAGTTGTGAAATAAGGGTATAGAATGTATAGAATTGAAAATATAGAGTACAGAAAAACTAAAGTGAAAGGTAAAAAGAGAACAGAAACGTAACGAATCACAGAAGGGGACCAGCAATGCCACCAATCCCCCTAGGGTTAAACCCCTGATTCTCCCTCAAGCAGCTAATTCCCATGACGAAGCCTATGACGTCAACAAGATCCACATTCCGAACGTCACCTAGCCCGTCGAGGAACTGTCTACCCAGCCACTTCATCCTACGATGCTGTAATCGCGGACAATGGCACACAATGTGTTCAATAGACTCGGTCTCATCGATGTCCTCACACAGTCTGCAAAAAACAGAACTGTTAGCATCCATTCTAGACCTCATCTTTCCTATCATACAGTGACCCGTTATGGCCCCTATCATGACCCTCAAACTCTTCCTATTCATGCCCAGGAGAGTGGTAGTGCCTGCCTTGTCCAATACCGGCCATATCGCCCTCGACACTTTGCAGTCCTCCCTACTTTCCCAAGCCGAATTGGTTCTGACCAAGATCCAATCATTGATCTTCCCATAGAAGAAACTTAGTGGTGGTCTCACATATGTCTCTCTATCCGAGACGTTCCCTGCCGCACCTTGCCTTGCCAGTTCATCAGCCAATTCATTGCCTGAAATATTGCAATGGCCAGGCACCCAGCAGAGTCTCACCATGTAGTCCTCCATCAACTCTCTCAGTGCCTTTCTACAGGCAGCTACCAGCCTGGATCTCACCAAATGTGTCTCCAAGGCCTTCAGAGCTGCCTGACTATCCACATAGAGAGTGACCTCGGTACCTCTCGCAATGTTTTGCCTGATCATTTCCGCGGCCTTCAGGATGCCGAGAATCTCAGCCTGAAAAACACTGCACTCATCAGGGAGTCTAAAAGAGCCCTTCAAATCCGTGCCCATAATGTAGACCCCCGCCCCGGTACTATCGACCATCTTTGATCCGTCCGTGAACACTGCGCAACCTTCATATAGTCTCTCAGTGCCGGACCAGATCTCCCTATCAGGTATCACCACGACAGGATTTACTCCAAAGTCCGATTCAGCGGCCATGTAATCTGATGCCCCCGTAGAGTTCAGATTAACCTCACCATAACTGATCTCGTAAATGACCTTGGAGTGACCTGCTCTTGATGAGCCTAATAGTCCCAATTCCTTAAGTCTCAGTAGACTCTTTGCCGCCATACCCCTCACAAACTCCTCAATGGGTAGGAGATGAAGTATGACATCCAGAGCCGCTTGTGGTGTGCTTCTCATTGCACCCGTGATGCCAATCGAAGCACACCTCTGCGCCTTCGACAAAAGGCTCCTATTGCTCTTGCGTTCCAGTGCCTGCCACCAGACAGAACAACCATATGAAAGGATTGGTCTCACCACCGAAGTGTAAATCCAATATACAACTTTCGGTTTGAGTCCCCAACTCTTACCTATGGAGTTTCTACAGGTGTAGTAGGCATTGAGGCCACGCTTGAGTCTTTCCTGAACATTCCTCTTCCAGGTCAGTTTGCTATCAAGGAACACCCCCAGATATTTCGCTGAGTCTGAAAGCTTCAGTTCAGTCCCACATAGTACCGGTAGTCTGAATTTCTCTACCTTGTACCTCCTAGTAAACAGAACCAACTCTGTCTTCTCCGGGTTCACTCCCAACCCCTTATCAGCAGCCCACGAGGACAGCTCACCCAGCGCTGACTGCATGATCTCACTGATTGTGGGAAGAAATTTTCCCTTTACCAGTATGACCACATCATCCGCATAAGCCACGATCTTCCGCCCTCTACTGTCGAATTGACGCAAAATCACATCGACAGCCATTAGCCACAGCAGGGGTGAGAGCACTCCCCCTTGCGGAGTTCCCCTAGTCACTAGTTTTCTTAAGCATACTCCACCCAAGCTCGAATTGATAATCCTGCTGCTCAGCATGAGGATTATCCATTCGATCAAGAAGTCATGTACCTTAAGATTCACCAGCGCCTGCTTGATAGCGTCAATCTCAATATTGTTGAACGCTCCCTCAATATCCAAGAACGCGGCCATGGTGTATTCCTTATACCGAAGCCCTTGTTCTATATAACCCACCACATCACTTAGCGCACTCTCCACAGATTTACCCTTCAGGTAAGCATGTTGAGCACTACTCATGATGCTGGAGCTACCAGACGATCTTAAATACAGATCTATCAGTCTCTCTAAAGTCTTCAAGAGGAAAGACGATAGGCTGATAGGTCTATAATCCTTGGGTTTCGAGTGACAGGTCCTTCCACCTTTCGGTATGAATATAACCCTAACCTCTCTCCACCCCCTTGGAATATGTCCATGTGTCAGACACCCCTTAAAAATCTCAGCCAGTAGTTTACGGACCACCAACGGTGCATTCTGCAACATGGCCGGAAAAATACCATCCGGGCCTGGTGACTTATAAGGCTCGAATGAATTCACCGCCCATGTGACCTTCTCCACCGTTATTAGGTCACTTACCACTGTACCAATCATCCCACTGGTGGACTCTGTGAAGAAGTGTTCTCCCTCACCTGATCCCTCCACCAATGGATCCCTGCAACCCGGAAAATGGGTTTCCAGAAGTACATTAAGTGACTCAGAACTAGACTCCGTCCATGAACCATCTGATCTCTGGATACTCCCAGGAACACTAGGGTCCTTTGACAGTATCTTCCTGAATCTGGAAAGTTCATTGACCGAGTCAATGGCCTCGCTGAACCTAATCCACGAGGCTCTTTTAGCTCTTCTAATGTCCTTTTTGTACTTATTGAAACACATTCTATAGGTGCCCCAGTCCTCGTCCCTACCAGATCTATGGGCCTTGTTGTACAGCCTGCCAACTGTGGTCCGTTGAGCCTTCAACTCCTCCGACCACCAGACCGGCTGTCTCCTTTTACCCGGATAGCTCACCGGCAGTTAAGCTCATAGCTTCTGTTAATGGACCCTGTTACCCTCTCCACTATTTCGTCAAGATTCTTTCTCGACAAGACCTCCATCGGAGTTCTAGTCAATCTTGACCCTAGATCCCGCCCGAAGGCGTCCCAATCTGTCCTCCTAGGATCCTGAAAGGTTTCCCCTCAGAACCTCGGAAGTTCAGACTAAAGGTTATCCTACCATGGTCAGAGAAAGTACATCCCATGGCCACCCTCCAGTCTTCAACCAGGTCCTTTGAGTTGGTCAGTGTGATGTCTATTACTGAATTCTTATCCTTCGTTCTGAACGTAGGAGTATTACCCCTATTACAGATTAAAAGATCATTTGCAATAATAAAATCAAAGGTTGACTCACCTCTCTTATTGGTATCCCTGCTACCCCATTGACTGTGGTGTGCATTTGCATCGCAACCGAGCAATAGACGTACTCCATTCCGTCTTGCGTACTCGGCTAAGGCCCACACCCTGTCATCTGGTGGTTCCAACTCCTCATAGGGCATGTACACCGAGGCCAAGGCCAATTTACCGCCTCCCAATGCCTCTCCTTGGACGACCGTTAGATCACCATAACTGAAAGAGTTAAGAAGAATTACCTGAAGATCATTCTTCACCAAAATACAAGTTCTCACCTTATCCTCAGTGGACGGCTTGAACAATTTGTATCCTTTGACCCTTAAACCACAGACCTGGTTATCATTTAGCCAAGGCTCCTGGATTAGGGCCACGTCCACATTGGTCTCACTGAGGTAGGTTATCAATTCGGTCGAGGCTGCTTCACAATGATGCATATTTATCTGCACCATCCGCAACCTCTTTGGCTTTATCATTTTTCGCGTAGCGAAATTTGATGTAGCCAAGCCCGAACGTAACAACCCCCCCCAATGAGTCCAGTATCCTAATAGATTCCCGATCCACTGCGAATCGGAAATCTTTACCCTGGTTCTCTTTACAAGTCAATGAAGAAACAAGTTTCCATTGACTTGTATTGATCCCCCTATTTTGTCCTTCCAATATTCCCAGTATGACTTCCACCGGTTTAATGGGTGGTGGAATCCATACCGTGACTATTGGTCGCAGAGGCAATTCCGACGCTGGTATAACCTCCAGTTGCGCATCTGGACAAAGGTTGCCACATCTGTTGATCGCGGCTTTCAGGAATTCAAAAGTTCCTTTGTTACCGCAACCAACAGTCTTGACGCCCCTTGTCCAGTCTGCACCCATGAAGGCTATTTCACCCGGTCTGTGCCTTGCCTGGAAGATTTCGTCCATAAGTCTATCCTCAATCAGCCGCCACATTTCCGTACTGATTCTCCCATCTGGATCAGCACGGTCAATGACTGCTGCTTGAAGAATGCCCGACTTGGACGAATCCTTCCCCTTTTTGGACGATGAAGGTTGCACGTCACCAGATACTACCCGCTTTACTACTCCCTTATGAGAGTTTTTAAACGGGCCACTTGGTGCATTACCAACCTTCTTCGCAGACGGAATCTGCTGGTCATCCCCCGACCTCACTCTTTTTATGGTTCCCTTAGGGGGACCTTTAAAAGAGTCATGCGGGAAAT
The DNA here is from genome assembly GCA_932274085.1 of Protocalliphora azurea. Classification (NCBI taxonomy): domain Eukaryota; kingdom Metazoa; phylum Arthropoda; class Insecta; order Diptera; family Calliphoridae; genus Protocalliphora; species Protocalliphora azurea. Next base: position 44,993,000 of record OW026521.1, read on the forward strand.
GACCTGCTTTCTTAGAGGTAGAGGGTATCTCATCTCCAGGCAGAGCTCCCCTAATTGACCTCATTTGAGATCCTTTAGCGGGGCTCGCAAGAGCTTGATTTACCTTCTCTACTCTCTTCTCAATGAGTTTTTTCCCACTACCAATCCTTGCTGCCCTGTCGCTTCCCTTGAGAGAGGCTACAGGACTGCTAGATGGCTTGTGAGTATCACACTGTGTGACAGCGTCGACTTTTGGTTCCAAAGTGTTGGTAGACACGGACTCTTTACCCTTGCGAGCAATTTGCGGACCTTCCTCTACCTCCACTTTAAAACCATCGGGATAAGACAATCCCAGGATGTCACCGATGGAGCCATAGGTCCGTTCAAACCTGTAGATGCTCTTTCGGTGTTTCCTGCGAACATGCCTATCCCGCCCGTCTAACAGCGATGGGTCCTTTTTAGCCAACTTATTCAGTGCAGCTATAGAGGCCCTAACACCGTTTTTCGCCTTTTCAAGATTCGTTCGGCTGTCGGTTGCGGCTTGCTCATCCATTGGATATGCTACCGCTACCTGCCGAACAATAGGTTTGGCCGTAGGCCTTGGCATGCCTGATGCCCCCGACGAGCTCACCTGCTTCCTACCCGGAGTTGACGCAGTGACTGCATTTCCGATTTCTTTGCCCCGGTCAAGTGCAGAGACCACTGTTGTCTCATGCTCTTCATCGGATAAAAGAGACAGGTCCTCCAGTCCCTCCGTCGCTCCAGATCCTACAGGGTCCTCCGTCGAGTCCAGCAGGCTGTCCTCCTCCGTTAGTTGGGTCATCAGTTGTCCGTGTTGAATGAGGATGTCCGTATGCAGTCTCATTAAGTCCATGTCATCGTCCCCATCCTCATCTTTCCCCCCTTTCCCGGCGTCGTCATTGTTTTCTCCTACTTTGACCCTATCCCTAACTCTTAAGTCAGCTTCCGTCCCTTCTACTACCCTAGTGTTGGTTTCTTTGTCCGTTGTCCCTTTGTCCTGTTCAATACTTAACCTATCAGTTTCCAATTTTTCTTTTTCTATTTTGGTCCCACGAGTGTGCTCGTAAAAAATAGACCATCTCGCGCAGTGACGGCATACGCGGACTAGGCTGTAATACAACTGACCCTTGCCATCAGCATCAGAGGGGAGCTGTTCACTATTAGTTTCTTTTAGCACTAACTAATCATTCAGATCCTCGGCACTGCTACCAACCACCTTGATCTTAAAAGTGCATAAGACCCATTTATTTGGTCCACGGAAAACGCATGACCCAAGACCGTACCCAGTGTCAGAGATGTATTCACTTCGGCGGAAACACCAAATAGAATACATCAATGCATCGCATCCAGTCCAGCAAGCCTACCGTTTTCAGGACTGGGTGTGATACAAAGGATGCATTAATGTCGGCAAGGGAAGAGGACTCCAGCACCGTACATTAGTGCCTCCAGTGTCTCTCGCCCAATCCCCCCTATCCGCCACCTGGGGACGCGTCCGATGGAAGTAAACAGGTAAAGACTCCACACGGATTGTTATAGCTTATTTTTCATAACATTTGTTCATAACAGTATATTTTGAGTTTGGAAGCATATTTTGTCATATTTTCATGGAAAATCCTTGTTTTAGAGCATATTTTAGCATTTTAAATTGCATATTTTTGCGTATTTCATACTTAGGAGCATAATTTTGCATATTTTGCACTTAAGAGAACCAGCAGAATTTTTTACATAAATTGCCATTATTCTTTTTTTTTTTTGTTATAAAGGGCAAAATATTAAAAAAGAACAATAAATTTCACAGCTTATGTTAAACATTATTGCTCAACTTTGTGTTTAAATGTTTATTGCGAAATAAATTGCGCAATAAATTTATTATTGGTTCACACATTTTAAGGATGGAGATAGAATTTGACAATTGCCAACATAAAAATGTCTACGTGTAGACTAGGGATTATCAGCTGATAGAAATTTTGTAATTACCGTATATGAATGCAAAAAGAAAATATTTTTTGGCAATTGCTAACAAAAATAAAAATATTTTTAGCATCAGTAGTAAATAACTTAAAATTTAAACATAAATAATGATATTTTAAGAGCATATTATTTATTTTAAGGGCATATTTTTATTTTAAGTGCATTTTTATACGCATAAAACACTTTTTAGAGCATATTATTGGCTGCTCTGCTAATAATATACGAGCCTATTTGTTTTATACTTGATATAAGCTTAAAAGACTCGCTTGTCAAAAGCAAAGGGATTGACACAAAATGCCCCGATTATATATGCCGATTTTTTCGTTTTCCGACTGAAATTATATTGAGTGCTTATTTTCATATTTTCTGTGTCACTAAACATTTTTTTGACTTTGATAATGAAAATATATTATGTTATTTGATTTGAAAGTACACTGTAAATAAATTGATGTGCAATTTTCATTGTGCATTATATATATATATATATATATATATATATATATATATATATATATATATGCATATTATATATACATAGTATATATATATATATATATATATATATATATATTCATACATATATATATATATATATATATATATATATATATATATATTCCTACATACATATATATATTTAGAAACACGTTAAATTGAAACTGAAAATTTTGTTTTACAAAGAGGTGATTTCTGTTTTTTGTTTAGAGGGGCGGGCGACAAGGTGTTCTTTTCCAGATACGACGAATGTTCATTAAGGATAAGGATTGTATGTTGATTAGATTTTTAATTTGTAAACAAATTACAAGCAAAAACATCGAAATAATATAAAAATATTTATTTTGCAACTTTGTATTGAGGGAACTACCTATTTGACAAACAAAGCAACAAACAAGCATTTCTTGATACATTTGGATGATTTTACATTTTTAAGAGTAAATAGCGGTTATTCTGCAATCTTTCAGGACAAACCAACTAAAATAAGATAATATGTACTTAGTAATGAGAAAATACTGCAAAATTATCTACAATTAATTTATATTATTTATATGAATTGTTTTTATTTTGTTTTTGTTTGTACTCAGTTTTTTCATATTTAAAAAAAGTAAAATTATAAAAAAATATCCGGTTCTAGCAAAAAATTTCACTTACGACTGTGCAATAAACATACAAATGCCTCATTCTATATTAGACAAATTTCTATCAAGACAAACGTAAATGAGAAATACCATAGTAGAAAAAATAAAAATCGTACTATATTAAATCGACTAAGAGAATAGCATTTGTGACTGCTTTTCGTCTACAGACAGAACGTAAAATCTCGTTAGAGAATAGGGGAATAAGCTCAACAGTTAGTTTTGTCACGCAAATTTTTAACTTTTGAGTTTATTTAATATTCTTATTACGTTTATGTTATGGTGTTCAATCTTTTTATATTAACAATATTTTTCTTAAAAAAACAAGAAAAATTTGCGTTATACCCAAATTAATTAAAAAATAACTTTCGTTCAGATAGTTTTGGCCGACCTGTAGGTAAATATAAAAATTTACTTTCATTGATTTCAGTTCATAACAAGTATTTAAAAATAATTTCTTAAATGAAGCATGGACGCGTATAAGGGCGTATAAACCTGATTTTACAAATCGCGTTTTTGTTTTTATAATATTTGCTTTAATGACCAATTTAACCATCTTTAAAAACACGATTTTATGAAATTATTTTTTCATACAAAATTTTTTATTTTTATGTTTTTGAATAAATGAAGTATAATTTATTATAAGAATCACACATAAACTTCAGAATAAGAAGACGATATTTCAAATATATGGAATATTTACGCATATTGCAAAAAAAGTTATTATCTTGTGAGTTTTAATGCATCAAACTAAGAATAAGTAATAGAGCATATATCCATCATTTAAATCATACTGTAAGATGATCTTTTGATGTGATTTTGTTACAAATTTCAGCAAATTTATTGTTGTAGTTGGTATCACTATTGTAGTTGGTGCCTACACTATGCAATTTTAATATTTTAGGAGGGGGTCTTCCATGGGACCTATGAAGGTCTTTTGTCGACCGGTTCTTATAAGATGTGGTGGTGTAATTGATATTTCTGTAAAACACTTTATATGTAATATTATCGTGATATTATCATTTATATGGCATTTATTATGTGCTTGATTCGCGAAAGTAGGTTTTATATGGGGGTTATGGTAAATTGCGGACCGACTGTGATAAAACTTTGCATAGGTTTTCTACTCATATGAAACCTATTGGCGTCAAATATTATTTCATTTATATAGGACGTATATACTATACAGTAATTTTCGGGAGAGCCATGGTCAGTTTTCTACCGATCTTCGTGAAATTTGCCTCACTGATTTGTGCTTATATACAACTCACTTGGTCCGAATTTTAATGAAATCGTGACCAATATAAAGCATTAATAAATACCCATTAATACTATTGTTCTATAAAAACTTACAGATATAAGCCCTTATTCTACTTTGGTATGTTCTGATCCGAATCTTTTAGTGATACTTTGTACACAGACAGACGCTCAATAAATCTTATCATATATAGAAAAAAGGTAAAAAAATTATAGCTTTATTATTTTATGAAATTTTTATCCTGTAAAATTTTCTTTATGGTTTATACGCCCTTATACGCGTCCATGCTTCATATGTTACAACCAAAGAATACAAAGAATGGAAGGCATGTCAAAAAACCTAACTTTATAATTGTGTTAGTCAAATTTTATTTATATTAGTGCTAAAACCACTTTCACCACACATCATAAGCATACATAGTTGCACAAAAGAGTATTCAAAAATTATTAAATATATTACGTCACGATTATATTCGCAGATATTCATAAATTTTCATCTTTTGATGCGGATTACATCCACAAATATAAATATTACATTTGAATACTTATTACATATTATTACATATTTTTGTTGATGAATATGAAAATAATTTAAAATTATTTTAAATTCTGCTTTATTTTTAATACCAAAAGTGTAGCAACTTTGTTCGTTCACCATGAAAAAAAGGAATGTGAAAAATAGAAAAAAAAAAATATTTTTTATAGGTTTGTGGAAAATATTCGTGTTACTGAAATTAAAATGCAATAAATGTGCTTAAAAAATAATAAGAATATTGTGTGCTAATGAAAAAATGTGCCGCGTGGGTAATTTTCCTTACATTTTAAAGAAAAGTTTTGTTTACTTTGTGTTGCTTTTCTTTCTCGTAAGGGTGTTGAATTCACAAAGGACCATTGTTGCTAGAAAAAATCGCCAAAATCGGCATAATATTTTTGTAATCGTCACAAAATCGAAAAAATTAAAGTGCATATACTTTTGCTTATTTGTGTTCATATTCATATTAAAAAAATAATATTGTTTTAAAACTGTTTATTAAATAAACTTTCAGCATTGTTTTATATTACATAAAATTAGAAAAATAGGAACAAATTAAGATTACTGGCTCAGTTAAAATAAAAATATTTTCTCTTTAACGTTAATAAAGGTTTTTCCGTGTAGGAACTTTCGCTGAATAAACTTTTTTTAAAAATAATAAAATCTTGTAAGTTCCAGTATATCAATAAAAAGTGAAAATTGCATAAATCCTTTCAAGGATTTAATGAATATAGTCATATTATATATCATTTAAAAGCTATTTGAACTTTTAAGCAGTGTTAATATAATTTGAATCGCATATGTATTAACCCATTAAACCATAGAACCATATGATAGCGAAAACGATATCATCTTAGGTGCGGAATAAATATCTACTGTTTGCCGAAAACTATATTATTATGATATCGAAATTTCGAAATATTTATTTCCAGTGAAAAATATAAACATTTAAAAAAAAACTTCAAAATAAAAATATTAAAATTAAAAAATTTTCAACAAACAAACAAGCTGAGAATAAATAGAAATAAATTTTTAAGTAACAGATTTTGAATGGTCCAACCAATCTCTTTAGATACGTAATTGCAAAAATATGTGCTTTAGGAATAACCAAGCTTGCAAATATTATAATGGATAATATTTGCATTAAAATATGTATTTATGTCGTGTATGTATATTTTTTCATGTCCTATATTTATTTAGCATTTTTTGTTATTTCAGCAGACTATGTTTATAAGTAAATATAGTATGTTTAATTTTTGCAATTTTTTGGTATTGAATGGTATTCAAAACAAAATTTGGTCCATGACGATATTACTATTGTTATTTTTGGAAATTATGATACCGAAAACGATATCATAATTTTATGGAAAAACATATCACAAGGAAAGGTATACTTTAGTCCGTAAAAACTTTCATTTTCAATTCGAAAACGACTAACACTAGATATAATTTTTATCACCTAAATGATATATTTTCGATATCGTTATAACGTCGTTTGGTTTATTAGGAATAAAGATATTCAGAAAAAATATATCAAAACATTAGAGATCCATAACTAGTAAACTAAGAGAGAGAGAGACCAAAATTTGTTATATTTCTTTAATCATAATTAAAGTACTACTGAATCCTAATTTACTGCAAAATAAACTCAATTGAAAAAAATTAAAAAAATTATATGTATTGGTTTTATTTTTAATAAATTTTTTTACTACTTAACACATTCTTAAACTTTTTTATCTACGATCAAAACTATTTCACTTACATACGTATGTATATAAAATAATATTTTTCTTTTCACACAAAATTTTTGTTTCGTCAATACCAATAATAAAAGTTTAAACTTCTTATAGTCCTTTTCTCTTTCTCTATCTACTACAATTCAAAATCAGATTTAAACAAGAAAAATTAGCGTTATATTTGAACCAAAATCGCACTTTGGAATTTTTACAATAAAAATTGACGATTGCAGATAAATCGGCAAATCAGACAACAGTGCACAGAATTTGTGTGTGAGGAGAGAGAAATGTTGTGGTTGTACGAAAGAAACCTTTCCATTCTTTGTATTATTTGGTTAAAACTTTTTTTATATTTTTTCAAATGAAATAAAATCAATAAGGCTTAATTTTTTTAATTTTCATTTATAATTTAATTTGTAAAAAAAAAAAAATTAAATTATCTTTTACAAATTTTTACAACCGTATTAAAAAAAATAATAATAATAGTAGTTATAATAATAATAATAATAATAATAATAATAATAATGATGATGATGATGATGATGATAATAATAATAACAATATATAATAAAAGCACAAACTATCTATTACAAAATTTAGCCCTTAAAGTCTTTATAAAGAAAATCATATTCAAAAAACTGCAGTCTACATTAACTAATTAACTGTATTCGTTAACTGTTTTATTCTATTATTATTTTTGATGACCTAATAGTTTTTTGATGATAAATAAGTTTTTTATTAAAAAATCTCTTCAAAGTTTTCAGAATAAATGAAGACAGATTTATTGGACATAAATGTTTTGTTGTATAATGCTGAATTTTACCAGACTTAATATTTTTGTCTTATTTATCTTGTCGGGTAGATAAATAAGCGTAGACAATATTTTATATGTGAAAATGCTAAACGAAATATTTACCTTTTTATTTTAATTTACAGTGCATAAACGCAAAGAAGATTCGTTTCAAAAATTTTGTGAAAAACAACAAAAAATATGACAAGTTTCTTCCTCCCTTTTTATATCCTTCATCAAAGGTGTAAAGGGTATAAATAAGTTTGTCATTCCGTTTGTAATTTCCACAATTTTCATCTGAGAGCAAAAAAGGAATTTATTTTCTGGATCCCTTTGAGAAACGAAGTTGATATAACGATGTCCGTCAGTTGAAGTGACGTTTATGAAGCCCACTGATAACTGATATATATATAATGTACATATTTTCGACTTAAAAATTATTTAAATGGCGTTTATGAAACCGCCCGATAACTTAGATGTATGTATATGAAATTCAGCGGTTCAAATATGCCGAAAAGCTGGTTTTTAAACCGGTTTTAGATTTTCTGAAGCCCCTGTATTATTTAGGGATTTGTTTTTACACAGAAAATTTGGAAACTTCTTTTCTGAATTTTTGTCCTGAAGAAATGAATTCAATCGGTCCATTAGTAACCAAGATCTCGATCAAAACGCATTTTTTGGACTTTTTAAATCTCTATAAAAGCTACGGACTTCATTATTATATAGGCCGGTACTAATATTTTTCCAAATGTCGGTCGGTCGGTTTTTTAAGGAACCAAATCGATTTATAAACAACCGAGTTATTGGCAAATCTTTTTTTTATTAATTTAATACCTGCCTTTCTCCTTATAGTTGTTTTTATCGGTACTGAAAAACAACAGTAGTCTAACTAAAATTTTTATTTGTTACAACTTTTTAAGCTCCTTTGTAAGCAAGGCACTTCCTTATTTTACAGAAAATTTGGAAATTTTTTTCAGAATTTTTGTGTTAAAAAAATAAACTAAGTCGATACAGTATTAACCGAGATATAGACCAAAACGGGTTATTAGACTTTTCAAAGCTCCTATATAAGCTATAGACTTCGTTCTTGTACAGATCTACCTCTATTTTTTTTAAATTTTGAATCTTTAAATCAATTAAATCGGTCCATAAATTTTCATACCCTGAATTTAATTAAATAATGTTGTCTTTATTTGTTATTGTTAAGGTACGCAAAATGTGAACATAGCTTTATTGTTTTTTTTTTTTTCATAAATTTAAAATATATTACATTTTCATATAACACCTCAACATGGATGAAGCGTATATAAGATTCGTTACAGCCGATTCTAGCACTCTAACTTATTCTTTTTAATTTTCTCTTTAGTTAAAGATGACAGCTCTCATACTATTGGTGTAGAATTTGGATCTCGTATTGTTAATGTCGGTGGCAAATCGGTAAAATTACAAATTTGGGATACTGCTGGTCAGGAACGTTTTCGTTCGGTTACTCGTTCTTATTATCGTGGAGCAGCTGGAGCTTTATTGGTCTATGACACAACATCACGAGACTCATTTAATGCTTTAACAAACTGGTTGAATGATGCCCGAACATTAGCAAGTCCCAACATAGTAATACTCTTAGTTGGGAATAAAAAAGATTTAGAAGAAGCCAGAGATGTTACATTTTTGGAGGCCAGTACATTCGCTCAAGAAAATGGTTGGTATTTAATTTAGATTTAATCTAAATCTATTACATTATATTATTGGTAGAATTAATATTTCTGGAAACGAGTGCAAAAACTGGTGAAAATGTTGAAGAAGCATTTTTGAAATGTTCAAAAACTATTTTGGCTAAAATAGAGACTGGGGAACTGGATCCAGAACGTATAGGCAGTGGTATACAATATGGTGGAGCAGCTTTAAGAAATTTACAACAAACACGACAACGAAGTATTAATAAGCCAGATTGCGGCTGTCGTGTATAAATAAATACACAATATGTTTTAATTTCTTTTTTTTTTAATTTTAACTCCGGCATATCCTTATATCCTATCCTATATATTTGTGTATTTATTTTTTATTTTTTAATTTCTTAGACATTTTAAATCAATATCGGAAATCTCATCTAATTAGTAATAAGCATTTTAAACACATTTATTGTCTAAATTTTTTAAAGTTTGTCAATGTATATTAGATAGGATGCCTATAATCTACAGGTGGGTTTCTCTTTTTGTTTTCTTAATTTATTAAGTTCCATTCATTCCATGTTTTATTCAGTTTAACCTTGCCCAAATTTCGCTATTATTCTGTTGTTTTTGTTTTTAATTATCATTTACACAATTTTTGATTTATATTCCTTATAAATTGTTTATCTTTACTTAATAAAACGTTGTTTAATAAATTGATTGGCTTCTAAATGAATAAAGATAATTTAATATTTAGTGATTATTTTTACTCTAAGCATTTCTCTTTGTATATAATAAGACCAATTATAAAAACTTAAAAAAAATTAAAACAAATCTCGTTGTAGTCTGTAGAAACTGAAATATTTACATATAATTATCAATAAAAACAATAAAAAAATAATGTTGCACTTAATAATGTTTTTTATTCATCACTGAGTTATAAATAAAAAAAAAAAAAACAATAAATATATAAACAAACATAAATATCCTGGACCGGAAATTTCCATACAAATTTGTATGAAAAATGCGCAATGCATCGCGATTAAAAATATTACCATACTTTTTAAAAAGTTATATGAATTTCGTAAAAACAAGTTTAAAATTTTTGAAGTAACCTTTCAGAAATTTTTTTCGAGCAGTCGATTTGCAATCGATTTTGTAAACTTTACTTTAGGTTGTTACAATTTAGTTTCACTTCGCTCTCACAAAGAAAAAAAATTTACTTTTAAGTCAATTATTTGATGTTTGCTCTTGTAAATAAACAAAAAAGCGTTACCACAAAAATAAAAAGGGAAAACTTTTTTAGGAATATTTTTTTTATGTGTAATTTATATAATCACTTTTGTAGCATATACACTGCCTGCCATTTGAATAAGGAATCACATTTTTTTAACTTTAATTAAGTATATCTCCTAAAGTAAAGTTCAGAAAAAAAATAATTTTTTGTGCAACCAAATTTCAAAGTGTTGGCTTTAGTTTCCTGAAGAAATAAAAAATATACATATTTTGTTATACTAAAATTATGCATTTATTTAAAGACATGTATTTCTGTGGTACTTTTTCGTGTGTCACTTGAATAAAGGGATCTTATAAAACTAAGCAAACTGTAATTTATTTTTAAATTTTAGGTTATAAAAATGAAAGTTATTATCTTCTAGCATTCAATTAGCAATGAGTACTGCCACCATTTTTAGAAATAATCTCAAAAAATCGATTTGGCATCGACTTGTATAATGACTCTAAGTAATTTAGTGAAATTGAACTCCATGCTTTCATTATTGTATGCTTTAAGGATTCTATCGTCTCAAATTGTTTTCCTCCTTCATAAACTTTTCTTGCAAGCCAACCCAAGGCATTTTCCATTGGATTCAGGTCTGGTGAATATGGGGGCCAATCCAAAATTTTACAACCTTGTTGATTAATCCATTGTTTTACTGCTCTGGCGGTATGAATCGGAGCGTTGTCGTGTTGGTACGTCCAAGGTATGGGTCCAAAGAAATCATTAAATTTTGGAAATGCTTCCTTCAGAATGTTTTTGTAAGTCGTTGCAGTCATTTTGTTGGATACAAAAACCAATTCTATGGTACCATAATACGAAATGGCACCCCACACCATTATTCCGCCCTCTCGGCTGTGTCTGCGGCTCGAAAATAATTCCTCCTTATTTAGGTCATGGAAGTAATAGCTATACCCGTAGGGACCATCAATATTAAACTTTCTTTCATCGGAAAATACAACTTTAAACCATTTGTCGGACCATGTCATTGTATTTTTGTAAACTGTAGAAGTTGTGATTTTTAAGTGGTGTTTTTTTGCAGTTTTCGTCGGACTGTGTATGGGCACGACTTTAAAATACGGTGCACTGTTCTTAGACTGGCACTGACTCCACTTTTTTTTACGTATTTTTGATACCGACATGACAGAATTTGATGCAATTCTAAGAATTTGTCGTCTTTCTTTTGGAGTTGTTGCTATTTTCTTCCGCCCTTTCATGTTTTTTCCATATCTTTCCACGTTATTTAAATAATTATACAGAACTGTCTTTCCTCTATTAATGTTTTTGGCTATTTGGACCGGATTCTGACCCTGAGATTTCAAAATCAGAATTTTTTCTTTTTTAGAGTTATTAAGAGCCTTACCACGTCCCATTTTGAATAAAAACTATTTAAAAACTATCAAATTAAAAATTCTCTAGCCGTTTATATTGAAAGAAATTCAAATCATAGCCTTCCTGATTAATATTAAAAGAATTCCTTATTCAAGTGACACACGAAATAGTACCACACAAATACATGTCTTTAAATAAATGCATAATTTTAGTATAATAAAAATTTTTTATTTCTTCAGGAAACTAAAGCCAACACCCTAAAATATGGTTGTGCAAAAAAAAATTTTTTCTGAACTTTAGTTTAGGAGATATACTTAATTAAATTTTAAAAAATGTGATTCCTTATTCAAGTGGCGGGCAGTGTATGATATTGTTGGGACTTGAAAAAACGCATATCTGCGTTTTTGCTGAAAATTAAAAATATTCATTTAATAAAGAAATTTCAACTAAAAATATATTTTATATTCAATGGTTTAAAAATTAACTATTTGCATTAAATGAATGCATGAAACTTTCTCTATAAAATATTGCTACGTTATCACACCTCTGACACCAATTGATACGTTATCCAACTTCTGACACCAATTTTTTTTCAAAAACTTTGATGTATTTTATTTAAATAAACCTGGGTTCTTTTTATTGCAATAATTAGAAGTTAGTATTATTTACTTTTAAAATCCAATTAAAGCTCTTTATTTACGCTTTAAAAAATGCACGTTATATTACATAACTGAACCGCAACGACTGCCAAATTTACAACACTATGGCAACTTTACTACGAGTGACTAACTTTACAAACTACACCTACTTATGTTAGTGATTAAACTAATAATACTGTGCTCGAAAATGCGACTTATCTCTTTAACAAGATGGGAACCCATTGGCTAAAACTAAGTCGACGATACTGAATTTAATGATGTTAACATTTTTAAAAGATAGCGTTTTTGAGATATTTCATTTTGAAAGGCTAAAAGAGGGGTTAGAAAAATAAAGCTTTTTTGCATAAATTTAATAATTTAGTTGTTCAATTTCAACAAAATAAACAATTAAGATTAAACGCTAAATTACAAAAGTTTAAAGTAACAAAAAATATTACTACATTTACGTAAGTAAGCTAACTAGTGTTACCAATCAGCAACTTTTCAAACAAAAGTATAAATATATTATAAATCGGGCTGACATTTATTTAATTTATGATTAGGGTATTCATTTAATGAAGTTATTATTTAATTTACATAATTAATGTCCATTGTATTTCTAATTTTCAATTTTTTGTGCAACTTCCAAAATAAAGTTTAAACTCAAATATCGCGAATACGAGCGCTCACTTCGTAAAACATATGTGAATTCAGCGTACTCAAGTTAGCTTTACCAGTGAGGTGCCCAGCTTGTTAACATTTGTGACTTGTACAGTGTAATCTCTACAGTTCTCTAGTAATTTCAAGAACAATATAGCAGAGTTTTTTCATCCATCCACTAAAAAGTGTATTTTTTGACACTCTTGGATGTTCAAAAGTAGAAAATACACAAATTTGTAATAACAAAACACATTAGTATCGAATTTTGATCTAAAATACTTAGCTTCGGCGGTCTTTTACATTCTAGAGTTGGCTGGGTTACAACAGCTGGCAATCTACAAATTTAGTTTCTTATTAACATTAAAGTAATAATTTATGCAGCTGCAAACATTTTCTACTGGGGAAGTCACTAGAAGTTTCGAAAGAGACTTCTCTGGACGACACCCGGACGAAGCTCACAGAAGTATCGTCTTTGTCTCTTAGTGCAGATGATTTTGCAATTTTACTATTTCTGTATTTATAACTAAATGACGTTTTGTTTTAATTATTCCTATTTTACACATGAACGACATGAGTTTAGGCCGAGTCTAGTCAATGCTCTAAACTGTCACGATTTGTAAAGTTAAGGTGAATGGAAGCTGAGCCAACAATCTGAATGGCTAGTTAGTGGTTAAAGTCGACTAGTTGCTAACAACTCCCCTTTCACGCCAGGATTACAAAATTTGGGAGTCCTCATATGCATGGCAATTGATGTCAGACGGATCAGGTTGGTTCGATTTGAGCCCGTTTTCGGACATGTGAAAAAAAATTTACATGATCCATCAGGTTAACACAACAAGACCTATAGGACCCAAAGTTTATTAAGATTTACTTACTTTTTTAAAATATCCTTTATTGATTACACCATGCAACACAAAAAATTGTTAAAAATATTTATGAAAATTTTATCAACCCAATATGATGCCAAATGAAGGGTAAAAATCTCTGCAATATATATATATATATATATATATATATATATATATATATATATATATATATATATATATATATATATATATATTGCTGAGCTAGAATAAAACTCATAAGTAATTCTTATTTCTATTATAAAAAATGTTTATTACACAATTAGCTAAATATCATTATGACAAACGTAATGGAGTACGGAATCTGTGTAACAATTTTCCTTTATATTGATTTTATATACCCTTCACCACAGATGTAAATGGTATATATAAGTTTGTCTTTCCGTTTGTAAATTCCATAATTTTTGTTTGTCACAAAAATTACATTATCTCATCATTTAAATCACTGATGTTTAATGTTCAAAATTTTCTTGTTATTTTATTTTTTTCTAATTTTCAATCGTATTCTTTTCTGAATGAAATGTAAAAACCAGAGATCTTAAATAACTATTATTCATGTAATTTTTAATTTAACTCTTCACTCATGTTTAATAGCTAGTTAAACATGTATATAAGTATAATACATTAACATTAACATTTCACTCCTTTACGTACAAACCATTATATTTACATTATGATTATAAACAATAATTCTCATTCAGTTTATGGAATTTTTCACATAAGTATTCTAAGGTTATATGAAGTGGTTGCGATTCGAGTGATAGAAGAATTTACCAAAAACCAAGACCGCTGTTCTTACAATATAATCTGCCTTATTCCTAGATATCTGATTTTGTGAAACTGTTTCTCTGGTACTCGGAACAAGTCCGAGCGTCAGAGGGATACCTTGTACAGCATTTAATTGCCCGTTTCGGACACAGCGACATAGAATAAAACTACAAGTTTATGTGAGAGGCAGTTCAAACTAAATTTTCAAAAAATTTACTCGTTTTTTCAAAACACAAAAACTAAATAAATGTATTTTGTTGTTGCATAAATTATGTTTTTGAGAACTGAATTAGGTTTTTGTTTCTCACATAAACTTTTACTTGTATTCTATGTACAGCGGTTTTGCGCCGACTGTTTTGGCACTACTACTTCGATATTAGCTCTGGTACCATAACTTCGGTTATTAGTTTTAGCACAGCGACCTTCGGTTGTTCGCTGTTCGACTTCGGTTGTATGTTTTGGCATAATATTTTGTGTACAAACTTTTTTCTGTGTATACTATATCTACGTAAACACCAAAAACTTTAAATAATTTGCATTTTCATATAAATTGAAATAGAATCAAGATTTTATAAATCCTTATACATATATATTATATAAATGAGGTGAAAGTTTGTTCGTATATCAATCACATCTGAACCGATTTTCATGAAATTTGACACACAGATAGTACCAATGCTGGAGATGGTTATAAGCTTTGTTATATAGACATTTTACGCCTTCTTTTAAAAAGATCTATTTTTACAATGTTACACGTTATTATGTACATGATATTTGACGCACAGATAGTGCTTATATTTTATGCCCACTTTTTTAAATTTCTAACCGATTAGCTTAAAATAGATCGAATCAGGGGTGTAGTACCCCATATAAATCAAGTATTCATTATAGCATATCTAAGGACTATTACAGTGGGAGACCTCAAATTTCGTGGGAACCTTTATATTATCATATCGCATTGATGAAATGAAAGTAGGACGGATAGGTTCAGGGGGAGAGGAAACCCCACACAAAGAAAATATAAGTTTTCTCATCTAAAGGACTATTACAATGCATGACTTAAAAAAATTAGAAGTAACTTTTATATCAAATTTCGGAAAGTAAATAGGGTAGCGAGGCACACTGATAAAATTTAGTAAATAACAAATTGAATACTTTGGAATTTTACAAAAATTCGCACATATTTAAAGAAGATATAATTATTTCGGTGAAGAACAAATATTTTATAAATGTAAAATAATATTAATTTAAAAAAGGGTATGGTGGAAAATTTATGGACCGATTTGACTGATACTGGATCTACTTCGTTCATTTTTTTCAATATAAAAATTCTTAAAAAATTTCAGATTTTTCTGTGAAAGAACGAAATCTCTATTTTACATAGGTGCTTTAAAAAGTTGATAAAACCAAATATGCCTTAGTTTATTGTTGTTGTTGTTTTTCAGTACCCATGAAAACAACAACTTTAAGGGAAGTAGTCAATAAATAAATAAAAAAACAAGGTTGCCAATAACTCGGTTGTTTATGAACCGATTTGGTTGATTGAAAAAACCTGATCTTTTCATATATATACATATATCACAAACGACATTTAAACTAAAAAAAAAAACAAATTTTTTACACGTATCTCTGCCATTTATGAACCGACTTTGCTGAATTTTAATAGCAAAATTTTCAAAAAGATTTCGTTCGATGTATATGTATATTACATATGACAGTATCGGTGAACTTCATAAACGTCATTTCAACCGACGAACGAACGAAGGGGCGGACAGACATCGTTGCATCGACATCATTTCTCATAAGGATCCAGAAAATAAAAACTTTTTCCTCTCCAACAAAAATTATGGAATTTACAAACGGAATGACAAACTTATATATACCATTTACATCTGTGGTGAAGGGTATATAAAATCAATATAAAAATTGTTACACAGATTCCGTACTCCATTACGTTTGTCATAATGATATTTAGCTAATTGTGTAATAAACATTTTTTATAATAGAAATAAGAATTACTTATGAGTTTTATTCTAGCTCAGCAATATATATATATATATATATATATATATATATATATATATATACAGATATATATATATATATATATATATATATATATATATATATATATATATATATATACATATATTTGTTTTTTTTTCAGTTTTGTTATATTGCAGAGATTTTTACCCTTCATTTGGCATCATATTGGGTTGATAAAATTTTCATAAATATTTTTAACAATTTTTTGTGTTGCATGGTGTAATCAATAAAGGATATTTTAAAAAAGTAAGTAAATCTTAATAAACTTTGGGTCCTATAGGTCTTGTTGTGTTAACCTGATGGATCATGTAAATTTTTTTTCACATGTCCGAAAACGGGCTCAAATCGAACCAACCTGATCCGTCTGACATCAATTGCCATGCATATGAGGACTCCCAAATTTTGTAATCCTGGCGTGAAAGGGGAGTTGTTAGCAACTAGTCGACTTTAACCACTAACTAGCCATTCAGATTGTTGGCTCAGCTTCCATTCACCTTAACTTTACAAATCGTGACAGTTTAGAGCATTGACTAGACTCGGCCTAAACTCATGTCGTTCATGTGTAAAATAGGAATAATTAAAACAAAACGTCATTTAGTTATAAATACAGAAATAGTAAAATTGCAAAATCATCTGCACTAAGAGACAAAGACGATACTTCTGTGAGCTTCGTCCGGGTGTCGTCCAGAGAAGTCTCTTTCGAAACTTCTAGTGACTTCCCCAGTAGAAAATGTTTGCAGCTGCATAAATTATTACTTTAATGTTAATAAGAAACTAAATTTGTAGATTGCCAGCAGTTGTAACCCAGCCAACTCTAGAATGTAAAAGATCGCCGAAGCTAAGTATTTTAGATCAAAATTCGATACTAATGTGTTTTGTTATTACAAATTTGTGTATTTTCTACTTTTGAACATCCAAGAGTGTCAAAAAATACACTTTTTAGTGGATGGATGAAAAAACTCTGCTAAATTGTTCTTGAAATTACTAGAGAACTGTAGAGATTACACTGTACTAGTCACAAATGTTAACAAGCTGGGCACCTCACTGGTAAAGCTAACTTGAGTACGCTGAATTCACATATGTATATATGTATATATATATATATATATATATATATATATATATATATATATATATATATATATATATATATTGATTGCATTAATTGATTGATTCATCCGGAATACAATGTTTCAATGTCTTCATATAAACTTAATAAGAATCATTTCTTACACAAATTTCATTCAATATTTTATTTTAGTTTGAATTTCATTTGGTTTTTTCTTAGTTTTAATTGTACTTTTCTGAATTTTAAATGGAAAATCTTTTAATTTATTCTTTTCAAAACATGAAATAAAAAGTACTAATTTAAATTGTAATTTTCTAAATGGTAAACTAAATCTTCAATTGATTAAAATATTATTTTGATTTTTTCTTTTCCATATTCTAATTGAAAAATCATAATTTAAAATTATGTTTTAAAAATTTGACTTGGAAATATTAATGTAAACACAACAGTCCGGGTTCCTTTATATAGCCCGTATTGTTAAATTAAACAAAAACTTAAACGGTTTCGGAAAATAAACAATAATTTTATTCATTTTGATTTCATTTATTTTTTCCCTACAAAATATTTTCCCAATACTCGAATTTGTAAAGTACACAAATCGATTTATATCGCCAACGATGTATAGAAAATATTGAATGGAATTAACAGAAATTTAAAAATTTTTAAAATTTCAATTTTAACTTACATGTTAGTGTATAAAATTAAAACTGCTGTATATCGGTAAGAAAGTAGAAATAGATTACTGCCTAAGACGATTTGAAAAGCAAATCCATTTGCTTTTTAAGTTTGTTGTACATAGCCAACATGTACAATAACAACAATAAATACTGTCTGTACTGTTTGTTGATCCAATGCTTCGAGTGTATGATAGCCCATCTACACGTAACACAATATATAAGATTTTTCTGTCAGAGTGTTAAATTTGCACTCTGATAGAATTATTACACGAGTAGATACACAACCAGTGTGACCATTTTAGCATTTTTGCAGCCAAATTTAGCATTTTTTTTACTCCGATTTAGCTGCAAAATTTAATCTAGCATTTGCATATTTTTTATCAGTTTTTAATGATATATTTAGCATTTTGTAGCATTTTTAAAAATAAGGACAAACTTCAAATATTGAAATTAAATGTATTTACTAGGGTATTCAAATTGTTCGGTTTTTCTGTTGTTTGAACAAAACGAATAATTCGAATAAGGCATTTTAATTAGTTCGAATTATTCGACCACGTATTTAAAGTTATTCAAATTATTCTAATAATTAAAAAAAAAAAAAAAAATAATAAAGTAAATATGATTTTATAAGTCTTTTTTTTAATTTGTTTATAAAAAATAAAGGCAACATATAAAAAGTTAGCAATTCATTAGAAATATCTTTAACAAAAGCATTTTCAATATAAATGTAAATATATCGTCCTTTCTAAGAAACATTAAAATAAATTATTTCTTGACAGGATGTTATCAGATTATCTTCATATTTGGTAAACTGCATTATGCTTTTTTCATTCAAAATATAAATTTTATTCAAGATTTTCATTTTTCAACAAATCAAAAAATCGTCAAAATATGTAATAGCCTATTTACATTGGGGATTATCATAGCGTTTTTTTTATGGTATTTTGTTTTGAAGTTGATTCGAAAATCCTTCTACGTTAAGACATTTAAATTTGTATTGTTAAACTTTAAAAAAAATGTTTGTCAAAAAACAACTAATTAGAAAAATAAAATTAAAAACCCCTGAAAATTTTATGTTTGCGATGATGAACAATTTTTCTTAACCGCTTGCTTTTTTACATCTCTTGCCTATAACTTCTCCTGGAAAATTTAATTTTATCTAATAACTGTTTAAACAATCAACAAATACGATGAAAAATTTAATTTTCTGTCAACTATATAGCAAAAGCAAACAATCTTAAAATTACATCGATGGATATAAAGTAAAATTTTTACCCATTTTTAGACATGTTTTTTAGTTTTTTTTTTAACTTGGGGGGCCTTAATTTGAGTCCTAAAGTGTTTCTAAAATATTCCTTGGATTCTGTACAAAATTCTAAATAATTTTTGTACAAGAATCATATACATATATTGTTCCGCAAAAAAGTTATCTTATTTTGAAATAGAAAAAAATTGTGATTTTTCTCAAAAAGGTGGTATTTTCCTTTGGATCATAAATTTTTTATGAACTGGGATTTTAGGTATTTCGGAATTAAAAAGTGGGAATCTATTTATGTTTTAAACACTAAACATCAAAATATTAGGTTTTTTTTTTTTTTTGATAAATTTAATAAAGAAATTTTGCTTTAATACTTTACTATTTGTAAATTATTCTTTAAGTTATAACTTTGTTGAATGTGTTCGTCGGAGAGAGACAGACCGGTTCAGATCGATGATGATCAAACTCCGGAAGTAATGTCTTCTGAGGAGACTACTAGTTTTCTTGCTCAAGAGAACATTTACAATACTAGGCACTCTAATGTGATTACTCATTGCTCAGGGAACTTGATTCGCTGAAATTTAAAACTGTTGCTTATGCGGACGATGTTGCTGGTGGCTGTATCTAGGAAATATCGGGATACTATGTCTCACCGCCTGCAAACTGCTATGGGTCTAATTAGTACATGGAGTACAGTCAGTGACCTTAGCATGAATCCAGGAAAAACGGTACTTGTCCTCTTTTCTAGAAGATACAAGATTCCATCTTTTCCAGTACCACTCCTAAACGGTGTTGAATTAAAGGTGTCAAATAGTGCGAAGTACCTAGGGATTATACTGGACTCCAAATTATCCTGGCTCCAAAATACATGAACAAGAGCCTCAAATGCCGGTATTGCGCTATATATATTTGTAGGAAGGCCATCGGTAAGTCCTGGGGAATAAATCCCACGAATACGAAATGTTCCATACTTATGTATGGAACGATAGTATGGTGGAGGGCTATGGAGAAATCCACCTACATCGCAACCTTTGATAAAATTCTGCGTAGTTCAGCGCTACTCATAGCAGGAGCGCTTCGTACAACTCCATCGAAAGCCTTATTTGTTCTAATGAACTGGCTACCGGTGGATCTTATGGCCAAACATATCGCCATTATGACTTCGACAAGGCTCGAGACTATAGGTGCATGAAACGATATAAGTTTTGATTATTGTATCCCCATACCCTTTCTTGGCAGATTTCTCAGCATCAATCTCAACTACCCCAGAATTGCACAGGATATTGCCCACCTATCCTGTGCAATCGCAAAATTATTGATTTGCACATGTTGAACTTCGAGGCAATTATGGCCCCATTATGATGAATGCCGATCTAACTTCATAATGGGACTATCGAGGCATCGGTTGAGAACTCTGGTAGCAGTGGTCATAGGGCACTGGATTGCTGGTGCGCATGCTAGGAGACTAGGGTTCCCTTTTAACGACTTTTGTAGAAGTTGTCGGGAAGAGGAGGAGACGGTGGAGCATCTTTTATGTCACTGTCCCACTCTTGCCGGCATTAGGACTTCCAATTTTGGAAGTTCGTTTATGCATGTGTTGTCAGATCTCTCTGATATCGATATCAGATGGATCAGCTCTTTCATATAGCGTCGGGTTGGTTCACTTCGAACGTTGGAATGGACATGTAAGGTAGAAATACATGATCCGTCAGGGCTTCACAACGGGACCAAATTGGACCCAAGTGTGCTGTCTCTGGACAGTTGCCCTAATAATAACCCAATCTAACCTTCGTCGGAGAGCAAAGGTTATATATTCTCGTTTTCGAAATAATTTTGTGTAACTTTGGAACCGTTAAATATATTTAAATGAAATTTCACATAGTTATTGCCAAGGTATTTTCCAACTGCTTTGGAGGAGCACAAGTTTCTAGCTAGTTTCGGAGCAGAGGGAGGGACATTCGAAATTGGTCACCCCGGATACTAGTAATTTATCAGCTTTATGTTCATATTGCTTAAAATAACTATTCTTAATAAAAAACATAAAAAAGGTATATTTCATTTATTTCAGTATATTTAATTTTATTTAAACAAAATATCCATTTACACCGAATGTATCAAGAACCTCCTGAATATAATTGTTTTTGAACATTACATTATTGTTAGTATTTCACTTATTTCTTATCGGTGTTAGAGCAGGATCGGAAAACCAAAAAAGGTAATTCAAAAGGTCCTAGTTTTGATATGTTTTAGAACTTTTTTTGTATGAAATAGTTGAATGTGCTTGAAGTCAGAGTTTCTGGCCTCCTGTGCCCCTTTTGTTAATTGCAGGAGTTTGTGAAAATTGTGATTTTTTTAATCCACATAAAGGGCATGTCCAGGCTGAATCAGTATTCGTAATGGCATTGCATACCTTTCAATCAATTATTGATTGTTTAATTGTGTATCAACCCATTTTTGTGTGCATTGTTTACTTTCTTACGTTTGCCAAGATAGCAACGAATTTTAAAATTGTACAATAGCAACATTATTTTGCATATTTCCATAAACTCCACTGTAACGCAACAAAGTCAGTGCCTCCTCCTCCACTGTAACTTGGAACACAGTCAGTGCCAAGAGATCAGACATATAGGAAATGGAAATATACCAAGTAACTAAAAAAAAACTTCCAAAAATGTGTCAAAATTTTACTTCTGTCTAAATATCTCTTAAAGTAAAAGACATATCCCACACATGCAAGCGTATCTTTTGTAGAGAATTATACCTATGTTTAATTTTTTTTTTTCAATCAAATCATAAATGTAATTTTGGCGACCTTTTAAAAAATTTCATACCCGAAGTGACCAACTTTAGAGGTTCATCCCCTGCTCCCAGACCCGTTAAGAACCTGTGCTCTTCTAAATTAATTGGAATACACTTCGGGATTGGTCGTGTGAAATTTCATTCAAATACATCCAGTAGTTCTAAAGTTACAGAATTATTAAAAAAAAATCGTTTTCGGACCATTGTGCGGTCTTATACTGCTCACTTAGTTGGGAAATTATACATCAGTTCTAAAAATCGTTTTATATTTAAAAACTGAATTATTCTTTTCCCATCCCTTAAGTTTTTCCTAAGTATGAAAATTGCCTGACGTCTTCAAAAATATTTATTGAAAGTAAACAAAAATACAAAATCTAATAAAACTATTTAAAATTTTGAAAAGATTTCAAACAACTAATTAAATTTATCTTTTCTGTGTGGTTATATATTTTCCACCAACACCTTTTTATTTTTATAGCCCATGAGGTGCAGATTTCTTCATATCTTCGAAATAATTTCAAATTTTTAAAAAGTGTTTTTTTTTTATTTATTTTTGATATTAAAGTAATTTAATATCTTTAAGGTAACCTAAATAAAAAGATATATAATAAAAAATTAACATAATTAAGAAAAAAAAAAAACATTTTAGATTTGTGGAAAGTTGGGATCACCCTATTGTAAATACATAGAAGCTCAAAGCTTTTTGTTTATTTTCTTGTCAACTTAAGTTTTAAATTGTAAAATAAATATTCCTAAAGTGTTAGCTTTTACTTAAATTTTTCTTAAGTATACACTAAGAGAACAGTATATAATCGGGCCTAAGTTTTATATAGTATAAACAGAAACTATGGCTTAATATAGAAAAAATGTGTCTCAAATACAACTCCTTCAAAAAATTTATTAAAACTAATTTAGTTTATAAAATAAAATTGATCGACACATTTTCTGATATGATATATGATATTTGAGTACTCCATCTTCTGTAATGTTAGAATTCTACACTATTTATTTTTTTCAATTCCCTTCTCACAATTTACTAACCAAGAATCTGAAGACGTATAAGCTTTGGCTTTGTTCTTACGAGAGGCCAAAATTGATATTTGATTTGATATATATAATTACGAATACTAATATATGAATACTTACCCAAATGAATATTTTTATGCAATCCAATAATTAAATATACAGAAGTTAACATTAAATATAATAAAAAAATATATATTTAAGAACAATATTTATGTTTTCCCATAATAAATGAAGTCAATTATGAAATTTTAAATTTTTAAATAAATTAAACTATTTTATTTTTAATTGCAAACACGGTATTTGTTATCTGTATCAAAAATGTAATTTTTAAAATTGCAAAAATTTAAAAATTAAAAGAAATGTTTTGAAGGTTACAACTTTTCACATATATTAAGATTTGCGTAGATTTTTAAATTTTTAAAACATTAAAATCTGAATCTTTGAAGTTTTAGTTTTGAAGTCATAAAAATTATTTGTACAAAAATATTTTTCGACCACTGAAAAGAATGGAGTAACCTGTCGTGGAGGGAAATTTATTTATTTAAATGAGTGTGTTGATTTGATTATTTTCTCAATAAGTTAATTTATGAAAACATATTTTCGGAATATAGAATGTAACAAGTAAATAAAATTAAAATATTAAAAATCTATTAAATCTAAGTTAATTTGAATGTTTAGCTAGAATTTGTAAGGCTTGTTTTGCTGCTGCTTTTTTCGCTTGTTTGGCATTACATCCAAAGCCGTTTGTGGTAAATAATTTATCCAAACAATTAAAGACACATTCTACCATCACATCGTTATTACTGATAATAGGTGCACTGTATTTGGGCTTGGCTTGTTTGTGCTCTTCCAATTGACGCACTGGATCAATTGGAACATTTTTGGAAAACTCTTCAAGTTCTATTTTCATAAGATTGTAAATAACTTTCCAGGTGATATTCAAATCACGACAATCCAAATAGACGGCAGCTATAAGGGCTTCAACAATATCACCTAAAGCCTTTGGCACATCAACATTTTTCGCCATATTATAGGTTTTTTTCTCACGAGGCCAGGCAGTACTGCTACTGTTTTCTTCATTACCAAAATGTTCGTCTTCATCAAATTCAATTTCATCGACATCATCTTCGTTGGAATCGTTTAAAAAGTCATTGAATGGATTAATGGCATCATTATTCTCTTCCATCAATATTCTGACTTGATCAGTGACAAGATAATTTTGAGTCTCCTGGAAATTGGCAAAAGCTTTTATTGCTTCAGATAAAGTAGAATTTTCACAAAGCAAAAATAGGTGAAATTTATGGCGTACGCATATGCAGCCCAACGTAATGTTATTGACCAAAGCCATACGCAAATCTGTCATTTTTCCAGGATTCATATTTTGGTGTTGCTCGAAAATGTAACATGTTATCAGCATATCAAGTATGGCATCACCAATAAATTCAAGTTCTTGATAACAACCGGTAACACGATTTGTTGGATAGGATGGATGTGTTAATGCCTGTAGTAAATAAGCACGATCGTGGAATGTATAACCCAGATTTCTTTCCAAGTAACTATAGTTAATTAGATGACGGTCTATTTCAATTTGAGAAATATTTGTGCGCAAATGATTTCCACTTAGTTTCAAATCTAAAAGATTGAAATGTTTGTCTTTCTCTTCCGATTTGCATATACCGAAAAATTCTAACATTCGGAAGCTACGATGTATACCATAGTTTTTAACACAAACTCCTAACAGAGCTTCTAAAGTGTCGGCAATGATCTTGTCCCTTAAAACATCCTTGTTTATAAAAATATTCATATCGTTTTCAGGTTCAATATCGACATTGGCTGCCGTCAATTCTTGACTTCTAATGCAGGCCTGTGCAAAAGGTTCCAATTTGTCTGCAGAACATTTTCCTGAGAAAATTTCCTCTTCAGTTAACTGCAGACTATAAAAATCGCTGGGACTTAAAACGGAAGTAGCTGGTAAATTTTTCTTAAGCATTTCCAATAGATTTGCCGGTAAACTTGCTAAGGGAGGCAACCATCCTGTATTTGGATTAAATAGAGTAGCACAAATCTTTTCACAAATATTTGTCGCCCTCATGCAATACAGCAAATTACGATTCGATACCATACGACTTTTAATCATTGTAAGGTAACCTTCGTGCCAAGTAGTGTACTTATTGGCTAAATATAGCGATGTGGAAAATTTCAAAAACGCATCACCCAATAGTTCATAACGTTCCATATCGAAGACGTCATTAACACGTGCTGCCGTTATAGCAGCCAAGAATTCGTATTGTTCAGCCGATTTTAAACAATTCTCTGGCTCAAAATTTCTTTTCAGCATTTCAATTTCGATTTTTCTCACATCTGTTGAATCTTTAATGGCTAGTTGATTAAAATTTCTATTTAGATTTTTTTCTTCAGTAATTGGCATGTCAAATTGAGTTTTCGAATATTCTCTGTCTTCACTTATTCTTAGTTTTTTAATTTCTGGAATTAAATTTGTTATAAATTTATAATAGTAATCGACTTCAATCGGATAAGTTTGATCAAGCCTTCGTGACAGATCTACAGGTTCTAGATATTCTTTCCATGCGGTTTCATCGGAATCTAAACGATGTACTTGATAGCCAGCATTTTGCTTATTAGTTGGCAAAGAAGGAAGAACCTTTTTGGGAAGCTGAAAAATCGAAGTAAAACGTATATAAATAAAACAATAATAAAAGCCGGCTTAATATAATATATAATACGATAAGTATATAGCTCCAAATTTAATTAAATATGTATAACTAGTTTATAAATTATTTAAATCAGTCGAAATAAGTTAAATAATAAGTCACTGTTACTTATTTTTACTTGTTCAAATAATTCACAAAATATTTTGTTTTGTATAACTTGTAAAATTACAAAATTATAAAATATTCCTCGGAATGCGATGCCTACACTATAATGCATGGGCTTAGAAGTGATCTTTGGGGGAGGTCTTTTGTATTTGTGACCAATTGTGGACCTACCACCTTAGTAAAATTTCGAAGTGTGATTTACTATCATACCAATATTTATATGAGATTTATGCATTTAAAGAGATTTTCGGAAGTGGTGTTTATATGGGAGCTATGATCAATTGATGGTTCGATTTTCAAAACATTTGGCACAATACTTTCTTCTCATATAAAACATATTTGAGTAAAATATTATATTATATAATATTATTTTGATATATATATTTATAGTGTTAAAAGCTAAGTTTAAGTGAGTGATACATCGAGTTGTGTATTTTCGGTAAGAGTATTTCAAAATGCGTCATGGAGTCCATTGCACTCATAGTAATAGGAATGATATTCTTAAACAGAAAGAGGATGAGTTACGAGTATCAATTCGAAAAAATGCGCAAATAATGAGGTGTTCCGGTGCAATGATCAGACATTCAGAACGAAAGATAGGGAAATATAGGGATAGGGATAGATGTGACACTAGCAAACCAAGGGGATGAATTTGTCAATAACTGCGGGGTAGCTATGGATTATTCCTTTTCGGATCATAGCATGATATCCTTCAGTCTTGACTTTGTGAAACCGAGGGGAAGGCCTTATAGGAACTCCAGAAGGAATACTGAGGGCTGGAGAAATTCAACTGAGGGTATCGAGGAACCTGAGGGATATATACAACTGGCGGATAACTCGTGGACGGAGTCTAGCTCGGAGTCTCTCAGATTACTGGTGGAGACTCACTTCCCTGGCTGTAAGGATGTAGAATCTGATGGACAGGAGGACAGGTAGTGTCAGTGATAACTTACAGTCCGGACCAGAGGAGGGTGATATCGATGCGATAGAGGAGATGATCATTGGAGACAAAATTAGATGGGCGGTAAACTCATTTGGGCCATATAAGTCACCGGGACCAGATGGCATTTTTCCGGCCATGTTACAGAATGTCAATGATAGAGTCATCTAACTACTCGTGAAGGTATTTAGGGAGTGTGTTAAAGTGAGATATATTCCCAGGAGGTGGAGAGAGGTAAGGGTCATTTTCATACAAAAGCGGGTAGGACGACTCACTCAAAGCCCAAGGACTATAGACCGATCAGCCTATCGTCTTTTCTACTCAAGACAATAGAAAGACTGATCGATCAGTATATGAGGAGTATGGGAACTCAGGGCATCAGCGACGCTCAACGCGCATATCTTAAGGGTAAGTCTGTTGAGAGTGCTCTGCATGTTGTGGTGAGTTTTATTGAACGGGGTCTGCTGCACATCTTGGCAGCATTCTTCGATATAGAAGGGGCCCTTTAACAACATTAGGATAGAGGAATCACTTCGTTCGCTTCGTTAGGTATTGGGGTATTCATAATCGAGTGGATCACCCTGATGCTAAGCAGCAGGGTTATCAACTCGAGCATGGGAGACACTTGCATAAAGAAGCTTGTGACAAGAGGCATACCGCAAGGAGGGGTTCTTTCTCCATTATTGTGGCTTTTGGCAATGAACGCCATATTGAGACAGTTTGATGTCATGGGAAGGAAGATCGTAGCCTACACTGACGATGTGATATTGTTGGTCTAGGGTAAATTTCTACCCACGATAGAGGTCATGCAATCTGGGCTGCGAGAACTTTCCCAATGGGCAAATAGTAATGGATTGGGAGTCAACCCTGAAAAGATTGAACTAGTTCTGTTTACCAGGAGATATAAGGTTGAGAAATTTGGTCTACCAGTTCTTAATGGGACGAAGAAGGTCAAGAATCTGGGCATTTACTTGGACAGCAAATTGTCTTGGAGGAGAAATACTCAGGAAAGGGCCAAGAAGAAGCTTAATGCCTACTACGCATGCAAGAACTCTATAGGGTCTAAAACCGGTAATTGTATATTGGATATACACGTCGGTTTTGAGACCTATACTCACTTATGGATGTTCGGTATGGTAGGAGGCGTTGAGAAAAGGAACGTATAGGAACCTTCTTTCTAAAGTTCAGAGATGTGCTTCAATTGGCATTACGGGTGCCGCAAGAAGTACACCTCAGGCAGCGCGAACATCATTCTCCACCTTCTTTCAATTAAGGAATTCGTGAGTTATGGCTGTGCGGAGCTTATTTAGACTGAAGGAATTGGGATTAATAGGGAGCTTCACAGCAATGCATGCTAGCTAGCATACATTCACGGCCGCACAAACGCATTATGTAGGTACCATAATTGACGTTATTGAAATCCTTAGTAGGGACCTCTAGATTGGAGCGGAGGTGCTATTTTCACGGATGGCTCGAAGATGGAAGTAGGCACAGGGGCGGGTCTTTACTTCTCGGGAGCAGATATCAGACGATCTTTTAGATTGTCTGATAGTTGCGGCTTTAGATTGGAGCGGAGAAGCTCCATGGAGGGTGTGCTATCTTCACGGATGGCTCGAAGATGGAAGTAGGCACAGGGGCGGGTCTTTACTTCTTGGGAGCAGATATCAGACGATCTTTTAGATTGTCTGATAGTTGAAGCTTTTTCTAGGCATTTACAAGGCCCTAGGATTACTGAAGGAGAATGTTGAGAGGGACACTGAGGTAACTATCTATGTGGATAGTCGGGCAGCACTGATGGTAATGACAAGTTACTATGTCAGATCCAAATTAGTGCTGAAGTGTAGGAAGGAATTTCGGATGCTAATGGATGCCTACAGAATAAGACTTTGTTGCGTTCTTGGTCACTGCGATATTCTCGGCAATGAAATAGCCGATGAACTAGCTCGTAAGGGCCCGGAGTTGCACAGGTCTTTCGTGGAGGTATCGGTTAGGATTCCGATTGAATCATATTTCATTTCCATAAGGGAATGTACTATAGGTAGAACGAATCATGCTTGGTGGAGTAGAATGGGCTGCAGGGTATCTAGAGCGTTATGGCCTAGTCTTAAACCAGCAGAATAGTAGCATCTTCTTGGCATGAGTCGTGGGAATATAAAAATCATTGTTGGCATGATTATTGGTCACCTCGCAATAGGAACCAGTAAGTAGAACACTGGCGCGTCAGATTTTTGCAGGACGTTCGATGATGAGGAGGAGCTAGAGACTGTGGAGCACATACTCTGTCATTGTGTAGGACTTCAGCGAAGTAGACTGAGGTGGTTTGGGAGCCATATTCTGCACGAACTAGAGGAGTTTGAGGGTGAAGAACTCGGCAACCTTATAGGGTTCGTAATGAGAAATAAGTGGCTTAGAGATAGTCAGGGTTGATTTGATGGGTCTTAGGTTACACACTTTTCTTATTTTTTTTCTTATATTTAACCATCTTTCTTTCCAATCATTTGCTTTATTCTACTAGGATTTTTCTCTTTCTCATCTATCAGTTTTCTCTGTTATTTATAAAGGGGTCAGAATGGATCAAATGGTCTCTGGGAGGAGGCTTGAAGACGCCGCCCTTTTTAAACCTAACCTAACCTGAGGTGTTCTAAAAATAAAATGTATAACGCGATTGACGCAAGAAAATGACATGAAAATAGAGTAAAAAAAAAAAAAAAAACGAAACAGCTCAGCAGCTCGTTTTGATCAGCTTTTTATTCGTTACTCAAAAATAACCCCTTTGAAATATGTGCTTCATTAACAAGTCGTATGATAAGTAAGAGGCTCAAGGAAACTGGACTTAAGGGACGTAGTCTTAGAAAGGTACCACTTCTAGGCAAATATACAAAAAAGTTGGAATTTGCCAGACAACACATCATTCGACAAAATTGGAAGAACGAGCTATAGTCCGATGAAACAAAGATAAATTTGTTTGGATCTGGCGGAAAATCAAATGTACGACGCCCTGTCAGTATAGAGTATGACATAAAGTACCCCAAAAAGACTGTCAAACATGGAGACGTGATATTTTTCATCGTCAGGAATCGGTGCAGTTATATGGATACAAGGGAAAATGATAGCTGTTGAATATTTATACATTCTCTAAAATAAAATATGCTTCAATTTGCTAAAGACAAAAAGCCGTTAAGGTGGGAGTTTAGCACTCTGCCAGAAGTGTAAAGTCACGATTTCAGAATAATCAAGTCTCTGTAATAGAGTGGCCTTCTCAATCTCCTAACTTAAATCTGAGCACCTCTGGAGAGTCCTTTAAAACGTAATAGAATGTTTCATATCTAAAAATAAGCAAGAAATAAAACGAAGTCGAGGATAGTTCATTTCACCGGAAGTTTGTGCGAATCTTGTGAGTTCTATAAATTGAGATAATAAAAATGAAAGGAGCTTCTACCAAGTATTGAAAAATATATAGAATTTATAGTAACGTAAAACAAAAGAATATATATATATATATATATATATATATATATATATATATATATATATATATATTTTTTTTTTTTTTTTTTTTTTTTTTTTTGAAAAATGTTAAATGTACCTATTATTTTTTTAGATAGTACATTCTTTGCGAAATTTTGCTGTATTAATAAGTTATTTTTATCTTGGTATAATATAAGTATTTTGAAGTTCTTTAAGTTAATGTATATATTTTATTTATGAAACACTAAATAAAAATTTAAATTATAAAAAATTTTAGTTGTCTCTATTATTTTTTTACATTGTATATTAAAAAATATATGTAAATATGTATGTATATAATAAATATATCGCTCCATTTACTTCAAAACTGTACATAATTACACTTGATATTACGCTCAAAAAAAATTTCTTACTGTATCCGGCATTACTGTTGTTGTTTCATTTCTATCAACTTAACAGCAAAAACACATAAAATTCTCAGCAAAACCCAAAAACAAACACACACATGTAAAATATAAACATTCACACATGTTTATTTTATTCAAAACCTTTTTATACTCCATACCACCACACAGTGGGGTCAAACGCAAATTTTTTAGTAATAAATCTGAATCTCCTAAACTACTGGTCGGATCAAATTCAAATGTATGGAAGAGTTGTAGAGGAGGACCTAAGCTTTCAGAAAAATCATCTTGTAGTCACCCTGTGATAACACGAGATAAGCTACAGGGTGTCAAAATTGACTACCTCGAGTATGTAAAAGTTAAAAAAAATCGTAACTTGTACAAATGAAGTCCGATTTTAAAGATTTTTATATTTCTGGAAAGTGCTTGGCAAGATAAAGAAAAAATAAGCTTGCTCATCTAAGTTATCTCTTGCAGTTAAAAAGATATATACGCTTGAATTTTGAATTTTTGATTTTTTGGCTCGACTTTCTTTCGTTTTTCGGGAATAAGTCCGGAGATATATGAGGTAAATATTTTTTAAAAATATTCTGTAATTTGCTACATATTTCAAAATAATATGCTGAAAGAATTTTTGGATTACCTCAATTCGTCTATACGTGAAAAATATTCAAAGTCAGCACTCTGAAATTGGCATGAAAAATGGCTATTTTTTTTATAAAAATATAGTACAATTCATTCACTTTTTTCTCAAAGTTCCGTTAATAAAAAATTTTTTCCTTATTAATTTCAAAAGATAAGGCTTCATAAATGGTTAATAAAGAAATTTTGAATTGATTTAAGTTTGCACCCTACATCCAGCATTGGCCGAAAATTGTCAATTTTAAAAAATAGTTTCATTTTTATCGATTAATAAAAAAAATGTCACGCGAGCTTTTTTAAATTTGGTACCCATATTTTTTATAGAAATAGATTTAGAATGATTTAACACTAAACTGCTTCCCGCCCGGCCAAAAACGAATGAAGGAGTGGAGATTTTATGTCAAAAGTCAGTTTTTTTAACGACTATTTTTAAAAGCATATTAAAAGCATATTAGCATAATATTTTTAATATTATTTCTTATGTAATGTATAAAACGCAAATCAAGCTTTCATTCCTAAAAAAATCAATAAAATAGCTCCAATAACCTATTTTTGGTAATTTTTCAAAAATAAATTTAAAAAAAAAAAAAAATAGCTGAAAATCCAAAAAATTTTAATTTTTTTAATACAACTCCACTAATTTTGCAAATACTTTAAAAATGTTAAAAGAATATAAAAATAGACTTATTTACCAATTCAACGATATATAAAATGTTGATATAGGTCATTTAATAATAGTAATATAATGGCCTCAAAACTACCAAGTCACGTCAAAAGTTGCAAAATTCACTATTTTGTTCCGTATTTCCATATGTGTGTATACGTAACACTCAACTGCATTGCTTATTTTTGTTACGAGATAATAATATTTATTAATGAATTTATTTAGTGTTCATAATTTTTTTCTACTGAAAAGGTTTTTAAAATTACCTAAGTACATAAATAAGTATATTTTCCTTCGTTTTTTATTACATTTTTTTAAGTTTTTAAATAATTTACCTAGCTACTTAATTAATGTATTATAACAAAAATGATTTTTTTACAATCGCATAGGTACATTTTTTGACGTACCTGTTTAACACTACAGGTCATTAAAATAAACTGAATGAAATTGGGGGTTTTGAGCAAAAATTTAAATTTTTTAATTCATTTTTGCCTGTCACCATTTACCTGATATAAATATTCTTTTTCTATATATAAGTATCCTTATAAATATGCAGATTTATTAGTGAATTTGCCATTATGGAGATTACATTAAAACACTTTTCTATTTGCAAAGTAATCTGGGATAATCTATCTGATATTATAAATCGTCCAGAAAAAATAAGAAAACTCATTGATACAGTAGTATCTTTTGGTTTAACTCTTACTGTAGAAGACAGTTTAAAGCTCGAAAATTTTTATAAATCAAACGAAAAAAGGATGCAAGCTTCAGATTGGTCAATACCAAAGTTCAAGAAGAAAAATGAAGAGTGGTTGGAGGGAGAAATACCAATTTTCATCGGAAAGCAGAAAAAAGGTCGACCAAAAAAAAAGTCTTGCATATGATATGAAGTACAGAAATATTCCCGGGCAGGAAAATGCTACAGTAAAAAACAATTTGGAACTTCACGAATTACGAAAAGAGGAGAAGAAAAGAATTCAATTAGAATTCAAAGAACAACTCGGATTAATAATTGATAAACCTCTACATGGATATGGAAGCTCAAATGATGGAAATACAGCAAGACGTTTCTTTGAAAATCCGGAACTCACATTTTCAATCACAGGCATTGACTTAAATATTTTGAAGCGTTTTAAGATTATATTGGCAGCCATTAAAAGCAAAAAAACAAATTAATGAGGACAAATTTAAAATTTTTGCTTACGAAACTAAAGAACTACTTAACATTACATACCCCTGGATATCAATGACTCCAACAATTCACAAAGTATTGGCTCATGGTAAAGAAATAATAGAAAATAGTATTTTGCCATTGGGAGAGCTAACAGAGGAAGCACAGAAGATGTTAAACATTTCCGACTCCTCAATACCCGAAAATGTTCGAAAATAGCGCAAAATATGGACTTAATGGAATATTTATTAATATCATCAGATCCAGTTATATATTCTATAAGAACACGATGGCTACCAAAAATCACTCTTGAAATAGAAAAAGAGGATTCCGAAGCTAAGGAAGTTAAAAATTTGCTAACGTTTGATGTTTCTGATTATTTTCAAGAAAATCTCTAATAATATCTTCGATAATATATTCTTAATAAAATAAATATACGGGATATATGTATAATAAGTATGTAAATATGTAGAACAAATTAAAGAAACATTACTCAAATAAAGAATTTACTACTTTATAATAACAAATATATACCTACATAATACATTAGAAAACTAAAATGTTACGTATACACACATATGGAAATACGGAACAAAATAGTGAATTTTGCAACTTTTGACGTGACTTGGTAGTTTTGAGGCCATTATATTGCTATTATTAAATGACCTATATCAACATTTTATATATCGTTGAATTGGTAAATATTTTTATATTCTTTTAACATTTTTAAAGTATTTGCAAATTAGTGGAGTTGTATTAAAAAATTAAAATTTTTTGGATTTTCAGCTATTTTTTTTTTTAAATTTATTTTTGAAAAATTACCAAAAATAGGTTATTGGAGCTATTTTATTGATTTTTTTAGGAATGAAAGCTTGATTTGCGTTTTATACATTACATAAGAAATAATATTAAAAATATTATGCTAATATGCTTTTAATATGCTTTTAAAAATAGTCGTTAAAAAAACTGACTTTTGACATAAAATCTCCACTCCTTCATTCGTTTTTGGCCGGGCGGGAAGCAGTTTAGTGTTAAATCATTCTAAATCTATTTCTATAAAAAATATGGGTACCAAATTTAAAAAAGCTCGCGTGACATTTTTTTTATTAATCGATAAAAATGAAACTATTTTTTAAAATTGACAATTTTCGGCCAATGCTGGATGTAGGGTGCAAACTTAAATCAATTCAAAATTTCTTTATTAACCATTTATGAAGCCTTATCTTTTGAAATTAATAAGGAAAAAATTTTTTATTAACGGAACTTTGAGAAAAAAGTGAATGAATTGTACTATATTTTTATAAAAAAAATAGCCATTTTTCATGCCAATTTCAGAGTGCTGACTTTGAATATTTTTCACGTATAGACGAATTGAGGTAATCCAAAAATTCTTTCAGCATATTATTTTGAAATATGTAGCAAATTACAGAATATTTTTAAAAAATATTTACCTCATATATCTCCGGACTTATTCCCGAAAAACGAAAGAAAGTCGAGCCAAAAAATCAAAAATTCAAAATTCAAGCGTATATATCTTTTTAACTGCAAGAGATAACTTAGATGAGCTTAGATCTTGCCAAGCACTTTCCAGAAATATAAAAATCTTTAAAATCAGACTTCATTTGTACAAGTTACTATTTTTTTAACTTTTACATACTCGAGAGGTAGTCAATTTTGACACCCTGTAGCTTATCTCGTGTTATCACAGGGTGACTACAAGATGATTTTTCTGAAAGCTTAGGTCCTCCTCTACAACTCTTTCATACATTTCAATTTGATCCGACCAGTAGTTTAGGAGATTCAGATTTATTACCAAAAAAATTTGCGTTTGGCCCCACTGTGCACCATTGGTGTTTGGGGTATTATGCGTTTGTGCTGATGTTTGTAACGCACAGAAAAAAATCATCCAACACCCACCTTAAAATATACCAATCGACTCAGAATCACTTTTTGAGTCGATCTAACGATGTCCGTCCATCTGTCCATGTAAACCTTGTGCACAAAGTACAGGTCGCAATTTTGAAGATAATTTAATGAAATTTAGCGCGTAAGACTTTCATGACACAAGGACGAAGCCTATTGAAATCGGTTATGATCGATGCATTACTTCACCTAGCCCCCATACAAATGTCCTCCCGGAATAGGGGTTTAACGATCAGAAATGCCTTAAATATAGCAATATTTTAATGAAATTCGGTGTAAGGAATTTTTGTATAAGTGTCAATTTTTACGCCAAATTTCATGAATATCGGTCCATAATTGACTCCCATATAAAAACCTCTTCCGAAAATCACTTTAACGTGTATAAATCACGTGCACATACATGTTAGTATTAGGTTTATATTCGACACAAGTAAATTTTATATAAGTAGAAATCATATTGACAAATTTTATGAGGTTCGCTCCATAATTTATCATAGCTCGGGAATCACCCTAAAGTGCATAAATTTATAAAGATGTTAGTATTAACCTAATATTCTGTATTCGTATATTTTATTTTATACTTAGTAAAAGTATCGGTCCACAATTGTCTACATGTCTAATATAATACCAACGCACGAATTTTTATGGACATGCACAATGGTGTGGGGTATCATATGGTCGGGCTTGACCGACTATATCTTTTTCACTTGCTTTTAATCGCGATATACTGCTACACACAAGTTCAATTCGAATAATTATCTTTGAATAATTCATGAAAAAAAAAAGAAAAAACATTTTCCATATTTTTATTTTGTACTTATTTCGCCTGCATAATAGTTAAAGTTAAAAAAATAAATAAATAAAAAAAAGTCTTTTAGAAATTAGTAAATTTCGACGCATTGAATTTTTCTTTGAAAGAATAAAAAATGAGCGTTCTTCCTACTATGACTTCCTAACATAAGAAATAACGTCGGCAGAATAACGAGAAAAAAATGTTTTTCTAACTTTATGTTAAGTGGTGGAGAAAACGTACATAGAAGTTTAAATTTTAAATTGTCCGTGACTTTCGAACTTCCCTTGTAGTTATATGAAATGCAACACCATTCCCATCAAGTATCATCTGTTCATAGACTCCTGTCAAATTTTGAGCAAGTGTCGTCGTCATTTACTTTGTGTAAACAATAGGATTTTTCGAGGTCCTTAAAATAGGCATTTGTTTGGTCAAAATCTCTTTCCACCGAGCCATTTCCATCCAGATAATATGGCGGATGAAGTACCAATTCGTAGTCCAACTTATAGAGTTTTGCCATTGAGACTGCACACATCAATTGAGTAAATTGAGAGCAAAGTTGTCTGCAAGATGGGTGCCGCGTACCCATCTTGCAGACAACTTTCTTAAACCCAGTTGATCATTTAAAATCGAAACCACACTGCCATATGAAATGCCTATGGCATCAACAATCTCACGCACTTTTACTCTTCGGTCGGCCAACACCATATCGTGGATATTTTCGACATTTTCGGGTGTACTGACCTCAATTGGCCGTTCAGAATGTTCAGCGTCATTTGTACTTGTGCGACCACAACCAAAGTCAGTAAACCACTTTTTTACCATTGAAATCGATGGTGCAGAGTCCCCAAAGTATTTATCGAGCACTCGAAATTCACTTTTTCCATTTTTAGAAAAATGCACGAGGTAAGTTTTGAACAGCTTTTAAACGCAAAGTAAATGACGACACTTGCTCAAAATTTGACAGTGGTCTATTAGTAGGTGGTACTTGATGGGAATAGTGTTGCATTTCATATAACTACGAGGGAAGTTCGAAATGTCACGGACATTGATCCGCCCTCGTATTTTTTAATTGTCTTTTTAAAACAAAATTAATGCATGTTGCACTTTTTTGTTAAAGAGCAAAATTTAAAAAGAAAAATATATATTTGACAGCTTATGTTAACATTATTGCTCAACTTTGTGCTTAAGCCCTAGTCTACACGTAGATATTTTTATGTTGGCAATTATCAAATTTAAAATGGTACGTGTGGACTAATAATAAATCTACTGCACAATTTATTTCGCAATAAAAGTTTAAACACAAAGTTGAGCAATAATGTTTAATAAAACTGTCAAATTTATTGTTCTCTTTTAATATTTTGCCCTTTTATTTAAAAAAGTGCACATTTTTTAAAGACAAATGAAAAAAAATTAAAAAAGGAAAAAATAAAAATGTTATGTAGAGTAAGCACTTATGCGAAATAAAAACGTGTAGTAAGAGTTTGAATACAACAAAGGATGTTGATGTTTATCGCCGTTGAAAGAAAAATTAATTTATCATTGGCCACCAAACAATACAATTGTGATTGAAAAATTAAAAATGTTTCTTTAATTAATGAATGCAACAAATAAATTTGTTTTACGTTTTCGTTTTTATGTTTAACGTTTTATATTATTACAAAAAAAAAAAAAAAAAAAAAAAAAAAATTATTTAATTTTTTTTTAAATTTCATTTCAAATAAAAATATTCGTTAAATTAATAAAATTTTGTGAAAGTATAGCTATAAAAATAAAATTTTGATTAAAGAATATGTAGTAAAATCATCAATTACACACGTATAGGAGGGTTTATCAGTATCTCTCTGCAGTATGTGCCTATGCGTGGCTTAAGGAACCAACCATTTGTAGTATCTAATCTAAGAAGATTCTCGATATAACGCTAGTTAGTACTACGCACTTGAATAGGATTAGGGAATGGAGAGTTTCAAATCATTCACCGATCACATCATTGACTTCACCATAGAAGTCTGTTTATCTGAGGTAAATTTCTTTTAGTATAGGTGAAAAACGAACTAGGCGGAACATTATGACATTCTATTCACACCTCCCTCACCATTTCCAATCGTCGGGACATTGAGTCCTCCGTTGAATTGCTAACAAATGAATTTGACAGAGCAACTTCTGTAGCATGGAGTGCTATGGTATGCAGAGAAAGGAGTAAACAGCACTGGTGGAACTCCGAAATAGGTGACATTCGCAAAGAGTTCCGCAGTCTATTTAATGAGGCAATGACACTGGGAAACTGGTTAACTTCATATAAGTCCTAAGTGAACTAGTTTAAAAACCAAATTAGAAATGCAAAACGAAATTCTGGCATTCTCACTTTCTGTCCCAAGTTACATACAGAAACTTTAAGGCAGCTGGACTACAAACGACCAAAAAACCTTAGATGTCTTAATGGACAAGCACTTCCTGGCTGCCTCCCTGTTAAGGAGTGTTCTGTGATATCTTCAGACGATCCTAATGACGTTCAAATTCCAATAACGAAAAATTAACTAAGAATTGCTTTGTACCATGTAAAGCTTTATCTTTATCCCAAAAAGGAGCGAAATTTTTCACACGAGACAGAAAAATTTCAGATCTATTAGTCTATCGTTCTTCCTCTTGAATATATTGGAGGGATTGATTGATCTTCACCTTCGTAGGACAATCAACCGTAACTATTTATTATCACCTTCTCAACATGCTTAAATGAACGGTAATTACTCTTGCTTGTATAGAAAATGCTCTCTGCATTTGTAACTTTTTAGCCTTTTAAATCATAATTAAAAGAATTGTATTCAGAAACAATTGTTAAAAACATTTTAACTAATATACTGCTTTTAATTTCATGTAGGAAATCACTCAGTTTTTCTTTATTTATTTTTTTAGGGTTCGAATTGTTGGAATACATTTTTCGTTAACTGTTTAATTTAATTTTTGTTTTTAAGATTTTTTTTAATAAAAAACGGACTTATTGGAAAATAAATTTCAGTCTTTGTACTGATGAATGGTCAGTCCAGATGTACAAATAATGAGCGTTTTTTTTTTTTCAATTTTTGTTAGTTTGAATGAGAGGTATTCCAATGACAATTATTTTGTGATAAAATCAATATCACTACTTTACAAATTATTGTATTAATTTTTTTCCATTGTCATTTCGTTATTTTTATAAATTTTTATGCAGAAACATGAATGAAACTTTAAATTTTTAGAGCGAAACTGGTATATTATTAGATTAAGAGAAACTCATTCTACAAGGTTAACACATTTAATTTTGATTTGGTATAACGGGAAAACAGTAAATCCGAACGGTAATCGAATGCTCTCTTAATCGAAGGATACTCAGATACATCTATTTTATTTTTGGGTGTATATATGAAATGAATTGTAATATAAAAATGAACCATATGTAAGAAAGTTATCGGGCGGGAGTGGGATATCCTCTTCTAGATACATTTTAAAGTTGAAAAAATTGTTGGTTTTGTCCTAAAATTAAGAATAAGATAAAATTTTCGTTTTTCCATGAACAAAATCTAAGAGAACAAGTTAGAATGCTACATTCGGCTGTGCCAAAAATTATATAACCTTTACTAGTGCTGTGCAAGTATTGAGTATGAAGTATGGATTACAGAATATTTGCCTCTTTTTTTTTGGGTACTTAATACTGCAAAGTAGTTACTAAATACTTTTTTTAATTTTTCTTAATTTAAAATTATATTTCAAATTAAAAAATCTGTTAAGTATTGAGTACTCAAATGAAAAATATTGACTAGTATCGAATATTCAAAAGTTGTAGAATTTGCCAGCACTACTACCCTTCACTCATGTTGAGATGTGTTATATGAAAATTAAATACATTAGATTGGATGTAATTACAAAAATATATTTACCTATACTATATCTATGTAAATAATTTGCATTTTAATGATTTAAAAAACCGAAATTCGAGAAAAATATTTGTGATAGATTTATGCAAAATTGAGGCCCGTACCTTATAGGAACTTCAAAAAATCTAATAACGCGTTTTGGCCTATAACTCGGTTAATAAAAACAAAATCTTAGAAAAAATTTCAATTTTTCTGTGAAAGAACGAAGTCTATAGGGAAGCAGACATTAAATAAATAAAAAAAAAAAAAAAAATTGCAAATAACTCGGAAGTTTGTGAATGAATTTGTTTGATTCAAAAAACCCAAATTCAAGAAGAAGTCTTCAGCTTGTTTAGAACTTGGAATATTTCAGCTATTTGTGAACATGTGTTTTTCAAGGTTCAGTATAAAAGTTCTGGAAAAAAATCTGATCTTCTGATATATATATATATCTGTTATTTTTAAGTTAAAAAACACCTCAAAAATACCAGTTTTTTACTATTACGATCTTGCCGAATTTCAATAGCAAAACTCTCGAAAGGATTTACGATCGGTGGATATATATATGTATATACATACATATTTTAACCGACAGACAGACGAACATCATCCTATATACATCATTTTTTATAAGGATCCAGAAAATATAAACTTTTTTGCTCTCCGAGTAAAATTCTGGAAATTACAAACGGAATGACAAACTTATACATATATAACTTTTACACCTGTAGTGAAGGGTATAACAACATTGAAAATAGATTTAAATTGAGGGAAAAGCTACTTTAACGTTTTTTTTTCTTATTCTACCCTTTGCCCTCTTTTGTGTTCTATTCTGAAAAAATTTAAAAAAAAAAAAAAAAAAAAATGGATCAGATGTTCTTTTCAAATAGTGCTACCTTACCTTTAAATTTAAAAATATGTTACATGTTTTACCCTCAAAATAAGTAGAGGGAGAACATGATGCACTTTATTAACAATAAACTGAAATTTTTTTTACGAGAATTTATTTTTAATATTTAGTGCTTTAAAATTAATGTTTCACCAAATTATGAAAATTTTACAAAAATTCCGAAATTTTACAACATATCCAAAATTTTACCAAAAATTTAGTTTCACAAAAAAAAAGTCCAAAATTTCACCAAAAATTAAAAATTTCACAAGAAATTCGAAAATTTACTGTAAATTTAAAATTTCACCAAAAAGCCGAAAACAAAAAATTGGAAATTTCCCCAAAAACTTAAATTGTACCAAAATTTGAAAATTTCACAAAAAAACTTAAAATTGCACCAAAAATCCGAAATTTAATAAAAAATACGAAATTTCTCCAAAAATTGACAAATTTAACACAAAATCCGATTTTATTCGGTTAAATTTAAATTTTTTTCTCATAAATACTTTAAAAAATAACTCAACTAACTACAGAATTTATTTTATTTTAACTTCCCACAGCTGTTTCTAGGTGATTAAAATTCACGGGCTACAATAACAAATCTTTGTTCGAAAAAAATCCAAAGAGATGCCCTTTTATTATTAGATTATTTACAGATTATTATTGAAACTTAAATTTATAGATTATTATTGAAACTTAAACTTATAGATTATTATTGAAACTTACCACTTTTTCTATGACAAGATTTCCATCGTCATCTAGTACTCTCTTCAAAGACTCATCTATAATCAAAGGCTTAGGCTCATAATTATTAAAGTATTTGTCCAAGTTCAAAAATTTATTAATGCGTTTGCGTAAT
This sequence comes from Protocalliphora azurea, assembly GCA_932274085.1. Lineage (NCBI taxonomy): Eukaryota > Metazoa > Arthropoda > Insecta > Diptera > Calliphoridae > Protocalliphora > Protocalliphora azurea. Next base: position 45,034,978 of record OW026521.1, read on the forward strand.
GACTCAGCGTGTAACATATAGTAGACTCGATGTAGAATTGTGGGCAAAAACAATGCTTTCAACCATAAATCGGCAGGATATTTGTAGTTATGACAAAGTTCTGGTATCAAAATAATTTTGTTAAGTTCCTTTTTCTTTTCTGCACTCTTATTGCTAGCATTATTAAAGAAATTTCGACGTTGTGTTAGGCTTTTTACCTCCAATAAAAACTGTTTCTTATTAACAATATCCATATTGTAACGTGAATCATAAAAATCAGCATATGTTTTGAATTGGTTATTATCGAATGGACTCATTGGTGTTAAATCTTCACGTACTTTGGTGACAACAAATGATTCACATTGAATTTCACTGTACCATTTGGTTACCACTTTATTCAAATAGTCTTTTGGAAGATATTGGGCATTCTGACGTTCAGCAGAAGTATATTTGCGACATGGACTTAAATGTTGAAATTTCTTTACCAATTGCCAGTCAATTGTAGGTCGTTCATCCAATGGTATAATGAGAAAAGAATTCTCTTCATTTCTATGGTCAACAACCAGAAACTCTTTCCACAAACGTAAAAGATCTCTAAATAACATAGTATGGAACTTTTGTAATTGATCCATTTGTTCTTGATTATGTATGATACATTCTATAGGATGTTCAGAGATTTCAACATGCAGTTTACCCTGTGTCATGAACAGTGGCATTTTTGCCAATTTTGGAAGTTTCTTTTTAAGTAGTATAGCATATGTCGTCTTAGATTCCAAGTATTTGACTATGTGTTCATTATAAGTGTTCACTTCAAAATCTGTAGAAAAATTTATTGCATAGGCATATGCCTTTTCACCTAAACATGGTAAAGAATTCTGCAATTCATCGGGACATTGACGATCATAAATACGCTTCAATTGTTTTCCAACAGTTTGTTTAGTAACTGAAATAAATACAAAAGAATATAAGAATTATGAATTTAAATAAGTAAAGTATTCGAGTACAATAATTCAAAATAATTTCAAATTTAATTGATTGTCTCCACAATGAAATCGTAATTTTTTTATTTTAAAATAAGTCAGAAGATTATTGTGGCTTTTGGTAATGAACATCATATTGGGACAGCTCGATGCCATGGGAAGGAAGATCGTAGCCTATACTGACGATGTGGTATTGTTGGTCTCAGGAAAATTTCTACCTTCGATCAGCGAGGTCATGCAATCTGGGCTGCGAGAACTTTGCCAATAGGCAAACAGTAATGGATTAGAAGTCGACCCTGAAAACACTTAACTAGTTCTGTTTATCAGGAGATATAAGGTTGAGACATTTAGTCTACCAGTTCTGAATGGGACGGAACTAACTTTGTCGAAGGAGGCCAAATACCTAGGCCTGTGTTAGTTCCAGGTTAGTGCTGGAGTGTAGAAAGGAATTTAGAAGGCTAATGGATGCCTATATAATAAGACTTTGTTGGGTTCCTGGTCACTGCTATATTCTCGGCAATGAAATAGCCGATGAGCTAGCTCGTAAGGGCTCGGAGCTGGACAGGTAATTTGTGGAGGTATCAGTTAGGATTCCGATTGGGTCATATTTCATGGCCACAAGGGAATGTACTGTAGGTAGAACGAATCATGCTTGGAGGAGTAGAATGGACTGCAGGGTATCTAGAGCGTTATGGCCTAGTCTTAAACCAGCAGATTCGAAGCCTTCTGGGCATGAGTCGTGGGAATCTAAGGATTATTGATGGCAAAATTACTGGTCACCTTGCAATAGGGAATATTACCAGTAAGTGGAACACTGGCGCGTCAGATTTTTGCAGGACGTGCGATGATGTGGAGGAGCTAGACAGTGGAGCACATAATATGTCATTGTGTAGGGCTTCAGCGAAGTAGTTGGTTTGGGAGCCGTATTCTGCACGAAATAGAGGAGGTTGCGTGTGGAGAACTCTGCAACTTTATAGGGTTCGTAATGGGAATAAAGTGGCTTAGAGGTAGTCACGGTTGATTTGATGGGTATTAGGTTACACACTTTTCTTATTTTTTTTTCTTATATTTAGCTATCTTTCTTTCCAATCTTTTGCTTTATTTTACTAGGATTTTTCTCTTTCTTAATCTATCAGCTTCCTCTGTTATTTATAAAAGGATCACAATGGACCGAATGGTCTCTGGGTGGAGACGTGAAGACGCCACCCTTCTTAACCTTACCTAAGAAAATTGTATTCGGCTATGACGAATCTTATATAACTCGTACGGAAGGACAGGTGGACATCGTTAATCCGACCTTCTTATACGGACCCAGAATTTACATATCGAATGCTTATATTCAAAAAGGGCTATCTGCAGATTTCCAAAAATATTTTATGACGTTAAACACTTTGTTTTGTGTACTTTATCAGTGAATCAATTTTGAAACACATTTTTTTTTTGCTATCTACAAAACATTGATTTGTTAAAGAAAAAGTGGACTATCTGTATGTTTTTATTTGATTTTTGAAATGTTTCAGTCACATTTGAATTGTTTGTAAAAAAAAATTAATACAATTTTAATCAGTTTAGCACTTTTTGCAAATTTTTTTTTTTTTTTGCAATATTTATTTATAATATAATTATGAAAATATTTCCGTTTTTTCAAATGCAAAAGGCCGTAACCATTGTAAAATTAAATGTTGGATTTTTAATGTGTTATAACGTACTGACCCAAACTACATCTACACAAAAAATTTCATATTCATATCTTCAAAAATGCCATCAATATTAGGAAAAAGTCAAAAGGACGTAACAACTTCATAAACGAAAGAATCGTAAAATTTGTTCCATTTTGATTGAAAAGTGTTTTATATGCTTTATCTATTTTTGCTTTAAGAAAGATATTAAAAAATGTTACTTAATTGCTTTATTAAAAAAAAAAAAAATAATAATTTTTGCTTCTGCTGCAAAAAAATAAGTGTGGCCTTTTGGATTTTAGGTGATGATATGGTCTACATTTTAGGGTATGATTTTTATATTATATTTATTTTTTTATATAAATAATTAACATGAAAAAAGTTTAGTCAGTCAAACGCGATCATGTAATACCCTACACCATTATGTATTCTCATTAAACTGATTTTCAGGTGGGGTCCTTATATAGAAACCATAAACATATTTGGGCTGATCCTTACTTACTAATGCCAAATTTAATTCAAAATCTGGCATTTATATGAAATTTGGGCTCTTAAAATGATTTTCTGGAATGGATCTTATATGGGAACTGTCTTTTATTATGGACCGATCCTCTTAAAATTTAGTAGTGCGATTTATAGTTATATATATTTTAATTGTTGCTAAGAAAATTTATGCGTGTTAAAGTAACATTCTGTAATTGGTGTTGTTTGCGAGATATGGTCAATTAAAGACTGATATTAGCAAAATTTAATGGCATGATTTATACTCAAATACAAAATAATCATGCCAAATTTATTTCGACGCTAACATTTTTGTGGTATTTAAATAGTTTAAATAATTTTTGGGAATGCAATTAAACTCTTGAAATTGGATAGTATGTCTAATACCGATAAAAATCCTACATATATACCTCGAATTTCATATAAATATTTGCACATTCAAGACAATTGTGATCACTTAATCATTTATAAGGGAGATAGGTAAAATAATGGACAGATTTTAACCATTTTTTATAAGCATCGCCCTCAAGTCTAAAAAGAACGACTGTGCCATCATTAAATAATATTTAAAATTACAGCACATATGTATTTCGAAAACAAAATTTACATAAACACTTGGGTGGTTCACTCGTTTTCCAACCGATTTTAAAGCCGTTTTTCGGTATAAGTGCTGTTATTTTTCGAATAAACTGTTTTTTTTTTTTTTTGTAACACAAAATACTGGTTTTAAAAATAACACGTAATAAATACTAATATTTGAATTTAAATTTTTTAGTAATTTGTTAATTGATTAATATTCATAAAGTTATTTTCTTAAGTTTTATAAATATATTTTAATGTTAAATTGAAATTAACTCTATAAGCCAGGTAAATTTGATTTGAAAAAATCGTAAATAATCAAATCGACTACTTGAAATCGTCAATATCAAAGTTTAGATTTTTGTCCCAAATTTGACGATTTTTTCTACGCAGCACTGTGGTGTCAATCGCAAAATATTTGGTAATAAATCTCCTAAAATACTGATCGGATCGAATTGAAATGTATGGGAGAGTTGTACGAAAGGGCCTAAGCTTTCAGTAAAATTATATTGTAGTCACTCTATATACAAGATAAGCTACAGGGTGTCAAAATTACTCACAACGAGTATGAAAAAGTTTCAAAATCTTCTACAATCATCTACAATCATTTCCGATTTCTAAGATTTTTATATCTCGGTAAAGTGCTTGGGAAGAAAAAGTAAAAATAAGATTATTCACTTAAGTTATGTCTCACTGTTCCGAAGATATTTACGCTTGAATTTTAAATTTTTGATTTTTTGCCTTGACTTTATTTCGTTTTTCGGGAATAAGGTATGAGGTATGTACATGGAGGTAAATTTTTTTAAAAACCTTTTTTTTAATTTTTAATATATTCTGAAATAATTTGTTAATTATCCTAATTCGTCTAGCCGTGAAAAATGTTCAAAATCAGCATTCTGAAATTATTATGAAAAATAGCTATTTTTTTTTTACAAAAAATGGTACAATTTTTTTACTTTTTTCTCAGAGTTTGTTAATAAAACAATTTTTCTTTACACATTTCAAAAGACAAGGCTTCATAATGGTTAATAAAGAAATTTTAAATTGGTTTAGATTTGCAGCCTACATCCAGCATTTTTCGAAAATGTTGAATTTTAGATTAAATTTCATGTTTATCGATAAATAAAATTGTCTCAAGAGTTTTTTTTTAATTTATTGACATTGTTTAATTATAAAATAGATTTAGATAAATGTGGCACTAAATTGCTTCCCGCCCGGCCAAAAACGAATGAAGGGGTGCATTTTTAAAACACTTTTTTTTTAATTGCACAAGAAAACATATTTGCATTACATTTTCACTATTATTTCTTTTGTACTGTATAAAATAAATATCATCTTTCATTCCTCAAAAAATCATTCAAATAACTTCCAACAACCAATTGATGGCAATTTTTTTTTAATAAATAATATTTAAAAAAAATAAATAAATAAATAATAAGAAGAATTTTTTAGCAAAACTCCGTCTACTTTACAAAAACTTATAAAATAATAAAAGAATATAAAAATAGACTTATTTGCCAATTGACTGATATATAATATGTCTATATAGGTCGTTTTAATAAACATAATATAATGGCCTCAAAACTGACAACTCGTGTCAAAACTTGCAAAATTCACTATTTTATAATACATACATATTTTGTTGTGTATTTTCACGTTACACATAATTATACTGACGATTGTTGTTTGTGTGATGAGACAATATTCGTAAGAATAAATTAATTTTATTAAATATTGTTTATTTTTGAAAAATTATTGAAGCTATATAAATGATTTTTGGAGGAATAAAAGATTGTTATTTGTTTTATGTATTACATAAAAAATAATAGTGAATATATATTGCTAATATTTTTTTTTTTTTTTTGTGTAATTTAAAAAAAGTCTTTAAAATGTTGTAAAGTCTGCACTCGTTTTTGGCCGGGCGAGAAGCAATTTAGTACCAAATCGATCTAAATTTATTTTATAATTAAACAGCATCAATAATATATTTTTTTTATAAAATCTACCATTTTCGACTAATGCTGGATGTAGAGTACAAATCTAAATCAATACAAAATTTCTTTATGTGCAGTTTATACCAAAAAACTAAATATACAAAATTTTTGTTGATATTTTTCTTTTATTAAACATTTCTTTTTAAACACAGTTTCGATTTATTTTTGTTTTATATAATAAAATGTACAAAACAAATACAATAAATCAAGAAATTTGACAATTTATTTTCTTGTTATATATAAAAGCTAACTGTTCTATAATAAACAGAACAGACTGTATCATATATAGTTATTTTAGTAGTTTTTATTCGGTTTTCAGTAAAAAATAGATCAAAATGGTTTTTGATTTGTATGGAAAAACTAAATAAATTTATGTCGTTTTTCAGTCAAAAACCGAATGAAGCCGAAAACTATTAGTTTTCCTTTGGTGTAAATGACATATTATTAACCATTTATCGTCGGTGCGCTGACAAGAAGTCCTATACGTTTTTGAAAAAATTTTCAGGTCAATTTATTTTTTGTATAATAACAATATAAAATTACATGTTAATCGTTTTGATAACTTCGAAACTAATTCAAATATTTGAAAATATGTTAACATTGAAAATGGACGATCAATAAAGCTTTCGGATGGTTCAAAAAAAAAAAAAAAAAAAAAAAAAAAAAAAAAAAGCACACTTTTCATCAGCGCACCGACGTAAATATGTAAAGAAAAAATTTTTTATTGAAAAAACTTTGAGAAAATAGTGAAAGAATAGTACTATGTTTTTGTATAAAAAAAAAAAAAACTATTTTTCATACTAATTTCTGAGTGCTGACCTTGAATATTTTTCACGGTTAAACGAATTGAGATAATCAGAACATTTTTCAGTATTTTTTTTTAATATATAACAAATTACAGAACATTAAAAAAATCAATCGTAAATATCTTTTTATTTGTAAGAGATAACTTAGGTGAGTAAACTTATTTTTTATCTTGCCAAGCGCTTTACGAAAATATAAAAATCTTTGAAATCAGACTAGATTTGTAAAAGATTTTTAAACTTTTACATACTCGAGGTGGTCAACTTTAACACACTGTAGCTTATCTCGTATTATTACAGGATGATTTTTCTGAAAGTTTAGGTCCTTCTCTACAATTCTCCCATACATTTCAATTCAATCCGACCAGTAGTTTAAGAGATACAGATTTATTACCAAAAATTTCCGATTGGTCCCATTGTGCACAGTCGCTCCAGCGAAATGAGCTATTGCAGAACTAAATGAATTTATTTACCGGTAACTAGCTTTTCCCCTACTCAAAGAAATGAGATAAATAATGACAACTCATTACCAGGTAATGAGTCTAGTAGTACCAAAAGTCAAAAAATTTTTTCTGAATCGCTAATAAAATTCCACGTTTTTGGAAAGCAAATTGAAGCAGCATAACCAGATATACTAAGCCAGAAAATTGATTCCGAGGAAAACTGCATAAAAACACTGCTTACGAACTTGCGAATTCAGAGATAAAAAGCCTAGTGTTATAATTGGGGAAATAAAAAACCTTGTAAATGATGGTATTATAAAAGATTTCTACGAACTATGTGGTTTTTGCATATGTGATGGAAATCACGCGATTGTCATTTCACATGAGGTTTGAAAATCGTCAAATTTATTTCAGCATGTGCTGCAGTTCACGTATTTTACTTGTTCGGTTACTAGGTTACTTCAGCATGTGCTGCAGTTCAAGTATTTTACTTGTTTGGTTTTTGGTATAAGCATGCAATTTGAAATCACACAACTTTTTGCGATTGCGAGCCACATCATATCTATTATGCGATTTCAAATCGTAATCGCCAATTTTATGCGTTATGCGATTCTCATCATATAGCCGTTAATTAAAACGGCTGACAAAATCGGTGACATACAAGTTCCACGGATTGCAAACATATCTGAAGTTAATGCTATCAAAGATCAGTCTCTACATAGTCTTCAAGCATTTAGGAAAAGCAGATCCAGGAATTCACATGACAATTCCAGCCCAGAGTTTACATGACATTTGCAGGTTGAATTTGTTATCATCGCAGATTGCTCGTTTACCAATTCGTCGGAAAACTTAGAACCTGGTAACTAGATGCAAATTGTGACCAGGGAAACCTAACCAATCGACTTTTTATGTACGATAAATCTGTTGGTAAAATAAAAGGAAAAATTAGTCATATACCAAACTACTACGAAGTAAAATCAGTTCTTAGTTCGATACTATATCATGCTCTATCTTTAAAGTATTCTGCAATAAATAATTCTACAACTGCTGTTGGAAAATAACCGCATAACAAGAGGACGTTTTACTGTATACAGGCTTTAAATAACAAAACGTGAGATTAATTTTATTATGGAGCATGGGATATATAAACCTTCAAAAATCTGCTAGTCAAGTCCATTATATTTGGTACGCAAGAAAAATTATCAATGGCGTCCTTGTGGCGATTACAAATACTCTATACGATTTCACTTACGTTATTCATGGTAAACGTTTTTTTCTTTCGATTCTTGATCTGATAAGAGCATATAATCAAATATATACAATTACCACCTTCTTTCAGTCTATTCGAGTTGGTCAAACTTTCCAACGATTCATGAAATGCTTTGAGGCCTTGGGTTTTTGCTTCCCTTACATAGATGCAGTATATAATCGCTTCGGAAAATGAAAAATTGCATTTTGAACATCTCATTTAAGTATTCCAACGTCTTGAAGAATATAGAGTCGTAATTAATATTGACAAATGCGTTTTGGGTCAGTCTGCTGTCAATTTTCTTGGTCATCGAGTTGAGGAAAATGGTATTAAATCACTGCCCGATTTTTTTTTTTTTATTATTTTATCCTTTCCAGTAGCCTTATTGTGCTTGTCGTATTAAGCACATATAAAAAAATGTTATCGACATATTTTGGTCATTAAATCCGAAACTATTGATCGATTAAAAATAATAATAATAATGATACATAGCTTATTTTTTTCATAGCGCTACTTGCTTTATGGTTAAGATAAAAAACAGAAACATTTTTGCTGTTTTCACCTTTTTAAAGAACTTTCAAGAAAAAATAATCATCAATTTTGCAAAAAGGGGAAGAAATCGGACAAAATTTTCTAAATAACTTCGAAAATATTGAGCATATAAAAAATTATGTTAGAAAGGCTTGAATACATTTTAAGTCCGCATCTTTAGGTGTATGTATCATTTATATAAATCGTACATACCATTCTTTGGTTTTACTGAAACATACTTTTGTAATGGCCTTATTATGGGCTAAATGTTAAACACGCTCATTAAAAATATCCAGACTTGATGCAAAAAACCAAGTACTTTTGTGTTTCGCACATCAAAATCCATTTAGTCCAACTATTAGTTTATAAGGGGGAGGTTATTAATATTTAGTACATATGTTTTCTGAAATAAAATTTTATTTTTAAAACCAGTTTTTTGTGTAAAAAAAAAAAAAAAAAAAAAAAAAAAAAAAACGGTTTATTCGAAATTTGAAAAATTAACATTTTAAAAAAACCGACAGTACTTAAACCGAAAAAACTGGTTGGAAAACCGAGTCGATGACCCTATCATTTATATTCTGTTTTCTTAGGTTTGCTCAAACCTAGCAAAACTATATATTTACTTATAAATCTTTATTCCTTATTGTTACTTTTATACAAAAATAAGAGCAATTAAGGTTTGAAAGACACTGATAATAATGATTACAGCTGCTGATGAACACTGAGGCCTCTATTAACAGCGATGGTAGCTATGTTTTTTTTTTTTTTTTTTATAAAGAAAATTTATCATTATTATTTCATTTAAATTAAGTAATAATTCGAGAATCACCATAATATTTGTAGCCACATATTTTCCGACACTTTTATTTTAAATTTAGAGCTAATGAAATATTTTAATATTAAACTGCAATTTCTTTATATTAGAACTAAAATTAAAGTTTTCGCTTTTGGATTCAAATTTACTACGGTAATGATTGTTTAATAGTTTTTTTATTATTGTTTTTCTTTTTTATTAAATTAAAAATAAAAAAAAATAGATTTTTAATACTAGCCGTTTTTTTAAGTTTCAAGACTCGTTTTGTTTCAGATGTCTTTAAGTTGCGTTCTTTCAGTCGAAAATATTATTCACTTTAAACACACTTTTTAATATGTAGTTAATTTCGTAATATTTTTATATGTATGTGGCTAATATTATGAAAATTGAAAAAAATTAGAATAATAACTATTTTAAGTAGCAAATAGGTATTTGAACATTTATTATAAGAGCAATTCTTGTCTGTCAAGATCCAGATGTGTCTTGATGTGTCAAGATCCAGAAATGTCCCTTCCATGCTATCGCAGGTACCATGAGAAGAACGGCTCAGGTATTTCTGCTTCGCAAGAATTTTAATTTGAACAAAAACAACTTAAAAGTTAATAATTCTTCGTAAATATACATTGTGTGTGTGTCAAACATAGAAACAAAAAATAAAATAAAATTAACAATTATTTTAATAATATATGAATAGAGATTGGCTTGTTTTAATACAAAAAATATATAGATACATATCGTCACCTAAAATGCAAAAGGCCGCAACCACACTTTTTAATTTTTTTTACTGCAAAAGCAAAAAGGATTATGAAAATACAAAAGGCTGTAACCACAATTTTCAATTTTTTGCTTAAAATTAAAGCAATTAAGAAAAATTTTTTAATCGTTCTCTTAAAACTGTTCCGGCTTTTTGACTTCTGTTAACATTGATGTCATTTTTGAAGACATGAATATGAAATTTTTTGTGTAGATGTAGCTTAGGTCAGTACATTATAATACAGTAAAAAAAAAAAAAAACTAACAAAATTAACTTTTGATGATTCAAAGAACAAATTGTCCAAATGCTTTAACCGAAAAGATTTTGTCCTTGAAGATTTTGACGGAGGTAAACTGAAGATAGCAGTTTCTTTCCTAATTACTTGAAACGTCATCTATCAAGTTACCTCAGCCCTATAATCAATCAATGATGTGTTATTACAAAAATCAATTGAAAACTTTCTCTGATCAAGATCAATTAAATTTTGGATTGATTATGCAACTTCCTCGAAGTTTCACGTTTAAAAAAAAAAAAAAAAAAAAAAAAAAAAAAAACGGTAACTATCCGAGTATCAGAGAATAATTCAATCACATTAAAAAATCTAGATCTTGTCGGATCATTACCATTCCACAAAGGTTTCACTTACCTATTAATAGATTTACCCGTCGGGCAGAAGCCATTGTAAAGCAGCAAAAATAATTAAACCTTATTACAAAGGATGGATAGCGAGATTTGGTGTTCCCGTAAAAATATCAAGGAAGTTCAAGGAAGACAATTTGAATCGCAGCTATTTAAAAAACTTGGACTCAATTTGGGAGCCCAACGTATTCGGACATCCCCGTATTTTGCTTCTGCAAATGCAATGATCGAAACATAGCATAGATCTCGAAAACCAGCTTTAATGTGTCATAAATATTCCATTTGGTAAGATGCTCTGCGAACTGTTCTCCTATGCCTTCGAGCAAGTTTTACACAAAGTGTCAACTGTTCACCCTCTGACCTCGGTTATGGAACCACGCTCGCTTACCAAATTTTTTTGTTGAAACTTCCGATAACACTTCATCAAAGGGATTTATACAATCACTCAAGAACAAAATTAATTCAATAAAGCCTGTAGCGCGAGTCCGTACAAAAATTTGACATTTCATTGATAGAGAAATTGATGAAAACTGCTGGCCGTTTTTCTTCCATCAATTTCCATCAGTAAAAACATATGATCATTACAAATGTAAACAAAGAAAATCAAAATATAAAAACTCATATTCTGCGATTTAGAAGAATAAATGTAATAAAATGTTAAGCAAACATTTAAAATTCATATTTTTTGAGATTTATATCAAAAAATTAGATAAAAATTCATTTATAAAAGTTTTTATTTGCTATTGCAAATATTTTTAAGAGTTTTAAGTATATAAGTTTTTGTCAAAAACCGTATACCAAAAATCTACGAAGAATTATAAGAAAATTTCCCCAAGAAAGTATGGGTCTAAAATCAAAACCTTGCTCCCGCCAAGGCATAAAAATTCACATTTGAAAAAATTTTTAAAATAGCGTGGTTTTATTAAGAAATGCTGTAATGCAAAAAATGCCATATTATTCTTTAGTTTTTTACCCTACACCAACATAGGTGGTTGGGGTATTATGCGTTTGTGCTAATAGTGGAAATTCGATGAAGATCGTTCCACAATTGACCATAGCTCTCTCCGAAAATAACTTTAACGTGCAAAATCCCATACGAATGTTAGTATCAAGTTAATATTCGACACAAATAAGTTTTATGTAAGTAGAAACAACATTGCCAAATTTTATGAGAATCGGTCCATAATTTTCCATAGCTCCCATATAAACCCACTTCCAGGAATCGCCCTAAAGTGCATAAAATCATCTTATATTACATTGGCCACAGGTGTAATATAAGTCCCCTTCCCGAATTTTTATGCTCGTACAAAAAGATGTAGGGCAGTCTTGACCGATTATCTTTCTTCTCGTTTTTTTTTTAACTTTATTTAATTATTTATTGTATCTGCCTTTACTTCGTAGGCTACACTTCGGCGAGTCGACGACGTATTTTCCAATGTTACCGTTTTTATATTTTAATATTTTATTTCATTTATATACAAAATAAATAACTCAAAAAGTTTAATTTTTCCAACTTTTCCTCAGCAATTTGTTTATATTATTTTAAAAATCTGATGGTCGAATCGATGAAGTGTAGTTTTTCGTCATAAAATGTGTGCCTTTCAGGGATAAGGCATATTTCTCACGAGTTTTTTCTAATTCATCTTTTACTAGTGGAATTTCTAAATCTTTATGCATATTTTTATTTCTTATGTACGAGGGTGGATCAATAAGTCCGTGACTTTTCAAACTTCCCTCGCAGTTATATGAAATGCAACACTATTCCCATCAAGTACCACCTGTTAATAGACTACTGTCAAATTTTGAGCAAGTGCCGTCATTTACTTTGCGTTTAACAGCTGTTCAAAACATACAACCTCGTGTATTTTTCTAAAAATGGAAAAAAGTGAATTTCGAGTGGTCATTAAACATTACTTTTGCCGCAAAAAAAAAAACCGTCAATCAAACCAAGAAAAAGCTCGATAAATACTATGGGTACTCTGCACCATCGATTTCAGTGGTAAAAAAGAGGTTTACTGACTTTTGTTGTGGTCTCAAAAGTACAAATGACGCAAAACGTTCTGGATGGCCAATTGAGGTCAATACATCCGAAAACGTCGAAAAAATCCACGATACGGTGTTGGCCGACCGAAGAGTAAAAGTGCGTGAGATTGTTCATGCCATAGGCATTTCATATGGCAGTGCGGTTTCAATTTTACATGATCAGCTGGGTTTAAGAAAGTTGTCTGTAAGATGGGTGCCGCGTTTGCTCTCAATTGACCTAAACATAAACGTGTGACAACTTCAAAGGATTGTTTGGAGTTGTTTAACCGCAATCCGAATGAGTTTTTGCGGCGTTTTTAACTGCGGATGAAACATGGATTCATTACTGTACTCCGGAGACCAAGTAGCGGTCTAAACAATGGGTTTCTCCGGGTGCACCTGCTCCGAAGAAGGCCAAGGTAAGTTTGTCGACCAATAAGGTGATGGCAACAGTTTTTTGGGATGCACGCGGGATAATCCACATCGATTACCTTCAAAAGGGAAAAACAATAAAAGGTGAATGTTATGCCAACTTATTACACCGATTCAAAGAGGATTTAAAAAGAAAACGACCCCGATATGGCAAAAAAAAAAAAAGTTCTTTTTCATCTTTGAGACTGCACACGTGTGCAGTCACAATGGCAAACTTCTATGAATTGTGCTACGAATTGGTACCTCATCCGCCATATTCTCCGGATTTAGCCTCTAGTGAGTACTTCCTATTTCCAAACCTAAAAAAATGGCTCGGTGGAAAGAGAATCAGCTCCAACGATGAAATTATTAACCAAACAAATGCCTATTTTAAGCACCTCGAAAATTTTTTTTGGAAGGTATACAAAAACTAGAGAAACGTTGGACTAAGTGTATTGAGTTAAAAGGAGATCATGTTAAAAAAAATTGTTTTTTTTTTTGCAAAAAGAGCTGTTTCATTCAAAAAGTCGCGGACTTAATGATCCGCCCTCGTACCATGGTGCACCTGTCATATACCTAAGGATTTTTGATTGTGCCCTCTGTATAAAATCAATGCTAGTGTTGCATGAAGTACCCCATAATTGTATATCATATGTATAAATTGGTTTTAAAATAGTCTTATACAGGATGACTTTGCATTCAATGCTAAGTTTAGATTCTTCACTGATCAGCTAATGGAGATTGAAAGCTTTTATTTTCATTTGAAACCTCTTGGTTTCTATGTGACGACGCCTGTCTGTCCAAGTGTGTGCATAGGTATACATAATTATCAGATTCTTGGATGTTTACGTTATTTAGTGTGTGAGTGCGTAATCCAAAGTGGCGACGAGGACGGTGAAATAAAAATTAATATATTTTTATTGCAAATATAGTATACGACGACAAAATTCTACAACTGTTGGAAGATCAGCAGAGCACTATGCACCAATAAACTTTATTGTTACGCAAATGACGTAGTTGCTACAGGCTCAAAGAATAGTTTTAACAAGTACTCCATAAACGCCGAGTACATCAAAGGCTGCATTTATAGAATCATTGGCACACTCAATGACAGACTTTGTGTATGAACTAGATATGTACATGTTTTCGAGAAAAAGGCGAATGCTCTAGAAGACCATAACAAAGTTGCTCTACTTTGGTGGAAAATTTACACCAAGTTCACGATAATTTTTAAACTACGTGCTGCCAACAAAACCAGTTGGATATGACTTTAAAAGACACAGTTGACAAATTGAACAAACTCTTCGGCAAAGCTGGGACACAGGTTTCCGAACGATACAAATGTCTAGACAGTGAAGATTTTAAAGAATACGCCAGTCGTGTGAATCCGCAATGCAAACTATTTATAATGACGTATCTCAATATTGATCAATTCAAATGTTTAACCTTCGTATTGGGTTTTTGATCAACAAAAGACACAGATATTCGAGTCCGATTGCTGAATATTTTAGATGAATTTTCCGAGATAAGCTGGGTGAAAAAACACAGCGTATACTGGATCTAAAATAAGACAACTTAATGGTTGAACATTGACCAAATTCCCTATGTACCGTTAACAAAATGAACAACAAAAACAAAAATCATAAATTGCCAAAAACTCCATGTTGGCTCTGCGGGGATTTAGACTATGTAAAATTCTGACCCTTTTCAGACACAAATGCATAAAATGTCATCAAATTGGATACAAAGACAATTATTACTCCAGTGCCAAACCAACAAAAACACACAACACACAGTGAATCCAAAAGTAAATTTAAGAAAGAAAAAAAAACCCAACTTTCAAACAACAACCGTTTTTACAACAAAGAAGCTTCATTCGTAAGTATCAATTAAAAAAGAAAATCAATAATCACTCTATTCGACTTCAGATTGATGCCGCTTCGAATATATTATTTCTGTCGAGACATGGCAAAGAACAACACTAGCGACGCAAATACGAATAAAATCAACCTCTTAGCAATGTTCACGTGCGACGTTACAAAAAGACTCAATTGTTATATCACAGATATAAATTAGCTAAATATCATGGAAATGGGCTGAATATAAATCCCCTAAAAAAACTATTAAAATCATTAATTGCAATGCTACTGTTTGAACTCTATCCATATATCTGAAGAAAACTGAAGCTATGGCGACAAAAAATTAAAACTTGCATCACACAAAATTTTGTGAACCTTATAAATTTCCTAACACGCTAAAATCCAGAACCGCGGAAAACCGGAAACGAGTTTGATTTCGGCTCAAATAATTATCTCCCAGTATATCTATGCTAAGAAAACTATAAAACGAAGGGATAGTTGTCTAATGGTTTATTGAAGTTTCCCATGCTTTGGTTTGGTTGGTACTTTACTCGTTGAAAAGATAGAGCCTAAAACAGGCTCACTTTTGCTTCAGTTGCAACATAAAGGCGCAAAAGTCTGCTAGCTTTTGTTAACTAGCTGACTAAATCTTCTAGACGAGAGTATGCATACTTACCGGAAGTTCTTCACAAGTGTCAACTAATTTAGTCAAAGTCCCCCTAGCACTACGTGGCCCACTTTTAGTAGATTTTTCTAAAGCATTAACAAATGGCGAAGCATAAGTTGAAAACGTTGAAACGCAGTTCACAGCGTTAACTTTTATGTGACCCAACAATTTGCTTCCCGGTTCTTTAAGAATAACTATTGAGACTCCTTTTCTACTCTCGAATGGTATTTTCCACTAATTTCTTCCCGTGACAGTACGTCATTTTTTCTGCCATAAAAAGAAAATGCTGGTAAAGCTGAATCATTATGCAGCATACGACGAACGGACTCCCTGCTTTTAGATTTACCCATAAGAATTGGTTTCCCATTTTCATCAGTAAAGCCAATATCTGTAAATTAAGTTGTAGCTAAACACTAGGCAACTCTGTCTGAAATTCCGAATCTATCACACATCAGCGAAATTAGGTTAGGTTAGATGGGTAGCTGTAAATGTAAAATAGACAGCTCACTCGGGTCCCGTTGTGTTACCCTGATGGATCATGTGGATCTGTTTTTTCACATATTCGAGAATAGGTTTTAATCAAACCAACCTGACGCAAAAATTAGATCTGATTTGTCTGAAACCAATTGCAGAGATCACATAAGCCATGCATATATGGACTCCCAAATTCAGCAGTCCTTATATTCTCAAGAGTATGGCAGTGACAAAGAAAATATTCCACTGTTTCCTCCTCCTCGTTAAAAAAAAAAAAACTTCTACAATAGTCGTTAAAAGGGAGTCCTAGTCTCTTAGCATGTGCACCAGCAATCCAGTACCCAGTAATAATGACTATAAGTGTTGGTAGCTGACACCTTGGCAATCCCATTATGAAACTCGACCGTTTTTGATCGTACTGAGGCCATATCTGTCCCGAGATAGAACGTGCGGACTCGTCTGTCCATCTTTGTTAATCTATTCTCGAAAGTATTCTCTTCACTCTGAAGAAAGGAACCAATTCTGACTAATTCATCCGCAATAATATTTCCCGGGGTACTTGAATGACCCCTTACCCAGACCAACTCTAGGTTTGAATGTCTCGCCATCACATTTAAAGATGTCCGGCATTCATGTACCAGCTTGGTTGTCGAATAGACACCCGAAAGAATCTTTATCGCGGGCTGACTATCGGTTCAAATTTTAATATCCACTCCGAATACCCTACAGTACATTAGCAATTTACTACTCTCTCCTAATGTCTGAAATCTCCGCTTGAAGAGCAGTGGTCCAGGAAATGTTCCTCGTCCTCCCCCAACCCTTCAGAAGATTTGATATAAACCTCAACCGATCCGAGAGATTTAAAAGGGCCAAAGCAGTTCAGAGCCCATCTTAGATCATCTTCAGTTAGTTATATAATTATAGGGAGGGTGCCAGGAAAATGTGCATCCATTAAAACGTCTAAGGTCTCATGGCCGCTTGTTGTCCAGGTACCACAAGGTTTTTGAATGTTACTTGGAATAGAAAGTGAGGAAGCTAGGATTTTGCGTAAGCGACTAGTCTCGGAATGGCCTTCCACGTCGCTACAGAAGACCTTCCAAGATTTGTGTTTCGCGTTCCTCATCAGGTTTTTAAACCTGTTTACTGATGATTTGTAAGCTGAGCAGTATCCCAGTCTCTTAGCCTCATTAAATAAACGGCGGCACTCTTTGCGAGTGTTACCTATTCCGGAGTCCCACCAATGTGGTTTACTCCTTCCTTTGCAGACCTTAGGTCTGCATGCTGCAGAAGTCGCTCTGTCAAATGCATTCTACAGAGAACTCAATGTCCCTCCGATTACGAATAGCCGATGCATTCGGGAGGAATTGGGACAGAATGTTCCGTCCAGTTCGTTTTCTTCCTGTTTTGAATCAGCGTTACGCCAGGTAAAGGGACTTCTACGGTGAATTCAATGTATAAGTGATCGGAGAATGAGCAATCATTTGAGACCCTCTATTCGCTGATCATGTTCGAATGCCTATTATTTACTGGCATAATATCGAAAACCTCCGTTCTATTGGAAACTACAAAGTTTTGTTCCTTACCATTCGAAAAGAGACTCACCCCTTGCATTGGTATCTGAGCTTCCCCAAACGATATGGTATGCTGGCCATAGCTCTTGACCGACGTGGAATCTCGTCAATAGAGACTATGTCTACTCTAGCGCCTTCCCATAGGTCTTCCAAAATGCGGGCCAGAGCAGCTTTTGAGGTGCTTGGTTTGAAGCTCGGAGGCACCTCGCTGCTTTTGCTTCCAGAATTTTACGCATTTGGTAGACTTAGCACCTCCTGCTATTTATTTTTCCGTTTTGCTCCTAATTAGTTTATTTTTTTCTTTCTTATTTATTTCCATACTATATTCCCACGATTAAGCTCGTATAGAGGTGGACCATCTATGCACGCGAAATTAATTGTGTGGAATATTTTAGCGCAAAATCGGCTCTTGCATCAATTTCAAATTCAACGTCCATGTGTGAAGAGTTTAATGTTTATTCCCATAACTAAATGAATTTATGTAAGCAGAAGTACCACAAAGGGGTTAAAAAAATATCTAGAGCCAATACATTTTCAAATTTGAGATAACGCTGAATGATGTATTTTATGTCGGGAAATGCAGTTAAAAAAAAAAAAAAAAAAAAAAAAAAAAAAAAAAACCATGCTACCGTGAATCAACTCCTGATCACCTCTAAGCGATCATTATTTACCAAAATGCTAGCAGAAAGAATTCAATTCCCGAATGCGTGCAAAATATCGTAGACGAATAGTTAAGCCAATTCCCAGCTAGCTTAGCGCTCTGCGTTTTATAGAAATGTGCCAGTGCTTACCTGCTCCCTACAAAAAAAACTTGAATTTAATATGGCAAGTTCCTGCTTGGAAGCATTACATTTTGAAAGTTCTTTTTCTTTTTCTAACCTTAAAAGGTAACCGAATAAATGTCAGAAGCTAAAAACACTTTTTTATTAGAAATTGTGCCAGAATTAAACTGCATATATATATATAAGCATGTTTTTGGGGGTAAGGAAGAAAAGGCTTATTTATCAGCAATGCTTCGATAGGAGCACTAATTTTGTTTGGGTTCTTGAGAAATGTATTAATCTTTTTTAATGATTTTTCTATTCATCACTGCAATATTTACTTTGTTCCAAATTTCAATTATTTGTTTGCAATTATCAGAGAAAGGCTTGCATACGAGTGTTTTTTTTTTCGCGGCCACTTAAAAAAAATAGTATGTACTTTAAAATATCACTATAAGTTGGCAAATTCAATTCACTAAATTCAATTGTTATGTCATTGATTCTTGCGTTTTGATTAGTCAGAAAACTTGACCCGGAATAAAAAATAGAAAAGTCAGTTGACATCGCTGATGTTTCCACAACTATATACGAGTATTTTAAAAAGTTTTTGTAAAAAAAAAAAAAAAAAAAAAGAAATGAAACACGTTTCAAACAAAACAAATGTTTGATAAAATTCTTTAACAGCATAATTCAACAAAAACTAGAACTGATAATAATATTGAAATTTTTTTACATTTAGTTTATAACAAGCCCGAGCTAATAAAATATGATGTTTGCTTTTAATGATAATTGGTTTCCATCGAATCGATGCAAAGTGAAGTCTTTATGATTCCCAGCGGTAGATTTCGTTTAGCTATACGCCTTTCCTAAATAAAATTCTTAAATAAAAACTTATTTTTACAACAAAATATTTAAACACAAAAATAATGTTTCACCAATTTACTTTATAATTTATAAGCAAAAAATTTTTCAGTATTATTTTCCATTTAAAACTTGGACCCCAACTCTCCTCTGAAAACTAAGACTGACACGAATTTTCAGATAATTTGGTGAAGTGGTTCGTGAAATAAAATACCCCAAAAATGCACCAAGTTGTCCACATAAAATTACAAATATCTTAAAAGTTATAAAAACTTTTAAGATATTTATAATACAATTGCTTTTAATATGACGTACAACATGGCTTTATCAATGGTTCGCGAATTATGATACATCGAAAATAAGATACAGTGAATTTGTAAAAATACAAATATTTTTCAAAGTCCTTTAAGGCCAAAAGTTAAAGGTAATAAAATTACCTTTGAAACGACACTTGAAAATTATTTTTCCTTTAAATTTAAATAGTCCACATTTCGCGAATTAAATTTCACGGTCACATATCTCAAAAACTGACAAAATGAGCAAATTCATACTTAAAATATTTTTAAAAACAAAGACATCTAAAAAATAAAAAATAATAACAAAAACGAAACGAAAACAAACACCTTTTCCGAGGTTTTAATTTACTTTAAATTATTTTTTTTTATCATATCTATAATATATAACAAATTATAAGCTAAACATAATTTAAATTTTTTAGAACAAAAAACTTCCTTTTTGTCACTTATAATTCCATCGTCACACAATCCATTTATATTTTTATCACCGCTCTATTCATCCAATTCATTTTCCAATAGTTGACGTATTCTCATCTAAATTGCGTTACATTTTTGTTTCAAAGTATTGAAATGACAAAACTTACATTTTTGAACACATATTAAAAAGATACATATTTGGTATCGGGGGTCCATCGGGACCCCAATTTTGTTATATCTCCGATTCTAATAAATTTTAAGTGTCGTACATCCGGCTCTCACTACCGTACATGATTTATACAGATTACTTAGGTGTATGTAAGGGTAAATTAAAAAATATGTACACAACAGAATAAATACGATAGCAGTTAAGGTTTAAAGGTAATTTTGATACCTTTAATATGAGACCTCAATGAATTCTATATCACAAATACTTTGAGATATTTTTTTATTTTGTGTGGACAACTTTATAAATTTTTTGGGGTATTTTACACTTTTAAATCGCTATATTATCGAACTAGTTTATAAAATTATTTGAAAATTTATATAAATCTCAGTTTTCACGAGGATAATGTATAAATATCATTAAATTCGAATGGGGTGAGGAAATCAGTTGTTTAGCTTTAAATGGAATGAGTCCATTCAATAAACTTTAAATATTAAAAAAATAATAATAAATTAATATTAGTTTAAAATTCCTATCGACAAAAGTTTCCATACACTTAACGTAAACATAAACTTAATTAAAAAAAAAAAAAAAAAAAAAAAACATTTTCCATGATTTATAATCGTGTTTTAGTCATAAAATTATTTTGAACAAAATACTTACTGCCATACGAGGCGGCTGATCCACCGAGCATCGCTCTGCAGCAACTGGCGGTAATTTATCCTGAGGCAGCCGAAATTGTGGACCAGTGAATTTATTGTCTAACGGTCTACAGTTAGAAGGCTGTTCAATAGAGCCAAGCTAACGAGGAGTCAGACTGACTGGGACAGCTATAGGGTAAGCTCATTAAGTATAAGAATAAGACGGGCGAAACGGACATCATGGATGAAATTCTGTGAATCCGTGGACTCGGTTATCGAGTTGACAAGATTTAGACGGGTATTATCCAAGGACCCGGTGGCACTTGGATATATACAACGGGCGGACAACTCGTGGACGGAGTCTAGCTCGGAGTTCCTCAGCTTACTGATGGAGACTCACTTCCCTGGCTGTAAGGATATAGAATCTGATGGGAGGACAGTGTCAGTGATAACCTACAGTCCGAACCAGAGATGATCACTGGAGACAAGGTAAGATGGATGGTAAACTCATTTGGGCCATATAAGTCACCGGGACCAGTTGACATTTTTCCGGCCATGTTACAGAACGTCAATGACAGGGTCATCTCACAACTCGTGAAGATATTTAGGGAGTGTCTTAAAGTGATCATTTTCGTACAAAAGCGGGTAGGACGACTCACTGGAAGCCTAAGAACTATAGACCGATCAGCCTATCGTCTTTTCTACTCAAGACAATAGAAAGACTGATCGATCTGTATCTGAGGAGTAGGATGGGAACTCAGGGCATCAGCGTAAAAATAAACTTAATAAAAACAAAAAAATAATAATAACAATAATAATAATATTAATTACATTTTCCATGACTTATAATCGTGTTTTAGTCATGAAATTATTTTGAACAAAATACTTACTGTCATCATTGTATTTTTTCCAATGTTGAAAAAGACTATCTGATACATTGACAATACATTCAGTTTTTGTAATAGGTAATAGTGATTTATTTAATTCCCCATTTTCATAGAGTTTTTTACATGCTTTAAACGCAGCTGATATTTTAGCTTCTTTTGCCGTCCTGTAATAATCGCTCTAAAACAAATAGAAAATAGCAAAAAAAAAAAAAATAATGTTAATAATAATTAACAAATAAAAAAATAATAAAAACAAAAATATAGTTAGTGACTAAACTCTACATACGCTTTGTATTATGTGATAATCATAGAAAAAAGAAGATAGTTCCACTTTCTTTTTTGGTAATTATATTAACGTTCTAACGTTTATTAGGATTATGCAAAGTTGTGCTACCATACTATTGTTGACAATTCTATTTTTGTTTTAAATTAAAAAATTTTAACAAATTGAAAATCAAAAAATATATTAAAAAATAATAATAAAAATCTTTGAAAATAAAAAAAGAGAACTTTAATAACACACACAAAGCCAATACGTGGGTGATACTGAACTAATACTTTTTAAATTAAAAACAAAATATTTTGCAAAATATCCAAATTCAAATTCGGTAATAAAGATAGAAGATAGAAGGATGTAAAAAAATAAAATAAACTTCATTTCAAGACAACCCACAAGTGATTCCCAACCATTGAAAAATGTCATTGCTATTGAGGAAGTGACAAACAAAGAAAGAAAAACGAAACGGAATAGGTGGATCATTTTCCGTTTCCTTCTTCTCTCATCATATAGGCATCCAGAATATTAATATATTTTTCCTTAATTCCTTATGTTGTTGTGAATATTTTTTTGTTTTATTCTGTATTTAAAACATAATTTAACTTGGCAAATTCCAGCCATTTCGTGATTAAAACCATATAATTTTATTTGGTTGGTTTCCATGGAGGAATAAATTGACCTCGGCCTTTCCAACTCAATTAAAATATTGCTTAAGTATAATATACCAAAACAGACACGGACAATACGGACGACGATTTAATGATGATAGGGGTTCAACGAGACATTCTAGAACAGGAAAGTCAGTTGTTGGGAAAGTCAGGTTCTGGGCATTTCGAGGGATTCCTTTGCTGAGATCAGTGCCACAGAAGCTCGGGAATGGAATGATGAACACGAGATCACTGTGATCTCAACTCGCGCTCAGAGTCAAGATAGAAATCGGAGTGTCGAGGCGGGGTCTGAGCGCGGGGATGTTTCGATTGGCTCAGAATGTCATACGGCTAGCGGCAGTTTAGTCCGGCAAGACGCGGTAGTGCGAGATGCGGCGACTGATGACACAAGTCGAACTAAAGAAGAGAAAACTCGAAGTAGCGCAAGAGCTTTTCTTAACTATCTGCACAAGATAGCTAAGATAGGCTCAATGCCACTTGCAGACAAGGATAAGTTCCTTGTCAGAAAGCGCAAGAAGAACGTTAAAAGATTCGAACAGATCTACGGGCCTGTCTGGAATTGTCTTACCCTGAAGGTCCGTGCCAGGGCGGGAAATACTTTTAGTGGCGAACCATCCAAACCTGCAACCATTCTGGACCAGCAGGTAAAAACTGGCAAGCCAAAGACTACCGGTGATGTGGCTGCTCATGCACCAGTCAACAAAACTGGGAATTCGCAAAACAATGTCAATGATGCTAGGCCTGGATATGATCAGCCGTCGACACACAAGAAGGCAAATAAATCAGAGGCCGACCAGCTCTACCATAAGGGCACCAATGGTGGGGTGGCTAAAATCTCTGGCATACGGCCTTCTACTTCCAGCGCTGTTGGTTAAAACCCACACGGCTCTTTTAAGGGTCCCCAAAAAGGGGGTCATTAAAAGGGCCAGGTCTGGGGATGACCAGCAAACATCGATAGCCAAGAAGGTTGCTCGCACACCTTCCAGCTCTGCTAAGTGCCACCACAAGGAGGTTATTAAAAGAGCTGGGTCAGGAAGCGAACAGCCCTCAACATCGAAGAAGGCGAAGGAGTCAGTGTTGCAGAACTGTATTCAAGCTGCCGTCATTGACAAAGTTGATCCAGATGGGAGGATCAGCCTTGAACTATGGCGACGGATTGAACACAAGCTCATTGAAGAGATCGCCCTCGTAAGAGGAAGGCCGGACGAGGTATCCTTCAAATGCCCTGACTGGATGAAGGAAGTTAAAACTATCAACTGCGGTAATAAGAAATCTTTTGAATTTCTTAAAAACGCAAATGCTAAGAACGGTTCTCTTTATCCGGTGGCGAAACTTGAGGTGATACTGGCGTCTGAGTTGCCCCCGCGTCCAATAGTGACGGCATGGTTTCCTCCACCCATTCCGGAGGTTGAAACCATTCTGACAATATTGGAAATTCAAAATGTAGGTCTTGTTACTGGTCAATGCAAGATGGACCTGTAACAACTGCAGGGACTTCAGATTCGCAGTGAATCAGAAGTCTCTGAAGAAGCTGGAGTCACTGGGGGAGAGTTGGCAATTTTGCTTTTGGGGTAATTTGATTTAGGTATGCCAAATCTGATAAACCCAAAGAGGCTGCAAATTAATTTGTATCACTGTGAAGCAGCCTCAACCGAATTGACAAGACTTCTCATTGAGTTGCTCTGCAGCAACTGGCAGAGCACTGCAGGAGGAGAGGAATATACATGGTTCTGGGATGAGATGCGAATGCTCATAACTGCCAATGGGAAAGCAGGGACATCAACAAAAGCCGTAAGTTAGTATTTGATTTTATAACTAGTTGTGATCTTCATATCTGTAATAGGGGTAATGATTCTACATTCAGAACGAAAGATAGGGAAAAGATTATAGATGTGACGCTAGCGAACCAAGGTGGTAAATTTGTCGGGGAATGGAGGTTAGCTATGAATTTTCGGATCATAGCATGATATCCTTCAATCTTGGCTTTGTGAAACCGAGGGGAAGGCCCTATAGAAACTCCAGAACGACGGACTGGAAGTCCTTCGGTGAGTTAGTTGAGGAAGTCGTGAATTTCACGGATGTAATTAAGAGTAGCTTTGAGAAATGGTGGACCAGGGAATTTAGAGACCAACGGTCTATAGTGAGAAGGCTGTTTAATGGAGCCAAGCTAACGAAGAGCCAGGTGGATTGGGACAGCTATAGGGAAACCTTCATTAAGTATAAGAACATAAGATGGGCGAAACGGACATCATTGATGAATTTCTGTGAATCCGTGGACTCGGTTAACGAGCTAGATTTAGGCGGGTATTATCCAAGGACCCAGTGGCACCTGGATATATACAAACGTGAGGACAACTCGTGGACGGAGTCTAGCTCGGAGTCCCTCAGATTACTGAGCGAGACTCACTTCCCTGGCTGTAAGGATACAGAATCTGATGGGAGGACTGGTAGTGTCGGTGATAACCTTCAGTCCGGACCAGAAGAGTGTGAAATTGATGCGATAGAGGAGATGATCACTGGAGACAAGGTAAGATGGGCGGTACACTCATTTGGGCCATACAAGTCAGCGGGCCAGGTGGCATTTTTCCGTCCATGTTACAGAATGTTCGATAAATGTTTTTATTATAGAAATTTTTCAAAATGACCTTTTTTGACATATTTTCTTTTTATATGAAATTATGGATAAATTTTATTTTATAGCGAACAGCGATAAATTTTCTTTTTATAGGAAATATTAAATATTTTTTTTAGGAAATTTTTGGTAAATCTTCTTTTTATGGGAAATTTATTTTGAAAATAATGTTTGTGAAATTTCTCTTTATAAAGCATTATTATGATTATTAGCCATTTATAGAAAATTTTCAATACATTTTCGATTTAAAACACTTAATTTTAGGTTAAAACATTTTGGGAACAAAATTTACATTTGGGGATTTACATTTTAAAATGGGGATTTTAGCTTCGGGTTTGGAGACTTGAGTCAAATTTTTTCTGGCAACACTGGATGTATTTAAATATAAAAATACACATAATATATATATAGTTATAAGATGAGCTGTATTTTTTTTCCTGTTCTACATTATTTGTTGCATCTTGACAGTGTCGGAATTGCCAAAAGGGTCACTTGTATGTTCACTTCATTTTTTAATAAAAGTGCTTTTCCAAAAAATATTTATTTATACAAATATAAATATATTTATTATATTATTTTTTTAACTATGAGTTTTATTTCTTAGTTTACCACAAACACTTTCAGCACCCAATACTGAAAATTTTTTGCAAAATT
Source organism: Protocalliphora azurea (assembly GCA_932274085.1). Taxonomy (NCBI): domain Eukaryota; kingdom Metazoa; phylum Arthropoda; class Insecta; order Diptera; family Calliphoridae; genus Protocalliphora; species Protocalliphora azurea. The sequence continues at coordinate 45,061,187 of OW026521.1, forward strand.
ACGTATTCTATAAGATGAATGGATAACATAGCAGCAAGGCAAAAATAAATCACGCAACAAAATTGTTCTCGCACACCACAGCTTCCCCATTTACCCGATGTGCCATTGGGAATATGCAGCGTCTCCTCTAACATCATTTTATGTTTGGAAATATTTCAGCTCATCAATGACTGATTCGATATTTTTAACATGAAAACAGCACAAAAAGATTCACGTTCTTTAAGTTCAGCATATGGGTTATAACTCTCTGAACAAAAAATTTAATTTAAAATAATTACGATTTAATTTTGATAACTCACATTGACGGCAAACAACAAAAGATGATTTATATAATAAACATTTATCTACGTATTTCCATATATGCTGATATAACCAAAAAAATTGCAGTAGCTCTGTCGAGGTTTTGCTACTTCCAAGCAAACATTTTCATGATTTCTTCAGAACTCTTGTATTAAAATGTGTTCTTAATATTTTTTTTTTTTCCTTAAACGTAATAAATTTATCATTTGTGAACTCATGAAAACACCGTTCAATGTATGCATTCAACTCTAGTTTTGGAATTGCTCGATTATTGTTAAAAATTATTTAAGATTATGGATTTTTTTATACTTAAATTAAAAATAAACTTTAAAAATTAGGGCTATTTATTTGTTTATAAATTTATTTTATAAAATCTGCAGTTTAATTTATGTCCGAAATAATCTTTTGTTATATAAATGTGAACATATTATACGAGGGCGGATCAATAAGTCCGTGACTTTTCGAACTTCCCTCGTAGTTATATGAAATGCAACACTATTCCCATCAAGTACCATCTGTTAATAGACTACTGTCAAATTTTGAGCAAGTGTCGTCATTTACTTTGCGTTTAACAGCTGTTCAAGTGAATTTCGAGTGGTCATTAAACATTACTTTTTGCGCAAAAAAAAACCGTCAATCAAACCAAGAAAAAGCTCGATAAATACTATGGGTACTCTGCACCATCGATTTCAGTGGTAAAAAAGAGGTTTACTGACTTTTGTTGTGGTCTCAAAAGTACAAATGACGCAAAACGTTCTGGATGGCCAATTGAGGTCAATACATCCGAAAACGTCGAAAAAATCCACGATACGGTGTTGGCCGACCGAAGAGTAAAAGTGCGTGAGATTGTTCATGCCATAGGCATTTCATATGGCAGTGCGGTTTCAATTTTAAATGATCAGCTGGGTTTAAGAAAGTTGTCTGTAAGATGGGTGCCGCGTTTGCACTCAATTGACCATAAACATAAACGTGTGACAACTTCAAAGGATTGTTTGGAGTTGTTTAACCGCAATCCGAATGAGTTTTTGCGGCGTTTTTAACTGCGGATGAAACATGGATTCATTACTGTACTCCGGAGACCAAGCAGCAGTCTAAACAATGGGTTTTTCCGGGTGAACCTGCTACGAAGAAGGCCAAGGTAAGTTTGTCGGCCAATAAGGTGATGGCAACAGTTTTTTGGGATGCACGCGGGATAATGCACATCGATTACCTTCAAAAGCGAAAAACAAGAAACGGTGAATGTTATGCCAACTTATTAGACCGATTTAATGAGGATTTAAAAAGAAAACGACCCCGATATGCCAAGAAAAAAGTTCTTTTTCATCAAGATAATGCGCGGGTACACACGTGTGCAGTCTCAATGCAAAACTCTATGAATTGGGCTACGAATTGGTACCTCATCCGCAATATTCTCAGGATTTAGCCCCTAGTGACTACTTCCTATTTCCAAACCTAAAGTAATGGCTCGGTGGAAAGAGATTCAGCTCCAACGATGAAATTATTTACCAAACAAATGTCTATTTTAAAGACCTCGAAAAATCCTATCTTTTACGCAAAGTAAATGACGATACTTGCTCAAAATTTGACAGTGGTTTATTAGCAGGTGGTACTTGATGAGAATAGTATTGCATTTCATATAACTACGAGGGAAGTTCGAAAAATCGCGGACTTATTGATCGGCACTCGTATTATTCATTGGTTTTAAGCACTCGTTTTAAAGACGATTAGTTTCTCTCCCTCTAACGACACGCCAATGATAAAATCATGCATGTTTCACTTAAAAATGAACCAGTGCGTCGTTATCATGTGAACTCATACATTTAATACTTTTTTTGCATATCTTTTTTGCTGGGTTGTATTAATACACATTTATCACGTATACCCCCGGCTGTTAGTTATCCTTTTATTAAGAATATAACATATAATGGTACGTTTAAAATTAAGTTATTAAATACATTGGCCGCAAGACAAATATTTTAAGTAACGAAATCAATGCCAAGCAAAGACGATTTACTGGAATTTGATACAGATTCTACATTAAGAATATCAGTCAAATATCAACAACAACTGAAGAAGAACAAAATAGAGGCAAATAATTTATTATTATTTATTTATTTTTTTTTTTTTTTTTTTTTGTCAGCAAAATTTAAATTTTCTTTATAGCTTATAGAACAGTAAGAGTCCGAAGTGCTTTGATGAGAACTGGAGAGTTTAAATGAAATTGAGGGATGGCGAAGCTGTAAATAAATCATTAATTTTTGAATTAATTCGTTAATCGTTCATGCACTGAATTAGCAAATTTTGAATTAATTCGTCAATCATTCATGCACTGAATTAGCAAATTTTTAAATAATTCTTTTCACATAAAAAAAAAAAAATGAATTGAATGAAATTTGAGTCAATTCAAATGAATTTGGTAAAAATGAATTACAATTCATTTCCAATTCAAATGAATTTGTCAAATGAATTGCAATTCGTTTCCAATTCAAATGAATTTGCAGAATGAATTGCAATTTGTTTCTAATTCAAATGAATTTGTCAAAGTGAATTGCAATTCATTTCCAACTCATTTGAATTGAATTGATTGAAATTTGAACTGATTTTGTAAGTAAATCTACAGAAGGCATCACTGTCGTTTTGTTATTCAACTAATTTTTTATGTAAAAGATAGCAAGCATTACTCTAGTTTTATATATCACACACCTAGTATAATCCAAGAACACAAAAATTCTTAGATTTCAAATTCCCACGATATACTGCAATTGTCAGGTAGCGCAGAATAGGAATAGAATTATTAGGTATCGGCGAAAATCCTATCAAAATGGGAAAATTTTGCTTCTTGGCTAAAAGAAACTTAAATTTTTATTTTTATCAAATAGTGTGAAAATGTTATTAAAGGTGTGTTTAACAATAATTTTTTTGTTTAAATAATCTCATATTTGTATATTGTGGAATTTTTTTTTAAATTTTTCAATCGCATTTTAAAGATTCTGGCAACTATCTTTGTGAAAGATAGTTTCATTTTTAGTTATTTATTTATTTATATATTTCTTTGAAACAAATGGGTTGTCGTGGGTCACAAAATTTAAAAATTATTAATTGCTTCTTGAATATCATTTTGTCGTTCAGCGTATTTCACAACAAAAATCAGTTCTTCTTGAAGTACCAAATACCAAACACCATGTTTTTTTTTACTGAATATCTTCATTTTGGTAGGAGAAATTTCCAATTTTCATTCCACCTAGATCTGCTATTGAATTTAATTGTTTGCAACTCAATGCAATTGCAATTCATCGTTCTAGTTCATTTGAATGAATTCAAAATAAACTCAATTCAAACGAATTGGAAATGAATTACAATTTACTTTAACAAATTCATTTGAATTCGATATGAATTGCAATACATTTTACAGATTCATTTTCTTGATTTGTGCTACCTTCTTAAAAAATCTGTTTTTTTATTTAATTGTAAATGAACTATATTTTCAATCAATTGGTATATTAATTGAAACAAAAGAAAGAAAACATATTTCAATTTAGGGTTTATGTTCATAATAAAGATATTTACAAACTTTAAACATTTTTATAACCTACTACTTTATCCCCCATTATATGATGTTTGAGTGACTTAGTAGTCATTATTTTAGCGATACATTTATCGCTTTATATTTCCAAATTGAAATAATAACAAAAAAAGTTAATACTGATACTGTAACATGTAGGGTTTGGGGTCCGAGAATTCCCATCTAAATATTCTCGGGAACTCTTTATTAATTTTCCCGGTAAAACGGAAAACAACGGAAAAAACTCGAGTTTAAAGCATATAATACAACTAGAACGTTATCTGAGATAACATTAATGTTATTTCTATCTACATATTTATTTATCTATGGTTTAACGAATTTACTTATAAGTTGTTTCAGTAATATGTTATGTCATACGGCTAGCGGCAGTTTAGTCCGGCAAGACGCGGTAGTGCGAGATGCGGCGACTGATGACACAAGTCGAACTAAAGAAGAGAAAACTCGAAGTAGCGCAAGAGCTTTTCTTAACTATCTGCACAAGATAGCTAAGATAGGCTCAATGCCACTTGCAGACAAGGATAAGTTCCTTGTCAGAAAGCGCAAGAAGAACGTTAAAAGATTCGAACAGATCTACGGGCCTGTCTGGAATTGTCTTACCCTGAAGGTCCGTGCCAGGGCGGGAAATACTTTTAGTGGCGAACCATCCAAACCTGCAACCATTCTGGACCAGCAGGTAAAAACTGGCAAGCCAAAGACTACCGGTGATGTGGCTGCTCATGCACCAGTCAACAAAACTGGGAATTCGCAAAACAATGTCAATGATGCTAGGCCTGGATATGATCAGCCGTCGACACACAAGAAGGCAAATAAATCAGAGGCCGACCAGCTCTACCATAAGGGCACCAATGGTGGGGTGGCTAAAATCTCTGGCATACGGCCTTCTACTTCCAGCGCTGTTGGTTAAAACCCACACGGCTCTTTTAAGGGTCCCCAAAAAGGGGGTCATTAAAAGGGCCAGGTCTGGGGATGACCAGCAAACATCGATAGCCAAGAAGGTTGCTCGCACACCTTCCAGCTCTGCTAAGTGCCACCACAAGGAGGTTATTAAAAGAGCTGGGTCAGGAAGCGAACAGCCCTCAACATCGAAGAAGGCGAAGGAGTCAGTGTTGCAGAACTGTATTCAAGCTGCCGTCATTGACAAAGTTGATCCAGATGGGAGGATCAGCCTTGAACTATGGCGACGGATTGAACACAAGCTCATTGAAGAGATCGCCCTCGTAAGAGGAAGGCCGGACGAGGTATCCTTCAAATGCCCTGACTGGATGAAGGAAGTTAAAACTATCAACTGCGGTAATAAGAAATCTTTTGAATTTCTTAAAAACGCAAATGCTAAGAACGGTTCTCTTTATCCGGTGGCGAAACTTGAGGTGATACTGGCGTCTGAGTTGCCCCCGCGTCCAATAGTGACGGCATGGTTTCCTCCACCCATTCCGGAGGTTGAAACCATTCTGACAATATTGGAAATTCAAAATGTAGGTCTTGTTACTGGTCAATGCAAGATGGACCTGTAACAACTGCAGGGACTTCAGATTCGCAGTGAATCAGAAGTCTCTGAAGAAGCTGGAGTCACTGGGGGAGAGTTGGCAATTTTGCTTTTGGGGTAATTTGATTTAGGTATGCCAAATCTGATAAACCCAAAGAGGCTGCAAATTAATTTGTATCACTGTGAAGCAGCCTCAACCGAATTGACAAGACTTCTCATTGAGTTGCTCTGCAGCAACTGGCAGAGCACTGCAGGAGGAGAGGAATATACATGGTTCTGGGATGAGATGCGAATGCTCATAACTGCCAATGGGAAAGCAGGGACATCAACAAAAGCCGTAAGTTAGTATTTGATTTTATAACTAGTTGTGATCTTCATATCTGTAATAGGGGTAATGATTCTACATTCAGAACGAAAGATAGGGAAAAGATTATAGATGTGACGCTAGCGAACCAAGGTGGTAAATTTGTCGGGGAATGGAGGTTAGCTATGAATTTTCGGATCATAGCATGATATCCTTCAATCTTGGCTTTGTGAAACCGAGGGGAAGGCCCTATAGAAACTCCAGAACGACGGACTGGAAGTCCTTCGGTGAGTTAGTTGAGGAAGTCGTGAATTTCACGGATGTAATTAAGAGTAGCTTTGAGAAATGGTGGACCAGGGAATTTAGAGACCAACGGTCTATAGTGAGAAGGCTGTTTAATGGAGCCAAGCTAACGAAGAGCCAGGTGGATTGGGACAGCTATAGGGAAACCTTCATTAAGTATAAGAACATAAGATGGGCGAAACGGACATCATTGATGAATTTCTGTGAATCCGTGGACTCGGTTAACGAGCTAGATTTAGGCGGGTATTATCCAAGGACCCAGTGGCACCTGGATATATACAAACGTGAGGACAACTCGTGGACGGAGTCTAGCTCGGAGTCCCTCAGATTACTGAGCGAGACTCACTTCCCTGGCTGTAAGGATACAGAATCTGATGGGAGGACTGGTAGTGTCGGTGATAACCTTCAGTCCGGACCAGAAGAGTGTGAAATTGATGCGATAGAGGAGATGATCACTGGAGACAAGGTAAGATGGGCGGTACACTCATTTGGGCCATACAAGTCAGCGGGCCAGGTGGCATTTTTCCGTCCATGTTACAGAATGTTCGATAAATGTTTTTATTATAGAAATTTTTCAAAATGACCTTTTTTGACATATTTTCTTTTTATATGAAATTATGGATAAATTTTATTTTATAGCGAACAGCGATAAATTTTCTTTTTATAGGAAATATTAAATATTTTTTTTAGGAAATTTTTGGTAAATCTTCTTTTTATGGGAAATTTATTTTGAAAATAATGTTTGTGAAATTTCTCTTTATAAAGCATTATTATGATTATTAGCCATTTATAGAAAATTTTCAATACATTTTCGATTTAAAACACTTAATTTTAGGTTAAAACATTTTGGGAACAAAATTTACATTTGGGGATTTACATTTTAAAATGGGGATTTTAGCTTCGGGTTTGGAGACTTGAGTCAAATTTTTTCTGGCAACACTGGATGTATTTAAATATAAAAATACACATAATATATATATAGTTATAAGATGAGCTGTATTTTTTTTCCTGTTCTACATTATTTGTTGCATCTTGACAGTGTCGGAATTGCCAAAAGGGTCACTTGTATGTTCACTTCATTTTTTAATAAAAGTGCTTTTCCAAAAAATATTTATTTATACAAATATAAATATATTTATTATATTATTTTTTTAACTATGAGTTTTATTTCTTAGTTTACCACAAACACTTTCAGCACCCAATACTGAAAATTTTTTGCAAAATTACGTATTCTATAAGATGAATGGATAACATAGCAGCAAGGCAAAAATAAATCACGCAACAAAATTGTTCTCGCACACCACAGCTTCCCCATTTACCCGATGTGCCATTGGGAATATGCAGCGTCTCCTCTAACATCATTTTATGTTTGGAAATATTTCAGCTCATCAATGACTGATTCGATATTTTTAACATGAAAACAGCACAAAAAGATTCACGTTCTTTAAGTTCAGCATATGGGTTATAACTCTCTGAACAAAAAATTTAATTTAAAATAATTACGATTTAATTTTGATAACTCACATTGACGGCAAACAACAAAAGATGATTTATATAATAAACATTTATCTACGTATTTCCATATATGCTGATATAACCAAAAAAATTGCAGTAGCTCTGTCGAGGTTTTGCTACTTCCAAGCAAACATTTTCATGATTTCTTCAGAACTCTTGTATTAAAATGTGTTCTTAATATTTTTTTTTTTCCTTAAACGTAATAAATTTATCATTTGTGAACTCATGAAAACACCGTTCAATGTATGCATTCAACTCTAGTTTTGGAATTGCTCGATTATTGTTAAAAATTATTTAAGATTATGGATTTTTTTATACTTAAATTAAAAATAAACTTTAAAAATTAGGGCTATTTATTTGTTTATAAATTTATTTTATAAAATCTGCAGTTTAATTTATGTCCGAAATAATCTTTTGTTATATAAATGTGAACATATTATACGAGGGCGGATCAATAAGTCCGTGACTTTTCGAACTTCCCTCGTAGTTATATGAAATGCAACACTATTCCCATCAAGTACCATCTGTTAATAGACTACTGTCAAATTTTGAGCAAGTGTCGTCATTTACTTTGCGTTTAACAGCTGTTCAAGTGAATTTCGAGTGGTCATTAAACATTACTTTTTGCGCAAAAAAAAACCGTCAATCAAACCAAGAAAAAGCTCGATAAATACTATGGGTACTCTGCACCATCGATTTCAGTGGTAAAAAAGAGGTTTACTGACTTTTGTTGTGGTCTCAAAAGTACAAATGACGCAAAACGTTCTGGATGGCCAATTGAGGTCAATACATCCGAAAACGTCGAAAAAATCCACGATACGGTGTTGGCCGACCGAAGAGTAAAAGTGCGTGAGATTGTTCATGCCATAGGCATTTCATATGGCAGTGCGGTTTCAATTTTAAATGATCAGCTGGGTTTAAGAAAGTTGTCTGTAAGATGGGTGCCGCGTTTGCACTCAATTGACCATAAACATAAACGTGTGACAACTTCAAAGGATTGTTTGGAGTTGTTTAACCGCAATCCGAATGAGTTTTTGCGGCGTTTTTAACTGCGGATGAAACATGGATTCATTACTGTACTCCGGAGACCAAGCAGCAGTCTAAACAATGGGTTTTTCCGGGTGAACCTGCTACGAAGAAGGCCAAGGTAAGTTTGTCGGCCAATAAGGTGATGGCAACAGTTTTTTGGGATGCACGCGGGATAATGCACATCGATTACCTTCAAAAGCGAAAAACAAGAAACGGTGAATGTTATGCCAACTTATTAGACCGATTTAATGAGGATTTAAAAAGAAAACGACCCCGATATGCCAAGAAAAAAGTTCTTTTTCATCAAGATAATGCGCGGGTACACACGTGTGCAGTCTCAATGCAAAACTCTATGAATTGGGCTACGAATTGGTACCTCATCCGCAATATTCTCAGGATTTAGCCCCTAGTGACTACTTCCTATTTCCAAACCTAAAGTAATGGCTCGGTGGAAAGAGATTCAGCTCCAACGATGAAATTATTTACCAAACAAATGTCTATTTTAAAGACCTCGAAAAATCCTATCTTTTACGCAAAGTAAATGACGATACTTGCTCAAAATTTGACAGTGGTTTATTAGCAGGTGGTACTTGATGAGAATAGTATTGCATTTCATATAACTACGAGGGAAGTTCGAAAAATCGCGGACTTATTGATCGGCACTCGTATTATTCATTGGTTTTAAGCACTCGTTTTAAAGACGATTAGTTTCTCTCCCTCTAACGACACGCCAATGATAAAATCATGCATGTTTCACTTAAAAATGAACCAGTGCGTCGTTATCATGTGAACTCATACATTTAATACTTTTTTTGCATATCTTTTTTGCTGGGTTGTATTAATACACATTTATCACGTATACCCCCGGCTGTTAGTTATCCTTTTATTAAGAATATAACATATAATGGTACGTTTAAAATTAAGTTATTAAATACATTGGCCGCAAGACAAATATTTTAAGTAACGAAATCAATGCCAAGCAAAGACGATTTACTGGAATTTGATACAGATTCTACATTAAGAATATCAGTCAAATATCAACAACAACTGAAGAAGAACAAAATAGAGGCAAATAATTTATTATTATTTATTTATTTTTTTTTTTTTTTTTTTTTGTCAGCAAAATTTAAATTTTCTTTATAGCTTATAGAACAGTAAGAGTCCGAAGTGCTTTGATGAGAACTGGAGAGTTTAAATGAAATTGAGGGATGGCGAAGCTGTAAATAAATCATTAATTTTTGAATTAATTCGTTAATCGTTCATGCACTGAATTAGCAAATTTTGAATTAATTCGTCAATCATTCATGCACTGAATTAGCAAATTTTTAAATAATTCTTTTCACATAAAAAAAAAAAATGAATTGAATGAAATTTAAGTCAATTCAAATGAATTTGGTAAAAATGAATTACAATTCATTTCCAATTCAAATGAATTTGTCAAATGAATTGCAATTCGTTTCCAATTCAAATGAATTTGCAGAATGAATTGCAATTTGTTTCTAATTCAAATGAATTTGTCAAAGTGAATTGCAATTCATTTCCAACTCATTTGAATTGAATTGATTGAAATTTGAACTGATTTTGTAAGTAAATCTACAGAAGGCATCACTGTCGTTTTGTTATTCAACTAATTTTTTATGTAAAAGATAGCAAGCATTACTCTAGTTTTATATATCACACACCTAGTATAATCCAAGAACACAAAAATTCTTAGATTTCAAATTCCCACGATATACTGCAATTGTCAGGTAGCGCAGAATAGGAATAGAATTATTAGGTATCGGCGAAAATCCTATCAAAATGGGAAAATTTTGCTTCTTGGCTAAAAGAAACTTAAATTTTTATTTTTATCAAATAGTGTGAAAATGTTATTAAAGGTGTGTTTAACAATAATTTTTTTGTTTAAATAATCTCATATTTGTATATTGTGGAATTTTTTTTTAAATTTTTCAATCGCATTTTAAAGATTCTGGCAACTATCTTTGTGAAAGATAGTTTCATTTTATTTTAGTTATTTATTTATTTATATATTTCTTTGAAACAAATGGGTTGTCGTGGGTCACAAAATTTAAAAATTATTAATTGCTTCTTGAATATCATTTTGTCGTTCAGCGTATTTCACAACAAAAATCAGTTCTTCTTGAAGTACCAAATACCAAACACCATGTTTTTTTTTACTGAATATCTTCATTTTGGTAGGAGAAATTTCCAATTTTCATTCCACCTAGATCTGCTATTGAATTTAATTGTTTGCAACTCAATGCAATTGCAATTCATCGTTCTAGTTCATTTGAATGAATTCAAAATAAACTCAATTCAAACGAATTGGAAATGAATTACAATTTACTTTAACAAATTCATTTGAATTCGATATGAATTGCAATACATTTTACAGATTCATTTTCTTGATTTGTGCTACCTTCTTAAAAAATCTGTTTTTTTATTTAATTGTAAATGAACTATATTTTCAATCAATTGGTATATTAATTGAAACAAAAGAAAGAAAACATATTTCAATTTAGGGTTTATGTTCATAATAAAGATATTTACAAACTTTAAACATTTTTATAACCTACTACTTTATCCCCCATTATATGATGTTTGAGTGACTTAGTAGTCATTATTTTAGCGATACATTTATCGCTTTATATTTCCAAATTGAAATAATAACAAAAAAAGTTAATACTGATACTGTAACATGTAGGGTTTGGGGTCCGAGAATTCCCGTCTAAATATTCTCGGGAACTCTTTATTAATTTTCCCGGTAAAACGGAAAACAACGGAAAAAACTCGAGTTTAAAGCATATAATACAACTAGAACGTTATCTGAGATAACATTAATGTTATTTCTATCTACATATTTATTTATCTATGGTTTAACGAATTTACTTATAAGTTGTTTCAGTAATATGTTTATGGCATTTCTAGACCAACTTTTTCATACAAAATCCGGCTCATTTATAGCTGTTGTTGTGGTTTTTTGAAATGTATGTTGTTTATGTTTTGCATCCCTGGTTAGTAGTGTGTTTGTTGTTTGGGGGATTGAGTTGTGGGAGGGTGTTTGTGTTTGCATCCCTGGTTAGTAGTGTGTTTGTAGTTTTGAAAAAGAGTGTGAAAACATTTTTTATGGTTTTAATAAAAATTATTAATTGTAAATTGTGTGAGAAAAAATAGAGTGAGTAAATAAATTTGTATTAAAGAGTTCTGCCGCGCTTCTTGATTAAATAAATTTTTTCTGTTGCGGTGTTTATTTTAAAGAGAGTTGCAACAATGTATGGAGGATTTTGTGTATATGTGTTTTGTTAAATACAAAAACCGTAAAAATATGTTTGACAAGAATTATAGAAAAATAAAAGTATATATTTAGATTTTTTCCTGTGGTTCTAATTGTTGTAAATAATTTATAGAAAAATATTTTACATTTTTGTGATAAAAAAAATGTAAGAATTAGTATTAGTAGTTTATAAAATTATTATTATTGTAGAGAGAGATAACAATTGAAAATAAAAAATTTTATTTATTATCAAGATTTTAGAAATTTATAATTTCCCTAACTTCATCTTCTGCTACTCTCCTTGAGATTTCATAACTAAAACAATTACAAGTTTCCGGTTAAGCTCTAGTATTCTTATCAGACCAAACACAATCTTCTAAATGTTTACCATTTTTGTTTAATGTTCTTGGTAATTTTCTTATTTGTTCTAGATGTTCTAGTTTCGATTGAATGTTTAAAAGATTTATTTATACTCATATGTAATATTTGTGAATAATCTTTTATGTTGATTGTTCTGATATTTATATCACTTTGTGATCGTTCAAATAATGTACTTGTTTCGTACTCTTCACCTGTTCTTCTGCCATTAAAATATACTACATCTCTTTGAAATATTGTGAAATTAAATTTATTTCACAATGTTGTGAAATTTACTTAATAACTTATCATTACTAAGGAACATAAGATAAATAAAAAAAATCAAAATATTTTATTCAAAGAAAAAAATTAAATATATTTTATTTATTATTATTATTATTATTATTATTATTATCATTATTATTATTATTATTATTATTATTATTATTATTATTATTATTATTATTTTACAATAGCTTTTTTATCATCATCATATGGATAAGTATCAGAATTTAGATGAACTTTTATATCGGTTAAGTCGCAGTGAATAAACTTATTATTACTATTACGAAAGGCAATAAGAAGAAAATGAGGTCTTTCGTTTTCGCTAGCTAGTTTAACATTCCACAAAACAGTTGTACTTGATGGAAGTGTATGATAATGGTTGTTGATTGTTGATCGTTATAAACATCTGCAACTTGTATGCATCAGCAAGTTGAACATGTGGCACCTTCCATGTAATATTGAAAATAGATAACTTAATTTTTTCACCATCTAAATTTTAATTTTTAACTCCATACCTCCAATTTCCATGGTGATCTATATTAAAACCATATACTCTATTTATGTTATCATTATTTATTAATAATTTAACATTTTCCAATAGTGATGACTTATTTAGATTAATGTTTTCATTTTCGTTATTGTTTAATTTAATTCGTTTTTTATCATTATTTAATTGATTTTCACTCTTTCGGTTTGGAAATAGATGCGATTTCTTACAATGTTTTTTATCACCTTCATCGAAATCACTTAGTAAGGTTTTATTCTTTCGTTTCTTAGGCTGCTTGTGGAATTTTTCTTAAAACGTTTTTTATCATTTTCATCGAAATCACTTAGTAAGGTTTTATTCAATCGTTTTTTAGAGTGTTTTTGTAGTTGTATATTGTTAACATTAGGTTTTACTTTATCCTCATTTTTAGCATTATCACCATTATTTTCAAAATTCATAAGATTAGAATTGTTTTCTTCAACAGTTATATCATCATAATCCATATTATGATCACCAAAGCCAGCAAAATCACTCTCATCATCATCATAATCCATATCAGAAGGAATATTATTAGAAATATTGCTATTATTTAAATCAGATATATCATCAATATTTTCATTATCTAAAGTATATAGTGATGAAGATGATTTCGATTTTGAATGAATTGGAGATGATGTTGATGATCTAGAATGAATTCGATTTATTCTTGAAACTGTTTTACCTTTGTTTGATTTAATGTTATCTAGTTTACCAATTATATTTTTTAAAGGTTATGTTATAGGTTGAAATGTGTTTTCTAATAAACTAACATTATATATTCCATTTAATTTAATCTTTTTCAATTTTTCTTTTAATACTGCTCTAGTATTTGTAATATCTTTAAACAATTTATTACTCATAATTAAGCTTATTAATGATTTGTTAACGAACTACATTATAACTGGCAACGAACTGGTTCTGATCTGCTTTATAACTGGTAACGAACTGGTTCTGATCTGCTTCATAACTGGTAACGAACTGATTCTGATCTGCTTTATAACTGATTACGAATTGATTCTAATCTGCTTTATATCTTTCATCACTTATTTACAGTTGAATAAAATTATAGGAATTCTTTCTATATCGACCTTTATTAACTATATCATCCTTACTAACAACAAGAAAACCATAATTATCTTTCCAACATTTACTACAAATCTTCATGAATTCATTAAATGTCATATCACCAACAACATGATCATTATAAATATGACGTAAATTCATTTCATCTTGTTTAAATATTACAATCATATTAGCATTATCTCGTATTAAATTTTTAGAAATTTTTGTATAGGTTTGACATAAATAGAAACAATTTACCAATACAAAAGTAATCTCGTATATTATCTTGTTTTCCACAAATCACATCATCGAATATTATTATAGAGCGTGGTTTAGCATTGGCCGGCCTTTTTCATTTTCCGTTAAAATAGTTTCATATCTTTTATTGGTTCAATTAGTTTTTTAAGATAACAATATTTTGGTTGATATAGCAATTTTGAATATATGTAAATGTTTTTAAAACAAAGCCCATTAGGACTTTCCATGAGACTAATCATAACATTAGTCTTTCCACAATTTGATGGTCCTACAATTAATGCTCGTATTGTATTTGGTAAAAGAGTATTATGTCTAAGTTTATACTTTTTTCCTGTTCACTATCCACATTTTTAATTGCAATTTTTTTTAGATTGTTTAATTAACCGCATATTGATAACTAATGAATTCTAACTATAAAACATATCATATATAAAGGATAGACATTTTTACTTACATCTTTAATCGTATAATATCTGAGGATGAAGAATGGTAATAAATTATTATAAAAATAAAAATAATCATCAGTCTACGACTGGAAGTGGTTTGATAAACACATTAATAAACAAATTACCGTTTGAATTACATTTACCTGGTTATCAATTCTATGGACCTGGTACAAAACTTAAAGAACGCTTAGCAAGAGGAGATAAACGAATAAATTTATTAGACGATGCATGTAAAGAACACGATATTGCATACTCACAATCAAAAGATTTAAATAGCAGACATCAAGCTGATCAAATATTAGCTGAAAAAGCCTGACAACGAGTAAAATCTAAAGATAGTGATTTTAAATGCAATGAAGGCAAAATTGAAATTTGGATTTGGTATGAAGAATACTAACGTTAAAAAACACGATAAATGGAGAAAAACAATGAAAAATAGAATGAGAAAAATTCGTAATAGAAAATTATTTGCCAACACTGTTATAAATACATTAAAACTTTTGAAAAAAAAAAAAAGAGAAACCAGATAATATACATGACGCTGTTAAAATTGCTAAAAAAAAAAAATCAGATCGTAATAATTTTAAAAGCAAAAGGAGAGCTAATATAAAAATACCAGGAATAATTCCAGTACCTAAAATTGGTGGATTTCTATCACTAATTCCTGTTTTAACAGCATTATCAGCTTTGGAAGGTTTAGCTACAGGTGGATCAGCTACAGTTAAAGCTGTGAATAGTATAAAGAATGGAAAAGAACAACTAGCAGAAGCTACACGTCATAATAAAAATATGGAAGCAATAGCTAAGGGAAAAGGTTTATATCTTAAACCATATAAAACTGGATATGGATTGCATTACAGACCAGATTCAACAAACTTTGTAAAAATCTACCCAATCGCCACTTAATTGATATAGATCTACAGAAATATGTAAGACAACTCAGATATTTTAGGTGTTTCCATGCGTGATGGTTTACCTAAAAACCACTTACTCAAGAATGTGGTATTGTTAATTTAGATGATGAACATTGACCTGGAACACATTGGGTAGCATATTATAAAAATCACAACTATAAGGAATATTTTGATAGTTTTGGAGATTTACAACCACCACTTGAAATTATTAATTACTTAAAAACTCCCATTGAATATAATTATAAACAGAAACAAAAATTTAATACATTTAATTGTGGTCACTTATGTTTAAAATTTTTATTTAATAAATATTATAAATAAAAACTACATTTTTTTCTTTATTATATTGTTTATTATTATTATTACTATTATTATTATTATTATTATTATTATTATTAGTATTAGTATTATTATTATTTTTTTTTCATAATACATATTATTTATACATTAATTATGTATCTATATCTATATTAAGAAGAATATCATCATCTTCTCCCATAATTTATTGGAAATTTAATGATGAGGATGGTAGACAATTTATTTTATAATGTCCCCATGCATAAGTATAAATATTATTTTCTCTTATAAATCTCTTATCATCTAAATAGCTTAATGTTAACTTACTTATATGTTGTGTATAAATTTGATGTATCTTAGATCAAAATATATACATGGAGTCATAATACAGTTTTTTGTGTCAAATATAAACCTGATACTGGGTTTATATGGGAGCTGTGGACAATTATGGACCGAACATCATGAAGTGACGCAAAGATTGATACTTCTACAAAACTTCCTTACACCGAACTTCATTAAAATATTTCTATATTTAAGGGATTTATGATCGTTAAATCCCTATTCCGGGAGGACATTTGTATAGGAGCTAGGTGAAATAATGGACCGATTATAAACAATTTCAATTGAATTGAATTATCTTCAAAATTGGGACCTATATTTTGTGGACAAGGTTTACATGGACAGCCAGCCAGCCTGACGGATGAACATCGTTAGATCGACACAAAAGGTGATTCTGAGTCGATTGGTATACTTTAAGGTGGGTGTTGGATGATTTTTCTGTGCATTACAAACATCAACACAAACGCATAATACCTCAACCACCTATGGTGGTGTGGGGTATAATTATCATAATAAATATGAAATATTTATTTCAATTTGTATTGTTTCATTTATAATCAAGCAGAAAAATCGCCAACTGCTTCCAAAAATCATCCAAATTTAATGAAATTTGGCAAGAATATTAACATTAACACTGATGTCACAAATACAGAGTTTTTGTATGATTTTCGCGATGGTTCGCGATTTACAATACTTCTCAAATAAGATTCTTCATAAAAATACGAATAACTTCCAAAATAAAATAAATTGTCTTTATACAAATACAAACATCTTACAAAATATATATGTTACAGCGTTCATTGATGTCTGTAGTGAAAGGTAATAAAATTAGCTTGAAAATTATACCTGATGAAATTGAAAATATAGACAAAGGTTTCATCGTTTATATATATTTTTTCACGAATTTAAAAATACCATTTTTTAAAATAAGCAACCGCGAAATTTAATTCGAGAAATATCGACTATTCAAATTCAACATAAAAACATGTTTCAGGTATCATTTTAAAGGTAATTTTATTACCCTTTACTATAGACCTCAGTGAACGTTTTAACATATATATTTTAGAAGATATTAGTATTTGTATAAAGATAATTTATCTTATTTTGGAAGTTATTCGTATTTGTATAAAGACAATTTATCTCATTTTAGAAGTATTGTAAATCATAAATCATACTAAAACTCGGTATTTTCGACACCAGTGTTAATATTAATATTCTTTCCAAATTTCATTAAATTTGGATAATTTGTGGAAACAATTTGAGATTTTTCTGTTTGGTTATAAACGAAACAAAATAAATTGATATAAATATTTCTTATTTATTATGACATTTTTTGTAATAATTCATAAACTTCATAAACATATATTTTTTAAAAATTTTTAAAAAGACCGTTTTTTGAAATATTTGTAATTTTGTGTATAAAACTTTATACATTTCACGAATTAATTGATAAAATTTTCTGTGTCAGTCTTAGTTTTGATCAGTATAATGATTGTACCAAACATCATCGGAAGAGATGAGGAAACCAGATTGGTTTTAAATGGAATGACACATTAAGAACATAGAATTTTTGGATGTTTTAGTTTTGTTTTCATATTTATTCGAATATCGACCTAAATGGAAGGATCCTACCAAAACTTGACTTTAAATTTTAACTTTTTAAAATTTATAAAATCTCGTTATAAAATTTATTTTTGTTTTCCGTACAATAAAATTCCGGCATTAAAGCAGTTTTTTTGTCAGAGGCGTTGGGTGCTCTTATTATTAGCTCTGTTAATTCCATAGTTTTTTTTTTAAGTTTTTATATTGTCGCTTTTTGAGAATGGCTCTTTAATGAGAATTCTCCCAGAAAAATATCTTAATATACATATCATATAAATATCTTAATATACATATTTGTTAATATCTATGCAATATTTTCTACTTCTACTTCATTTACATACAAAGAGATTTTATTTATGTACATACATAAATAAAATCTCTTTTATTTTTTTTAAAGTTCAGCATGCGAATAAAACTGATAGAAATTTATTTTGAATTCCGTTACGGCTACACTGGTGGAAATTGTTTTTTTAATAAAAAATTATTAAATTACGACTGAATATTATATATATTTTTCTTTATGATATATAAAATAATTCTTAAAATATTTTTCGAAGTTTTGTTGTAATGTATGTATTTATAGTTTTCTTTTATTTGTGAAAAATCTAAAAGTCTATTCTTACAAATATCCGTTTGTTAATATACATATGCATACATACATACATTTATTATAAATATAAATTATTTATTTTCTGTACTCATACATACGTGTATGTATACATACTCTGATATGAGCACAATGTTCAATTGAATTTTACTAAAAGTAAAAAGGATAATGACCATAAGCGCATACATCCATCATTTAGAATTTTTGAAAAAATGAGAACATAATGTCTGTATATATAAACAAAATACGACAATGTATTAGTGTCTGTTTGACTATTTATTGACATTCCTTTTTAGTTTTATATTTCGTTTATAAAACACACACACTCCTAATATGAACTCAATGACTGTGACGCCAAGATTTTAAATTTTAGTTTACTCTTAGATCTCAGGCATGTAGCTTCGCTACACGTAACGGATAAAAATAATATTATTCTAACTATCAAACGTGTCTTGTTGATTTTTTCTTCATTCTGAAGTGCGCAATAAACAATACTCTCCCCGTATATAGTAATTTTAAACATTACAAAAAAAAAAAAAAAAAAAGTTATACATACACACATGTACAACAACATAAAAGAAAAGGATTATAAATTATTTTTTTAATGTTGCAGGACAACATACAATAAATAAATTAAACAACGAACAAAAAATAATGCCAAAGATTTAATAATAAAATAATATTGCTGACAAAACTTTTAAAATTACAAAATTTAGTTAAATTTCATAGTTGTGCAATAAGTTGAAATTAATGTAAAATCTATTTAAACGTTGTTGAAATTTAACTATGGTTGTCATTTTTTAAAACACTGCCACATCCATTGATCATGGCGAATTTTAATGTTTTCCGGACAAATATTTTTACAATATAAACAAATTAGCGCGAAATAAAAATTAATCAACAAAAACAAGATAATTCATTTAAAAAATTAGGATATCTTACCAAAACTACAAGTAGTGAGTGATTTTAAAAACTTTACATAAAAATATGTACACATATTTAATACTGTTTTTCCTTAACTAGACTATTTGTTAATTATATATTTTAATTACTATTTCTTAAATTGATAACTGTTGTCGCCATTTTTGCAAAAAAAAAAATCAGAAACTCATGTCTACTATTTAATATACATATATTTCTTTTACCAACAGTACAACTTATTTATGAAGTTCTTGGTAAAAAAATATTTACTGGATAATAAAATAAATAAAATTTAAAAAATTTTTCTCTTGCAATAAAAATGGTGGCGGCACTATGTATGTATGCATGTATATTCACAATCTGTGTATTATGTATTCATCTTTTTCTCTCTTCTTTTGTTGTATTCTTTTTTTACATCCTTGTGTTTTAATGTCCTTTTTTGCATTGTTTTCTTCTTTTTTTGCATTATTTTCTTCTTAAAAAAAAAAAAACGGAAGGGTTTTAAATTTTAAAAATTTAAATTTCCTTTAGACGTCAATATGATAAAGATATTTGAAGAAAATAACTCCGACATCAGCATTAATGTTTTCGGATTGGATAGGGACAATGTTGTGGGTTCGTATATCAAGGTAAGCATATTTATAACAATATAAAAAAATCCTCACTAATGTTTCTTCTTTCTTTTATACAATTACAGATTGGTGAAAAATCAGCTAACAAAACACAAATGTACAATACATGTATGTAATACATGTCTCATCCACTTTCATAATGAAGCGGCCTTGATTAAACATAAAAAGGAATGTAACAAAATGGTTACCAGAATGTCGAATTCAGGTGATAATATTCTTAATTTTAAAAATTTTAAGAAGCAAATGGGTGTACCATTTGTTATTTATGCTGACTTTGAATGTGTTTTAGAATCAACAAATGTTCAGAATTCTACTAATGTAAAGTCGGTACAAAAACATATCTCATATGCATATATAGTTACTTCATTAAGTGTTCATTTGACTCCAGTTTAGACAAGTTTAGAATATATAGTGGTGAAGATTCTAAATACTTTAAATATTTATAATAATTATTTAAGTAGAGTTAAACCAATGAATTCTTTAACGCCACATCAAAATAAAGATCTAACATGTCACATTTGCAAGACATTTTTAGATGATAATAGAGTGGCAGATCATTTTCATTTAACGGGTGAATATAGAGGTCCTGCTCACAATAATTGTAATTTAGAATATCAAAGTGGCAACTTCATTCCTATATTTTTCCACAATATTTCGGCATATGAGTGTCATTTGTTTGTTAGAGAACTTTCATCTATTGAAGGTGATTTAAATATTATTCCTTGAAATAAGGAATTATATGTATCAATATCTAAAAGAACTTCAGTAAATGAAAAAGAAACGTTTGAATTACGTTTTCTCGACTCATTTTGATTCTTGCCATCAAGTTTAGAAAAATTAGCTGATTTAAAAATTGTTAAAACATTTTATAACAATAGTAATGAATTCAGTTTAATGAAACGTAAAGGGGTTTTTCCCTATGATTATATAGATTTAGAAAATCGTCTTCAGGAAACACAATCAATGTCTCAAATAACTACCTTTTAAAATTTCTGAATGGGTTGAAAATTTTAATATATAAAAGTAGTTTGTGAATGGGAGAATAGAAAAAAAACGGTTAGGAGCTAGGTCTCTTATAGCTAAACCAAACTTTCATAGTGCTCTTCAAATTAATTAAAATATGGTTGCAAACGAAATGAGGAGAGTAAAAACAGTGTATAATAAACCGATATATTGGGTGGTTTTCAGTTTTAGAGTTATCAAAATGGAAAATGTATAATTTTCATTACGATTACATGAAACCTAAATATCTTGATAATATTAATTTAAATTACATGGATACAGATTCATTTATATATGATATTAGAACAAATGACTTGTATGATGATATTCAAAATGATATTACTACTCATTTCGATACATCTGCATATCCGAAAGATAATATTTATAATATCCCGCTTGTAAATAAAAAAGTTTTGGGAATGATGAAAGATGAATGTAATGGTAAAGTTATTAAGGAATTCATTAGTTTAAGAGCAAAAATGTATTCAGTTAAAATTGAAGGAGATGAAAAAGAAATTAAAAAAATTAAAGGTGTTAAACAATGTGTAACAGCTAAACTATCAATTAATGATTTTAGAAAATGTTTACAAGAGAAAAAAATCTATTATGACTCCATGTATATATTTAGATCTAAGATACATCAAATTTATACACAACATATAAGTAAGTTAACATTAAGCTATTTAGATGATAAGAGATTTATAAGAGAAAATAATATTGATACTTACCATTCACATCACCAAATTTCCAAGAAATTATGGAAGATGATAATATTCCTCTTAATACAGATATAGATATGTAAATTAAATAATGTATAAATAATATGTATTATGAAAAAAAAAAATAATAATAATAATAATATTAATAATAATATTAATAATAATAATAAAAAACAATATAATAAAGAAAAAAGTGTAGTTTTTATTTATAATATTTATTAAATGAAAATTTTAAACATAAGTGACCACAATTAAATGTATTAAATTTTTGTTTCTGTTTATAATTATATTCAATGGGAGTTTTTAAATAATTAATAATTTCAAGTGGTGGTTGTAAATCTCCAAAACTATCAAAATATTCCTTATAGTAGTGATTTTTATAATATGCTACCCAATGTGTTCCAGGTCAATGTTCATCATCTAAATTAACAATACCACATTCTTGAGTAAGTGGTTTTTAGGAAAACCATCACGCATAAAAACACCTCTAAAATATCTGAGTACCATATTTCTGTAGATCTATATCAGTTAGGAGGGGATTGGGTATTTTTTTTTTTTTTAATCTGGTCTATAATGCAATCCATATCCAGTTTTATATGGTTTAAGATATAAGAAAGAGTTGCGATGTGCATAGTTAGTTAATGCCTAAATAAATTGATCGCTAACAGTACCGTTCTAACGTCCATGTCACGGTAATTTAGAAAATTTAGAGGAAGAAGTGAGGAAAATGGAGGAGGAATTAGTATTAGTTTCCAACATTGACTCTGACTTATTAGGAATTCATATAGACATTTTTGTACAAGAAGGACAATTGTTAAATGATTTGACCGAAACAGAAAACTCTCTTGGACTTTTCAAAGGACTTCTTCATTGAGACAAGCGCCACAAAGAAACTGCGGGATTCTGACGACGAACACGAAATTACTGTAATTTCAGGTCACTCTCATGGCCAAGTGAAGGACAGTCAGCATCTGATACGACGTTTGAATGATTGGGGGGAGATGGTTTGAACGGGAGGGCGAACCGACAGGCCCAATATTAGTTTGGCAAAAAGCGGTGAAGTTTGATGCAACGTCTGCCGTCACTAGCCGAACAGACCAGAAGAAGGCAAAGAATGAGAGCTTCCTTAGTCTACCTTAATAAGATGACTAAGAAATACTCTTCGCTATTCAATTGTAGGGATAAGCACCTCATCCAAGAACAGCAGCAGTGGTCGTACCGATCAAACCTTCAGAAAGAAAAGCTGGTAAGCAATCTATCACTACTTAACAGAGAGCTTGTCGTACACAACCCAGCAATCTTAAGGAATCCCATTAGCCATGCCTGGAGGCGATCAGCTCTCTACAAGTAAAAAAGGAGCTGGTCATACTACTTCATACTCTGTTAAGGACCTCCAAAACGAGTCTGTTAAAAGAGGTGGAATAGGTGACGGCCAACCCCTTTCACTGTCAAAAAAGGCTGGTCATAAGCCATCCAGCTCTCTTAAGGACCGCCAAAAGGATGTTCTTAAGAGGGCAAGGTCTGAAGATGACCTACCAGCTTCGACTACAAAGAAGGCCAGTCATGCACCGGCTGACTCCATTAAGGGTTCCCATAAGAAGGTCATTAAGAGTCAGATCTTGTAACGCCTTCAACTTCAAAGGAGGAGTTGCTAGTGGTGAAAAATAACTTGCACCACTGTGAAGCAAGATCCATGGATTAATAATTTCAAGGGGAACTATAAGAAAATCAACTAGGATTCCTTTGGGAGTATTATGGTTAAGGTGCTTAGAGTCACTCCGGGATGGCAATTGTCATCAGAGAGAGTAGTTTGTAGTACAGGAATAAAGGAAGTTAAGAGCAGTTATGAACTATAGAAGATTGAAACATCTACAGGGATAGTTTCAAGAAATATAAGGTAGACATAAAAAGAGCGATGGGAGTCTCATACTGTGAAATACTCATACTGTGAAATACTGTTGATCTATCGAGTCCGTAAATGAGCTGTATATATTCAGGCAAATAATATCCAAGGACCTATTGCATTTATATATTTTCAGCGTGCGGACAACTCATGGACGGAGTGCAGGTACGAGTCTCAAAATTTACTTATGAAAACCAATTTTCCAGGCCGTAGGAATATAGAGGCGTATATACAGGTAGGAGGATCTTTGAACCTTCAGATTGTATCGTTGCCAGGGAAGTTAGTGACATAGTCTAGATGGATAACATCTCACGGCCCAGATGGTATTTTTCAGCCATGCTGCAGATCATCAACGACAAGGCACTAACACTATTAACGGAGTTATTTAGAGTATGTCTCTTGAGGGGATATATTTCAAGGTGGTTGTAGGTTAGGGTTATTTTTATTCCTAAAGCCGGAAAGGCAAGATACTCGAAATCTAAGGATTTTAAACCAATCAGACTATCGTCTTTTTTATTGAAGACAGAGAGACTGATTGGCTCTTTATCTAATGACTACAATTGATACTAATATTATTAATGGGGCTCAGTCAGCATGCTTACCTAAATCTGATGAGAGTGCACTTCACGTAGTCATATTGAAAGTGTCTTGTAGTATAAGGAATATACATTAGCAGCGTTCTTGGATAAAGAGGGGGGCTTCAAACAATATTAAGATTGAGTCTATTAGAGTCACTAGAGTCATTATGCATACAAAACTTAAAAAATCGAATGTATTATACTAATGCTTAATAGTTGAAATAACAATTCGAGTTTGGGGAACGTGTGTATAAGGAAACTAATGACTAGGGGGGAGAGAGTTAATCTCTTCCTTGCTATGGCTTTTTCGTCAAGATAATTCTTGGCTGTTAATGTCAGACACTTCGATGCTATGGGACGGAAGATCGTAGCCTTCGCTGACGACGTAGTAATGCTGGTCTCGGGTATATTTTCACCCACGATTAGCGAGGCCATGTAATCAGGTCTGCGAGAACTGTCCCTCTATGGGTCAACCCTGAAATAACTGAATTAATTCACGAGGAGATATAAGTAGGCATTAAACCTATACCTGACAGGTTTAATGCCTACTACACTTACAGGAACTCTATAGGGAAGAACTGGGGTCTCAAACCGATAGTTGTGTATCGGATTTACACATCGGCTATGAGGCCTATCCTCACTTATGGATGTTCGGTCTGGTGGGAGGTATTGGAACTTAATTCTCTCTAAAGTTCAGAGATGTACTTCGCGAGTGGTATGGCTGTACGCAGCTTATTTATACTGAAGAAATTAGGATTAATAGGGAACTTCAGAGTTGAATTCGATGATCGGATATTATCCATAGTCCCTAGCAAGGAACTCTGGGCTGGAGTAGAAAAGCATATTTAACGAAGTTGAATTCGATGATCGGACATTATCCATAGTCCCTAGCAAGGACCTCTGGGCTGGAGTAAAAAAGCTCCATAGAGGCTATGCTGTCTGTAAAGACAGGGACGGGAGTCTACTTTATAGGAACGGATATCAGACCATCTTATAGACCGTCGGATAGTTGCAGCAGGCAGAAGTTCTGGGTATTTACAAGGCCTTATGATTCTTGGAGGAGAACGTTGAAAGTAATTTTGAGGTAACAATCTATGTGGATAGTCTTGCATCAATGGCAATGACGAGTCACTTTGTTAGGTACAAGTTAATGCAAGAGTGCATGAAAGGATTGAGAAGGCTAATGGATGCCTACAGGAAAAAACTCTGTTGGGACTCTGGTCACTGCGACATTCTCAGCAATGAAATAGCCGATGAGCTACCTCGCAGTGGCTCTCCAGCTCCGAGCCACTGGAGGCATCGGTAAGGATTCCAATAGCGTCCTATTTTAGAGCCATAAGGAAATGGAATTTAGGCGGAACGAATCATACATGGTGGAATAGAACGGACTGCAAAGTATCTAGAGCGTTATGGCCTAGTCTTAATCCCTTTATAGCTAACAGATAGATGAAGAAAGAGAGAAATCCTAGTAGAATAAAGCAAAATATTGGAAAGAAAGGTAGCTAAATATTAGAAAAATAAGAAAAGTGTGGAGCCTAAGACCCATCAAATCAACCCTGACTACCTCTAAGCCACTTTATTCCCATTACGAACCCTATAAGGTTGCCGAGTTCTCCACCCGCAACTTCCTCTAGTTCGTGCAGAATATGGCTCCCAAACCACCTCAATCTACTTCGCTGAAGCCGCACACAATGACAGAGTATATGCTCCACTGTCTCTAGCTCCTCCACATCATCGCACGTCCTGCAATAATCTGACGCGCCAGTGTCCCACTTACTGGTCATATTCTCAATTGCGACGTGACCAGTAATCATGCCAACAATGATTCTTAGATTCCCACGACTCATGCCCAGAAGATGCTTCGAATCTGCTGTTTAAGATTAGGCCCTGACGCTTTAGATACCCTGCAGTTCATTCTACTCCTCCAAGCATGATTTGTTCTACCTATACTCCATTCCCTTATGACCATGAAATATGACCCAATCGGAATCCTAACCGATACCTTCACAAAAGACTTGTCCAGCTACACTCCAGCACTATCCTGGACCTAACACAGTAACTTGTTATTTTCATCAGTGCTGCCTGACTATCCACATAATCAGCACAGTGTCCCTCTCAACATTCTCCTCCAGTAATCCTAGAGCCTTGTAAATGGCTAGAATTTCTGTCTCGAAAACGCTGCAACTATCAGACAATCTAAAAGATCGTTTGATATCTGTTCCGTGTGGAGTCTTTACCTGTTTACTTCCATCGGACGCGTCCCCAGGTGGCGGATAGGGGGGATTGGGCGAGAGACACTGGAGGCACTAATGTACGGTGCTGGAGTCCTCTTCCCTTGCCGACATTAATGCATCCTTTGTATCACACCCAGTCCTGAAAACGGTAGGCTTGCTGGACTGGATGCGATGCATTGATGTATTCTATTTGGTGTTTCCGCCGAAGTGAATACATCTCTGACACTGGGTACGGTCTTGGGTCATGCGTTTTCCGTGGACCAAATAAATGGGTCTTATGCACTTTTAAGATCAAGGTGGTTGGTAGCAGTGCCGAGGATCTGAATGATTAGTTAGTGCTAAAAGAAACTAATAGTGAACAGCTCCCCTCTGATGCTGATGGCAAGGGTCAGTTGTATTACAGCCTAGTCCGCGTATGCCGTCACTGCGCGAGATGGTCTATTTTTTACGGGCATACTCGTGGGACCAAAATAGAAAAAGGAAAATGGAAACTGATAGGTTAAGTATTGAACAGGACAATGGGACAACGGACAAAGAAACCAACACTAGGGTAGTAGAAGGGACGGAAGCTGACTTACGAGTTAGGGATAGGGTCAAAGTAGGGGAAAACAAGGACGACGTCGGGAAAGGGGGGAAAGATGAGGATGGGGACGATGACATGGACTTAATGAGACTGCATACGGACATCCTCATTCAACACGGACAACTGATGACCCAACTAACGGAGGAGGACAGCCTGCTGGACTCGGCGGAGGACCCTGTAGGATCTGGAGCGACGGAGGGACTGGAGGACCTGTCTCTTTTATCCGATGAAGAGCATGAGACAACAGTGGTCTCTGCTCTTGACCGGGGCAAAGAAATCGGAAATGCAGTCACTGCGTCAACTCCGGGTAGGAAGCAGGTGAGCTCGACGGGGGCATCAGGCATGCCAAGGCCTACGGCCAAACCTATTGTTCGGCAGGTAGCGGTAGCATATCCAATGGATGAGCAAGCCGCAACCGACAGCCGAACGAATCTTGAAAAGGCGAAAAACGGTGTTAGGGCCTCTATAGCTGCACTAAATAAGTTGGCTAAAAAGGACCCATCGCTGTTAGACGGGCGGGATAGGCATGTTCGCAGGAAACACCGAAAGAGCATCTACAGGTTTGAACGGACCTATGGCTCCATCGGTGACATCCTGGGATTGTCTTATCCCGATGGTTTTAAAGTGGAGGTAGAGGAAGGTCCGCAAATTGCTCGCAAGGGTAAAGAGTCCGTGTCTACCAACACTTTGGAACCAAAAGTCGACGCTGTCACACAGTGTGATACTCACAAGCCATCCAGCAGTCCTGTAGCTTCTCTCAAGGGAAGCGACAGGGCAGCAAGGATTGGTAGTGGGAAAAAACTCATTGAGAAGAGAGTAGAGAAGGTAAATCAAGCTCTTGCGAGCCCCGCTAAAGGATCTCAAATGAGGTCAATTAGGGGAGCTCTGCCTGGAGATGAGATACCCTCTACCTCTAAAAAAACAGGTCATATTCCGCATGACTCTTTTAAAGGTCCCCCTAAGGGAACCATAAAAAGAGTGAGGTCGGGGGATGACCAGCAGATTCTGTCTGCGAAGAAGGTTGGTAATGCACCAAGTGGCCCGCTTAAAAACTCTCATAAGGGAGTAGTAAAGCGGGTAGTATCTGGTGACGTGCAACCTTCATCGTCCAAAAAGGGGAAGGATTCGTCCAAGTCGGACATTCTTCAAGCAGCAGTCATTGACCGTGCTGATCCAGATGGGAGAATCAGTACGGAAATGTGGCGGCTGATTGAGGATAGACTTATGGATGAAATCTTCCAGGCAAGGCACAGGCCGGGTGAAATAGCCTTCATGGGTGCAGACTGGACAAGGGGCGTCAAGACTGTTGGTTGCGGTAACAAAGGAACTTTTGAATTCCTGAAAGCCGCGATCAACAGATGTGGCAACCTTTGTCCAGATGCGCAACTGGAGGTTATACCAGCGTCGGAATTGCCTCTGCGACCAATAGTCACGGTATGGATTCCACCACCCATTAAACCGGTGGAAGTCATACTGGGAATATTGGAAGGACAAAATAGGGGGATCAATACAAGCCAATGGAAACTTGTTTCTTCATTGACTTGTAAAGAGAACCAGGGTAAAGATTTCCGATTCGCAGTGGATCGGGAATCTATTAGGAAACTGGACTCATTGGGGGGGGTTGTTACGTTCGGGCTTGGCTACATCAAATTTCGCTACGCGAAAAATGATAAAGCCAAAGAGGTTGCGGATGGTGCAGATAAATCTGCATCATTGTGAAGCGGCCTCGACCGAATTGATAACCTACCTCAGTGAGACCAATGTGGACGTGGCCCTAATCCAGGAGCCTTGGCTAAATGATAACCAGGTCTGTGGTTTAAGGGTCAAAGGATACAAATTGTTCAAGCCGTCCACTGAGGATAAGGTGAGAACTTGTATTTTGGTGAAGAATGATCTTCAGGTAATTCTTCTTAACTCTTTCAGTTATGGTGATCTAACGGTCGTCCAAGGAGAGGCATTTGGAGGCGGTAAACTGGCCTTGGCCTCGGTGTACATGCCCTATGAGGAGTTGGAACCACCAGATGACAGGGTGTGGGCCTTAGCCGAGTACGCAAGACGGAATGGAGTACGTCTATTGCTCGGTTGCGATGCTAATGCACACCACAGTCAATGGGGTAGCAGGGATACTAATAAGAGAGGTGAGTCAACTTTTGATTTTATTATTGCAAATGATCTTTTAATCTGTAATAGGGGTAATACTCCTACGTTCAGAACGAAGGATAGGAATTCAGTAATAGACATCACACTGACCAACTCGAGGGACCTAGTTGAAGACTGGAGGGTGGCCATGGGATGTACTTTCTCTGACCATGGTAGGATAACCTTTAGTCTGAACTTCCGAGGTTCTGAGGGGAAACCTTTCAGGAATCCTAGGAGGACAGATTGGGACGCCTTCGGGCGGGATCTGGGGTCAAGATTGACTGGAACTCCGTTGGAGATCTTGTCGAGGGAAAATCTTGACGAAATAGTGGGGAAGGTAACGGGGTCCATTAACAGAAGCTATGAGCTTAACTGCCCGGTGAGCTATCCGGGTAAGAGGAAACAGCCAGTCTGGTGGTCGGAGGAGTTGAAGGCTCAACGGACCACAGTTGGAAGGCTGTACAACAAGGCCCATAGATCTGGTAGGGACGAGGATTGGGGCACCTATAGAGTGTGTTTCAATAAGTACAAAAAGGACATAAGAAGAGCTAAAAGAGCCTCGTGGATTAGATTCAGCGAGGCCATTGACTCGGTCAATGAACTCTCCCGATTCAGGAAGATACTGTCAAAGGACCCTAGTGTTCCTGGGAGTATCCAGAGATCAGATGGTTCATGGACGGAGTCTAGTTCTGAGTCACTTAATGTACTTTTGGAAACCCATTTTCCGGGTTGCAGGGATCCATTGGTGGAGAAATCAGGTGAGGTAGAACACTTCTTCACGGAGTCCACCAGTGGGATGATTGGAACAGTGGTAAGAGACCTAATAACGGTGGAGAAGGTCACATGGGCGGTGAATTCATTCGAGCCTTATAAGTCACCAGGCCCGGATGGTATTTTTCCGGCCATGTTGCAGAATGCACCGTTGGTGGTCCGTAAACTACTGGCTGAGATTTTTAAGGGGTGTCTAATACATGGACATATTCCAAGGGGGTGGAGAGAGGTTAGGGTTATATTCATACCGAAAGGTGGAAGGAACTGTCACTCGAAACCCAAGGATTATAGACCTATCAGCCTATCGTCTTTCCTCTTGAAGACTTTAGAGAGACTGATAGATCTATATTTAAGATCGTCTGGTAGCTCCAGCATCATGAGTAGTGCTCAACATGCTTACCTGAAGGGTAAATCTGTGGAGAGTGCGCTAAGTGATGTGGTGGGTTATATAGAACAAGGGCTTCGGTATAAGGAATACACCATGGCCGCGTTCTTGGATATTGAGGGAGCGTTCAACAATATTGAGATTGACGCTATCAAGCAGGCGCTGGTGAATCTTAAGGTACATGACTTCTTGATCGAATGGATAATCCTCATGCTGAGCAGCAGGATTATCAATTCAAGCTTGGGTGGAGTATGCTTAAGAAAACTAGTGACTAGGGGAACTCCGCAAGGGGGAGTGCTCTCACCCCTGCTGTGGCTAATGGCTGTCGATGTGATTTTGCGTCAATTCGACAGTAGAGGGCGGAAGATCGTGGCTTATGCGTGAGACCAATCCTTTCATATGGTTGTTCTGTCTGGTGGCAGGCACTGGAACGCAAGAGCAATAGGAGCCTTTTGTCGAAGGCGCAAAGGTGTGCTTCGATTGGCATCACGGGTGCAAAGAGAAGCACACCACAAGCGGCTCTGGATGTCATACTTCATCTCCTACCCATTGAGGAGTTTGTGAGGGGTATGGCGGCAAAGATTCTACTGAGACTTAGGGAATTGGGACTATTAGGCTCATCAAGAGCAGGTCACTCCAAGGACATTTACGAGATCAGTTACGGTGAGGTTAATCTGAACTCTACGGGGGCATCAGATTACATGGCCGCTGAATCGGACTTTGGAGTAAATCCTGTCGTGGTGATACCTGATAGGGAGATCTGGTCCGGCACTGAGAGACTATATGAAGGTTGCGCAGTGTTCACGGACGGATCAAAGATGGTCGAGGGTACCGGGGCGGGGGTCTATATTATGGGCACGGATTTGAAGGGCTCTTTTAGACTCCCTGATGAGTGCAGTGTTTTTCAGGCTGAGATTCTCGGCATCCTGAAGGCCGCGGAAATGATCAGGCGAAACATTGCGAGAGGTACCGAGGTCACTCTCTATGTGGATAGTCAGGCAGCTCTGAAGGCCTTGGGGACACATTTGGTGAGATCCAGGCTAGTAGCTGCCTGTAGGAAGACACTAAGAGAGTTGATGGAGGACTACATGGTGAGACTCTGCTGGGTGCCTGGCCATTGCAATATTTCAGGCAATGAATTGGCTGATGAACTGGCAAGGCAAGGTGCGGCAGGGAACGTCTCGGATAGAGAGACATATGTGAAACCACCACTAAGTTTCTTCTATGGGAAGATCAATGATTGGATCTTGGTCAGAACCAATTCGGCTTGGGAAAGTAGGGAGGACTGCAAAGTGTCGAGGGCGATATGGCCGGTATTGGACAAGGCATGCACTACCACTCTCCTGGGCATGAATAGGAAGAGTTTAAAGGTCATGATAGGGGCCATAACGGGTCACTGTCTGATAGGAAAGATGAGGTCTAGAATGGACGCTAACAGTTCTGATTTTTGCAGACTGTGTGAGGACATCGATGAGACCGAGTCTATTGAACACATTGTGTGCCATTGTCCGCGATTACAGCATCGTAGGATGAAGTGGCTGGGTAGACAGTTCCTCGACGGGCTAGGTGACGTTCGGAGTGTAGATCTTGTTGACGTCATAGGCTTCGTCATGGGAATTAGCTGCTTGAGGGAGAATCAAGGGTTTAACCCTAGGGGGATTGGTGGCATTGCTGGTCCCCCTCTGTGATTCGTTACGTTTCTGTTCTCTTTTTACCTTTCACTTTAGTTTTTCTGTACTCTGTATTTTCAATTTTATATATTCTATACCCTTATTTCTTATTTCTATATTCTATACCCTTATTTCACAACTGTTCTGTTGAAGGGACTCACAATGGACCGGGATCGGTCTCTGGGTGGAGATGTGGTACTGTCTGGTATCACATCTACCTTCTCTATCTATCTATCTATCTGTTCCCATGAAAAAACCAACCGCCCCTGTGCCTACGTCCATCTTCGAGCCATCCGTGAAGATAGCACACCCTCCATGGAGCTTTTCCGCTCCAATCCAGAGGTCCCTACTTGGGATTTCAATAACAGGAGTAGCCTCAAATTCAGAAGAAGGTTCCTACACGTCCATTTTCTCAACGCCTCCCACCATACCGAACATCCATAAGTGAGTATAGGTCTCACAACCGACATGTATATCCAATATACAATTGCCGGATTTAGACCCCAGTTCTTCCCTTTAGAGTACCTGCGTGGGAAGTAGGCATTAAGACCCTTCCTGACCCTTTCCTGAGTATTTTCCTCCAAGACAAACTGAGTTCCGTCCCATTCAGAACTGGTAGACTAAATGTCTCAAACTTATATCTCCTGGTAAACAGAACTACTTATGTCTTTTCAGGGTTGACTCCTAATACATTACTATTTGCCCATTGGGAAAGTTCTCGCAGCCCAGATTGCATGACCTCGATCGTGGGTAGAAATTTACCATAGACCAACAATATCACATCGTCAGTGTAGGCTACGATCTTCCTTCCCATGGCATCGAACTGTCGCAATAAGACGTTCATTGCCAAAAGCCACAATAATTGAGAAGGAACCCTTCCTTACGGTGTGCCCCTTGTCACAAGCTTCTTTATGCCAGTGTCTCCCATGCTAGAGTTGATAACCCTGCTGCTTAGCATCAGGGTGATCCACTCGATTAGAAATACACCAATATCTAACGAAGCGAACGAAGTGATTCCTTAATCGCCTCTATCCTAATGTTGTTAAAGGTCCCTTATATATCGAGGAACGCTGCTAAGGTGTATTCCTTATGCAGCAGACTCCGTTCAATAAAAGTCACCACATCATCCAGATCACTCTCAACAGATGTGATGCGCCTGAGTTTCCATACTCCTCCTCAGATACAGATCGGTCGGTCTTTCTATTGTCTTGAGTAGAAAAGACGATAGGCTGATCGGTCTATAGTCCTTGGGCTTCGAGTGAATCGTCCTGCCCGTTTTGGGTATGAAAATGACCCTTACCTCTCTCCACCCCATGAGAATATATCTCACTTTAATTTTTAGTTATAGTTTATTAAAATTTCATCGGAATATAGCTAATATAAAAATCAAAACAAAAATCCTGCAGGAATCAAAGCTTATTTTTTAGTAATTATGGTTGAAATTTGACTGAAAATAACATTTTATTTGAACATTTGTCAAAAAATTACAAAGTTGTCTTTACATTTCTTACACAAGGAATTTGTAATAACTTTGATTTTAGTTATTTTTATCTTGTTTGATAACACTATGCGACAGTCAAAATCGGGATGGGATGAAACCAACGGGAAATGTTATATCGGTAAAAAATAAGTTATACGTGTCCCGGCGTTTCGCTGGGTCACGTCTAGGAATCGAGATATATCGACTTGAAGTTAGTAACTATCATATAGGGGAAATTGTGACCTTTGGTGGTCTTTTTTTTTTGACATAACTCGGGAACCACCAGTCCGATTTTGCTGAAACAAATTTAAAAATAATTAGGAACTACAATTCCTTTAATCTGTTCATACAACGTTTCGCTACATAAGCAACAGTTTCGCAGTTATAAATAAATGTATGAAAAAAAAAACTATTTTTTGCCTAAAAAATTGAATTTTTTTATTTTTAATTCATAAAAAATCCAAAAAGGTAAAAAAAGTGTAAGTCCTATTACTTTCACGTAAAGTCAGATAACCTTTAAACAAAATGAGACATAGATCATGAAAATCGATGGATGCGTTTCGCTTTTATTAACAATTAAGTGAAGGTATGAATTTCAAAAATTTGCTCGAGATATGCTCAAAATTCCTTGGAAAAAACATTAATGACTTTTTTTATGATTGTCAGAATTTAAAAAAAAAGGAATAAACAAAAGGTTATTTGATTTTTATGGTAGCGGTAACAAACTAAAAAACGGTCATAAATGTGCGTGGACATTAAAAGGAAAAAAGGAAAGTGCACTTTTTTAATAATTTGGGATTTTTCCGTTGGCTACCTGCATGATTTTTTTACACAAATTGCACCCACATTTATGAGTGGTCATGTTTTAGAACGTTTCGAAAAATTTAAAACGCACACGAATCAGGTTTATAGCCACCCTTAAAAGATGCGCGAATTCATAAGTACCTCTCAGTAAAATATTGAAACTTACGTAGTATTTATAGGTGTTCACTGATCGATTTTTGTCATTCAACAAGTGTCTCCGAACGCGTAAAGTACGGTTTTTTTAAAGTTACGAAAAAGTAATAAAAGTATAAAACCGAAATGAGTGTAAATTGTCCAGAAAATATCAATTTATTTTGTTACGTTTGTGGCAAAAGAACTTTTTCAACAAATGCTACATTACTCACTGAGCATGTGGAGCGCGCTTTTAAACTTTATTTTGATTGCGAAATAATTCGCGGCGTTTCGTGGGTCCCAGACAAAATTTATAAAACGTGCTACAATGGTCTTAACATGTGAATCCAAGGGAAACGCATTTCACTTCGTTTTGGTGTACCAATGATTTGGACTGATCCAGGAGAGCACAATTCCGACAAGTGTTACGCTTGCGCAAACAAAATATGTGGAGTAAATCGTAAAGGCCTTAAACGAAGAGTTTACATATCTGTTAAAAGTGCACAAATACCTCTACCGCATTCGGATGAAATACCAATTCCACCGCTTCCAAATCCTGACAGAGAAACTTCTTTTTCTATTGAAACAATGGATCAATCGGATTTCACCTATAAACCAACACCAGAAGCCGGCCCATCGAACAAAATAATTCCAATATAACAAGCAAGAATAGACAAGATTGTTGCAGAATTAAACCTTTCTCAAGCAGAAAAACTTGCCCAGCTTTTGAAAGCAACAATTTGGAGCCTAATGTCAAAGTGACCGGATATCGAAGACGACAATTGCTATTCCAACGGTACTACACACTCAACGAAGGGAACACATTTGTTTACTGCCACGATATAAAGGGATTGTCGGAGGCGATGGCCATTAATTATGTCGCAGCTGATTGGCGAATGTTCATCGATTCTTCGAAATCAAGCCTGAAAGTCGTTTTGCTACATAAATATAATAAAAAACCAAGCATTCCCATTGGCTACAGCACAGACATGAGCGAAACATACGATTCCATGAAAATAATTTTGGATAAAGTTTGCTACACTGATCACATGTGGCGGATCAGTTGTGATCTGAAAGTCGTGGCGATGCTAAGAGGTCTCCAAGGAGGCTATACGAAAAACATGTGTTTCTTGTGTCTTTGGAATACCTGATTTAAAGGAAACCAATACGAAACGCATGAGTGGCTTGCTCGAGATCCAACGGAGAAAGGACACAACTGCGTAAATGATCCACTGGTGCCAATGGAGAACGTCCTCATGCCCCCTCTCTATATCAAACTGGGAATCGTAAAAAATTTCATCAATGCCATTGTGAAGCAACCGAAAATTCTTGATTGTTTGGAAAATATTTTCCCACGAATCAGCGAAGCAAAATTGAAGGAAGGTGTTCTGAATGGGCCGGATATACGAAAGCTCATGAAATCAAAGGAATTTAAAGGTGCTTTAGACGGTAATGATTACTTTGCGTGGAGGGCAGTGAAGAAAGTCATACGATATTTTTTGGGAAGTACGCGAGCACACAATTACCCCGCTCTTGTGACCAAGATGTTGCACTGCTTCCAGAAAATTGGAGTGAATATGTCCCTCAAAATTCACTTCTTGCATCAATCACCATCTCGGATAAACATGGCGAGCGCTTCCATCAAGTGGCAGTGCCAATGGAAACGCGACATAAAGGCAAAAGCTCGATTCGCTGGTGGCTGAAATTTATTGGTGGTCGCAAAAGACGTACGATCCCGACAATGAAGATGAAGAAGAAGAATATACAATGGGAGTTTCCTACGAGGGTAAGTCACAAAAATGAAGTTAACTGACTGATTAAAAACAATTGATTTCTTCCAGATGAAGACAGATCCTCATCTGATACAGACTCTGAACAAGTGGGCGAACCACCACACAAGAAAGTAAAGGGCGCAAACAAACGAAAATAAGTTTTGCGTTCATCGATTTTTATAACCTATGTATCTATGTAATAACCTAATAATTACCTGTAATAATTTTTAATTTTACGTGTTAATAATTATAATAAATATTATCCAAATTCATTGAAACATAAAATCAATATTCTTGTCAAAATGAGATACCTTCACTTAATTGTGAATAAAAGCGAAACGCGTCCATCGATTTTCATGATCTATGTCTCATTTTGTTTAAAGGTTATGTGATTTTACATGAAAGTAATAGGACTTGACACTTTTTTTTACCGTTTTGGATTTTTTATGAATTAAAAATAAAAAAATTCAATTTTTTAGGCAAAAAATAGTTTTCTTTTCATACATTTATTTATAACTGCGAAACTGTTGCTTATGTAGCGAACGTTTTATGAACAGATTAAAGGAATTGTAATTCCTAATTTTTTTAAATTTGTTTCAGCAAAATCGGACTGGTGGTTCTCGAGTTATGTCAAAAAAAGACAGCCAAAGGTCACAATTTCCCCTACATGATAGTTACTACCTTCAAATCGATATATCTCGATTCCTAGACGTGACCCAGCGAAACGCCGGGACACGTATAACTTCTTTTTTACCGATATAACTTTCCCCGATAGTTTGAACCCTTCCCGATCTCTGACCCCTACCATTTGTCGCACAGTGTGATTAAGTGTAGATTACATTTATTTTTTATTAACTGCAAAAAAACAAATAGCAAACTTTAGAAATGCAGCATACAAATTTTGAGGTCTACTAATATATCGCACTTTTACATCCTAAAGAACAACCTTGGGGGGAGCTACAGTCGAAATTTGGAAGGCTCCCATAGCCGAACAGCGAACGTCACGCTGATTCTGTCCGGTAACGGTAGATATTTTTTGCTAATGGGGAATTTAGTACTATACCACCTTTTTCTTTTGAAATTAAAAATGATTTGCAATTATTTTATACGCATATATATTTTTATTTAAAGGCGTATTTTTATTTATATAATGTTTATCATTATTGTACTACATTTCTAAATTATGTTTCATCCATGATATAATTATATGATATTTGTTCTTGTGCAAATAAACAAAAAAGCTGTGCCGAATCTGAACACGTTGCTTCCTTAAAAAAGCGACACAGATTACTTCTGATGACTACTAAATATATAAGTTTGTATGTATACTAGAGAATGCATACCGGAATTTCCCGTCCCGGGAAATTTCCAACTTTTCATATCCCGCCTTCCCGGAATATTCGTTCGGAATTCCCGGGAATTTTAAAAGCACTTAAATGGAAGAAAACTGCCTGAATTTTAACAAAATCTTATATATTTTAGTAATTTTTTAAAGAAATTTAAGCTAAAAATTATTTATATGAGATGACTCTATTCATTTAATTTCAATTAAATATCTTAATAAAATGCCAGCACTAAAAACCAGCAAGTGATTGAAAAAATGTTGTAGACATTTTAAATATACGTTATACATTTTTCAGTAGCATAGAAAAATTTGACAAAACATTAAGAAAATTAAGAGAAAAAGTAAGCAGTGTGTCCTACAAGTCATTAATTATTCATATAATTTGAACTAGAAAGCTACAGAAAATATTCCCTGCTATTTATGAGAATGTCTGTTCGGATCTGTAACATGAAAGCGAGTATTTTATAAGGGATATTGTTGTAAGAAAATTTAATAGAAAAATGACTGGTCCAAAATTCTTTTTTGCGAGCTACATTTAAACGCACCTAAAATTATGAAATGGAACATCACTTATAACATATTGGAAAAATTTCAACTCATTACGACAAATAGAATATGATGCTACATTGCCATTAATGTTGATAATCTCAAAACAAATTTTATTTTTTCCCACCAATATTAATGATATATACATTAAAGGATAGCTAAAGAAATTAGTGACACCCTTTCGTTATTTTCATACAATGAAAGCTATAAACAATTTAATATCATTTAAACTCATGGTGATTCAACACCATGAAAGTTTTCGGAAAAAGCGATCATTAGCTACTACTATTAAAATTATTAAATTCTATATTTTTTCAGTGAATTTTTATTTAATTTAAAGAGATTAACAATGCTTGCTTTAGAAATGTTTGAATAATGTCTCGAGTAAATGTTTTATTTAATTTCTGATATCTCTATTCTTCTGTCGCAAATACGACATTGTTTTATGGTACATATCCTTTAAATAAGAATAACAATACTCTATCTGGAGAAATCTTTTACGACTTATACTATGTCAGTAATCATTTGCATTGATTAAACAGTAGATTAAGCAATTGATCAAATTTTCTTTTCTTTGTACATTTACAATCCTGTTTTAAATCTGCTAATGCAAAAATTCATATATTTGGGTTCCAGTTGTTCAACTAATGAGAGTAATATAAAATTTGATTTTAGTAAAAAAAAAAAAAATAGATTTTTAGAAAAAATTTTGTTTTTAGTAAAAAAAAAAAAAAAAATATTTTTTGTAAAAAATTTTATTTTTAGTAGATTTTGATCGAACCTATTCCGAGGATTACTTTTCTTTATTTAACACTTTTATACAGTCGTTCCTTGTATCTGATTTTTTTTTTTTTTTAAATTTCAAGAATAATGTTTATTTTCTATCCCTGAAAATATTCATATACACACATGATGAGGACAAAGTATAACATAAAAAACTATAATAATTTGGAAAATTAATATATTTATTTAATTTAATTATTAAGTTTATAACGAAACTTTAACTTGTCAGATCTAAGTATTCCCGAGGTAATAAATCTTTCGGACGTCGTCATAGATAATTTATCAATGACAGCGGATGGTTGCATTTTTGAGCTTTTGGAAATTCCTTTTGTAGATAGATAGATAGAGAAGGTAGATGTGATACCAGATAGTACCACATCTCCACCCAGAGACCGATCCCGGTCCATTGTGAGTCCCTTCAACAGAATAGCTGCGAAATAAGAGTATAGAATACAGAAAATAGAAAATAAAGAGTACAGAAAAAGTAGAGTGAAAGATAAAAAGGAATAGAAATGCAACGAATCATAAAGGGGGACCAGCAATGCTACCAATCCCCCTAGGGTTATACCCCCGATTCTCCCTCAAGCAGCCGATTCCCATGACGAAGCCTATGACGTCAACAAGATCTGCGTCTCGAACGTCACTTAGCCCGTCGAGGAACTGGCTACCCAGCCACTTCAACATCCTACGATGCTGTAATCGTGGACAATGGCACACAATGTGCTCAATAGACTCGGTCTCGTCGACGTCTCCACACAGTCTACAAAAATCGGAACTGTTAGCGTCCAATCTAGACCTCATCTTCCCTATCAAACAGTGACCCGTTATGGCCCCTATCATGACCCTCAAGCTCTTCCTATTCATGCCCAGGAGAGTGCTAGTGCCTGCCTTGTCCAATACCGGTCATATCGCCCTCGACACTCTGCATTCCTCAATTCCTTTTGTAAAGATGACCAAACACCGACTTTATAACGTATTTCTCTTAAAATTTAATTTATTATTCCAAATTTCCATAAATAATAATAAAAATACTCTGTATTTTCTTATTATTAAAAAAAAGCCTGCTGTTTTGATAAAAACATGTGATATTTGCACAAATTACCAAATTTTACTTATAAATGTTTGCTACAAGATTTAATTTCGTACTTAAAAACACAAATAGCCGATTAGAATTAAGTTTTAGATTAACTAATCTAATTTTTAATTATCATTTAATCTAGAAGTAAAAAACTGAATCTAACTTGGGAAAATCAAGTTGGTGGCCTGGTCTCGCTACTTAGCAGCACCCAAAAACTTTTTTTAATGTGGCTAACGACAATGTGGATGATAATGTCGCTCAGGTTGTGCAGAATTTTAGTGCGCTTTGTAAAAAAGTCGTTAATATTTGTTTGAATCTGTCGTCAATGTGTCGTACGATAAATCATGCACTCATCATTGAGGATGTGGTCTGAAGACATGACCACCAGTCTCTGTCTGTTTTTAGAGATCAAGTTTTTCATTTTCATTTTTGTTTTTCGTTTATTTTTTAATATGAAGATGTTTTAATCAAGTGTAACAGTCGAAGTTAAATTGAAGAACTTGATTTTGCTGAAAATTAGCAAAAAGTTAAGAAAAAACAAACGAATAGTAAACTGAAGCAAATGGGTTTAAGTCTATCTTTCTCTCACTGGTTCTTTGCCTTTGTTTGGTCAATATCAACATGTGTAAGTGATTTATTAAAAACAAAATTTCCCATTCAACTTCAAAAAATATGAATAAAAATTAATATTCACCTCATTACATAATATTCGGTTCATTTCTTTTTTCGTTACGACCGTGTCTGTCCAAGGGAGCTTTCGCCTAGCGGAAATTTATTAAATATATATGCCACTTAAAACATGGGACCTAAAAACTTGTCCGTTTACCGGAGCTGTACATGCATACAATAAATATAAAAAATTAAATTATATACTCACAATAATTGTTTCTCTGACGGTAGATTGAAGTGGTAAACATAAAGATACAGCAAGTTTACCTTCCTTATTGGGAGGCAATTTATTAAACCATGGTTGAGAAGCGCCAAAACTATCCCAAGGCAAGGTCTGGCAATAGCGATGCAATAGTACCAAAGCTGATGAAGCTATCAAACGTGCACCACTTGGTATTATTAAAGGTGGTATAAGCTCTACAAATTGCTTTGCAATTTCCTCTTCATCGGGATCATCGCGATCCAATGTACGTTCCCTTAGAAATAATTTTATTTGTTCGTGCGTTTCACGATACGATTTGATTTTAAGCAAGGTCGCCATCTTTTCTGTTTCTTGACAAAATATTGAATAATATGAATTGTGAGATCGGGCTCGACCTTTAGTTTGTATATACGAATTAAATGTTTTTAGAGGATCAAATGCAAAAACGTAATTACATGCTTGTATATCTATGCCTTCTTCTAAAACGTTTGAACATATAATAAGATTGCATTGTTTTGTGCGGAATTCATCAATAGCTGATTTATTCCATTTTGTATCCAAAATACTTTCAATGCTATAGAGAATATTATGTCTTCCAACCATAAATTGTGGACGTATAACATTTCGAAGCTCCGGTATATGTGCCATATAATTTTTTAATACGTAGTACAAGCATTTAGCTGTGTAACGTCTCTCTACAAACACTAAACATGCGATTTCATCAGCTAGTTTTCCTGAAAACTTTCGTTTCATATGTTCAAGTAACGATAACAATTTTGGTGTAGAATAGTTTTCTATTACTTCAAGCGTGTGCAACTTGGTATCATGATTATTTTCATTACTAACCATGTCATCATCATCGTCTAGTAAACTTTTTAGTTCTTTCACAATAACATGGCGTATTCGTTCACAACATTGTATAACAAAACGATATAAATTTCGCAGGGCTATCGTTTCCGATTGACGCTTTTTAATTTCATATTCAATTATCGGTGACATTATCGCTATAGAAGCGGCATACAAACCAAAATCATTCATTTGATATTCAAAGTCAGTAAGTAAGTTTTTAATCGCATTTTTTTTATTTGGTTCGCGTAGTGTTGCGAGGTTTTTTGACATTTTTTGCGGCACATTACCAATGTCATAATTGTCTATAACAGTTTTACATTGTTTAATAATGCTCATAACTTCATGTTCTACACGAAAGCTATGACGAAAGCTGTTTGAAAATGTTACTATTTCTTCGATTGGTTTTGTTGAATATCTGAAAAAGTATGAAAGAGTATGAATAAAAATAAAAAAAAAGTTAAAATAATTCCAAAATTTTTAAAATAAAGTTAAACTATCTATAACTAAATTTCTATCAATTTGTTGTAGTTTTTACAAGGAGTACAACTTAATATTTTTGAACTAAAGAAATGGTTGCCACAAAAATTCTGTAGAACAAGTTTCTAGTTTTTTTATAGTAAAAAAATAATCTATTAAAGAACAAGATCAAATTTTCCTTACAATTAATACTTACACCATTACGTTTTTCATTTTTTCTATGTCACAAATCGTCACAATGTTGCCACGGAATGTGGCCTCCAATTTTTTCAATTCATCTACAACTTGTCCAAGTTTATTTCCCTTAATAATGACACCGGTTAAACCGATAACACGAGGATGCTTGCTTTGATCACAGTATTGGAATAAACTAAGAAAGGCGTGCATTGGATGATGCCCAGTTGCATGGTGACATTCATCAATAATAACAATGCTCAAATCTGATATTTTTATTACATTTTGATTAACAATATCAAGAAATATTTGTGCTGTCCCAACTAAGACCTGCAATTATCCATAAAGGCATAAATTAAGAAAAACTATTCAACACTTTGGATATTCATACCTGATTATTTTCAATTTCAGTGTCCCATTGCCTGCGACACCAATTGTCAACATCTCGTTCACCAATGTAAAGCCCAACTTTTAAATTCGTAGTCTTTTTGATTTCCTTATATTGCTGCCGTGCCAGCTCCACCGTATTGCACATAAAAATAGCACGTTTACCACCATTTTTAATTGATCTACAAGAGATGATATATGTACATATTTGAAGAAGAGTTCAATATTATTCTAAATAAATGAATTGCTCAACCAAAATAATTTTAATATAATATAAATATATAAATATACATATAAATATCGTTCTTTATCAGTCGCGCTTTCGTAAAACAGGTTTCTCTAATTCTCTCTCATATACACTGCCTGCCATTTGAATAAGGAATCACATTTTTTAACTTTAATTTTTTAACTTTATTCAAGTGACACACGAAAAAGTACCACAGAAATACATGTCTTTAAATAAATGCATAATTTTAGTATAACAAAATATGTATATTTTTATTTCTTCAGGAAACTAAAGCCAAAACTTTAAAATTTGGTTGCGAAAAAATTATTTTTTTCTGAACTTTAGTTTTTCTGAACTTTAGTTTTAACTAAAGTTAAAAAAATGTGATTACTTATTCAAGTGGTAGGCAGTGTACATATATGTATTCATTTTAACAAATAAACAGTTAAATAATTAAATTTTCGTTAAGTTTTCCCATTAATTGTATCAGTATGGTGATAAATTTATAATGGAAACCTCCCCCGGAGGTAATTATTACGCGATCTTAGATCCATCGTCAGAAAGGA
This sequence comes from Protocalliphora azurea, assembly GCA_932274085.1. Lineage (NCBI taxonomy): Eukaryota > Metazoa > Arthropoda > Insecta > Diptera > Calliphoridae > Protocalliphora > Protocalliphora azurea. The sequence goes on from OW026521.1 coordinate 45,104,698, forward strand.
AAAAAAAATAATAGCCAATTCAATATTAATAATCCCTCCGACTTTCCAGCAGTAAAGTCCAAATATATAAATAACACCAAAAATCAATGTCACAAATTTATAATTTTAAAAAGTAAAATACCAGAAAAACCAATTCAAAGCTTCAATATCTTTCTAGTTGCCAAAGCTCTAGAAGGAATTTCAAGTGAACCAACTCAAAAAACAACTTACACAAGACACGGAAATCTTCTAATCCTAACAAAAAATGAAACCCAAGCTAACCGCTTCTTGAAGGCAAAAACTTTACCAGGAATTTGTCCCATCGAATGCTTTTACCACCCTTCTCTAAACACTATCAACCCGTTTTTGCTGCAATCCTACACGGTCTCAGCGAAGAAGAAATAAAGGATTGAAGAGTCACAGATTGCAAAAAGATAACAAAATATCATGACAATAAAGTTATTGTCATGATATTTTATATAACAAAGGTTATATTATTCATTTTAACCTTTATGAATTACCCAAAGACATAAACATCGGATTTCTTATTTGTAAAATAGAACCATATATCCCTAATCTATATATCCCTAATAATAATAATAAAGACTATAATAAAATTGATTATGACAGATGCTTTTTTATGTATGCCAGTTTGATATGTCTAATACCTATGGTACAAATGATGTTGATGTGCAATTAAATACCCTTTCTTTATTGTTGAATAAACTACATGATATGATTCCAATGTCCAGAATTAATAGAAGACGTGATGCTTTTGACTTTATGAGGTTAAGTAGTGTTTCACAAGCAAGGTCCTTAAGAGACTTAGCTTTTCAGGCTTATCGGGAAAATCCAAATGACATAAATTGGAAAATATATTGCAAATATAGGAACACAGCTAAGGCAACCACAAGAAAAGAAAGGAGAAAATTTGGGATACGTTTTTTTTCTTTTTTTTTTTTTTTGATAACGTTGATAGTAAAACTTATTTGGAAAAGATTAAGAACACTTGGATGTTCTGGTGGTGATAACTCTTTAGGTGAAATGGATATCGAATCTCTGAATAACAAATTTTTAGATAATTTTGGGAATAGCAGAGTAAATAGTTTTAATTTCTTAGATTTTGATAACAATATAAATTCCTTTTCTTTTCGAAATGTCACTGAAAATGAATTGATTCTTGTTATGCAGCAAATTAAGTCAAATGCTCTTGGTCATGATATGATCCCTATGAAATTTATTAAACTTATTTATGCCTTAATATCGGATATATTGTTGTATGTTATTAATACTATTTTTACTGTTTCATTCTAAATTATTCTAATTGTAGTATTGACAATTTGAGACCAATAAGTATATTACCTTCGTTGTCCAAAATTGTTAAAAACCTAATGAAAATGCCGATTTTATTGTATTTAGATCAGACATCTTTACTACAGCAAAATCAATTTGCGTTTCGTAAGAACCATAATACTACCACACTATTGATCACTATGACTGACTCTATAAGAAAAAATGTAAATGAACATAAGCAATACGTAATGGTTTCGCTGGACTTAAGTAGGACTTAATAAGGTTAATTCTAATATTGGGTCTGTTACTGCAGGTGTGCCGCAAGGCTCAGTCCTGGGTCACTTGCTTTTTATAATTTTTTTCAATGATTGTACTGAATTAATGTGTAATTAATTCTGCCAAGTCATTTGTATTTGCAGATGATGTACATTTATTGTTTTCTGGTGGAAATCTTTTTAGATCATTTGAGACCCCTATTAATGGTCATTTATGTGAAATATCAGATTGGATGTTAGCTAATAATCTTTCCATTAATCCTACTAAGACTAAGGCTATACAATTTTTCTTGGGTAACCATGTGGTATCACAGCCTAATATTTATATTTCTGGTGTATCTATTCAATACATTGATCATTTGAAGTGCCTTGGATTATATTTAGATCAAAAACTGAATTTTGTTCGTCATTTTAGTCATATTTATAGTAAAATTTTCATCATCTTGAGAAGGTTATATTCAATTAGTTCTTATATACCTAAATTTGTTAAAAGACGGATAGCTTATGAACTTCTTATGTCGAATATCAATTATTGTATTGAAATTATTGCGGGTTCTAACAACAATACCCTAACTAGACTTGAGAGAATATTTAATAAAATCTTGAGATTTGTGTATAACTTGAAAATTCGTGATCATGTAACTAGTTCTGCTATTGACTTCCTAGGATGTACCTATGATAAATACTTTGTGTTACGAACTTTATTGTGTTTTTGAAGATCTTAAAATGGAATTATTTAGAAAATTTAGTTTTCTTCATTCATCACGGAGTCTACAAATTGATATACCGCTCATTCGTTATCAAATTTTTTCGTTTTCATTTTTAGTCAGAGTTGCTAGAATAAGGAATAATCCACCTTTAGAGCTCAAATATTTTTCCTGTTCTGTTGCTAATTATAGGAAAAAACTTCTCCTTTTTCTAAATCTTAAGCCGGGACTACATATTTATCTCATTAGTCATATTTTTTCTGTTAAAGATATATTGTTTGTTTGTGGAGAACTTTGTATTTGAACGTTTGTTTAATAAATTGAATATGTAAAAATATGTAAATCTAAGTATTAACCTAAATGTCATAGTTATTTGATAAAATTTATATTTCTTTCTTTTTTTCATTTAGTTGGCCAAAAGTGGCTTTTTGTATTAACCGTTGAATTAAAAATGAAAATAAAAAAATAAATAATCCCATACAATGTAAAATATGTTTCAAACTTGGACACACACATAAGCCACGAAAAAAGTAACAATGGCAACGAAAAAAGTAATATTTGTGCATCTACTGTTCATGATCCTATACCATGTACAAAAATATAATGTATAAACTGTAACTATCCTCACCAATCCACAAACAAAAATTGCCCAATAATTAAGATTAAAAATTAAAACGGTAAAAAATTGTTCCTATAAAGAAGCTTCATTATAACTAACAAGCACACAAACATCATACGAAGTACCTATTGAAACACTTGAATCAGCTAGAGAAGAAAAAACCCTATTGAAACACTTGAATCAGAAAACCACTATGCACAAATACAGAAAGCAACAACGAAGAAAACCCTAACAAAACCTCCAATAATAATACGAAAAGAATCATCAAAAAAAGCAAAACTACAACAAATTTAACAAACATTGATAATATCCTAAACAGAAGTCAGCAAGCCATAAACACTACAAATTATATAAACAATACAATACCCCATCATACAAAATCAAACAAAACAAATACGAACAAATATACAACAAGTAACAACACAACATCACCACCAGGATTTTAAACAGAATAAGCGAAATCGACACAGAAGAACTAAATTTGAATCCATAAAACCAAATAAAAACAAAAACATAATCCTAATTTAAGCAAAATAGAAATTAAAATTTTACCATGGAACATTAACGATTTTAATAACAACCTTCATTATTACAAATTCTAATCCATGCTCATAATCCCATACAACTTAACTACATCTAACTTATCAACAAACTTACGGAATTGCGGTGGCACTAGTTTATTTATAAAAAATAATATAATACACTCATTCACAAACTCTACCAATAACATTTCTGTCCCTGTTGATGCGTTTATTACCTTCAATATTAAAATAATATCGGTGTACCTCAACCCCTCAGAGCTTCTCCCAATCACAGAACTATCAGCACTCTTTGTAAATTACAACCAAAAGACAATCATATTAGGGGATTTTAATGCCCACTCAACACTTTAGTTATTGTTTGATTTTGTTTATTTATTGTTACAAAAATGGGGTAGTGGTCACTACCATGTAGATGAGAATCAATTTTCCGAGATGACTGAGGAGATATGTCTGCCGAAGCGAATGATATTTCAACATGTGTAAATGTTGACTTTGTTGAAAAGTGCGTGGGAGATCCATCGTTGAATAAAATCATATTAGATTGCGTTAACATGTTTTCTATTACTTTACTTCAATATAATATAATATAATATAATATAATATAATATAATATAATATAATATAATATAATATAATATAATATAATATAATATAATATAATATAATTATATAATATTATATTATATTATATTATATTATATAATATAATATAATATAATATAATATAATATAATATAATATAATATAATATAATATAATATAATATAATATAATATAATATAATATAATATAATATAATATAATGTAATCCGTGTGGAGTCTTTACTTATTTACTCCCATCGGACGTGTCCCCAGGTGGCGGATAGGGGGGTTCGGATGTAAGGCTTCTGATCCGATTGTAGCCAATAAACTGGAGATCACTTACCTTTGGTTACAGATCCCCATGTACTGACTATAGTCGGGTCCTACGCATTACATCTAAACCTAGAAACTCATAGAAGTTCTCGCGGACCAAATAAATTAAGTGCACTTTTAAGATCAAGGTGAGAGGTAGTGCTTAAAGAAACTAATCGTTAACAGCTCCCCTCCAACGCCCATGGCACGGGTTGGTTGTAATTTTAAAAGCCTAGTCCGCGCATGCCGTCACTGCGCGAGATGGTCCACTTAGTACGTGCATTTTCGTGGGACCAAGATTAGTGTTAGTAAAAATTTTAATAAAAAGGATGTGGAGAAGAATAGGGCAGTTTCAGTAGGAGTTTCGGACACTGACTCTGACCTTTTAGGAATTCACGAAGATATAATTGCTCAGGAGGGACAATTATTGAGTGAACTGGCCGAAACAGACGACCTCTTGGGCTCACCTGGAGACTCTCTCGGGGGGACGGGCACTACGGAGAAGTTGGAGGATCTCTCTCTTTTTTCTGATGAGGAACATGAAATCACAATGATTTCAGTTCACGCTCAGGAACGGAGTTCTCCAGCATCCGAGGTGTCATCCGCTCGGGATGGTGGACAGGTGGGTTCAAAATTAGTTCGGCAAGACGCGGTAAAACCATGTGTAACAGCCGTCGTCGACAGCCGAACAAAAGAGGAAAAAGCGAAGAATGGCGTCAGATCCTCCTTGATCTTTCTTAATAAGATGGCCAAGAGGGATCTGTCGTCAGTCAGTGGTAGGGATAAATACCTTATCAAGAGGCATAGGAAGAGTGTGATTAGATTTGAAAAAATCTATGGCTCGACCTCAGCTATCTTGGGAATGTCTTATCCCGAAGGACTAAATGCGATATTTGACACCATTCCGGAAAATGCTCTGGAGAGCATAGGAAACGTGTCAGGGGTCGCACTGAAGTCCAAGGATAAAGGCAATGATAGCAGCCGTCCAATTAAACCTATCACATCTTCGGAACGATCGGTTGAAACTGGAAAGCTGGCTATCATTGCTAAAAACGGGGCTGATCGTAAACCATCCGGTAACTCTGGTGAATCAAGCACCAAAGGAGCAAGGTCTGGAGACGACCAACCCTCTACCAGCAAGAAAGGTGCGGCAAACAACACTCAGAGCTCTGTTAAAGGTCTTCAAAAGAAGACGATAAAGAATGCTAGAAGTGTGGCTGGTCATAAGCCATCTGGCTCTCTTAAGGATCACCGTAAGGAGGTCATTAAGAGAGCTAGGTCTGGCGATGACCAACCAGTCCCTACCGCAAAGAAGGTGAGTGACACACCGACTGGATCTCTTAAAGGCACCCAAAAGGAAGTCATTAAGAGAGTTAGATCTGGTGACGACAAGCCTTAGACCTCGAAAAAGGCGAAGGAGTCGATGAAGACGGCATATCTTCAGGCGGCTGTCATAGAACGTGCTGACCCAGATGGGAGGATTAGCACGGATCTATGGAGGTCGATTGAAGATAGGCTCATCGACGAGATCGCCTTAATGAAAGGAAGGCCGGATGAAGTGTCCTTCAAAGGCGCGGACTGGTCAAAGGGTGTCAAAACTGTTAATTGTGGTAATGAGAAATCACTTGAATTTCTCAAGGCCAGAATTGCCAAGTGTGGCAGCCTTTGTCCGAAACTGGAAACTGGATGTGATACTCGCATTGCCCCTGAGACCAGTAGTGACAGTGTGGATTCCACCACCCATAAAACCGGTGGAAACTATACTGACAGTACTGGTCAACCAGAATGAGGGTCTGGATACAAGTCAGTGGAAGTTGTTAGCTTCTCTGACTTGTAAAGAGAACCACGGAAGAGACTTCAGGTTTGCTATAGACCAGGAGTCTCTCAGGAAATTGGAGTCTATGGGGGGAATCGCTAATTTCGGTCTGGGCACTATCAGGTTCCGGTATCCGAAATCTGACAGTACCAACAAAGCTGCAAGTGGTGCAAATTAATTTGCACCACTGTGAAGCAGCCTCTATCGAATTAGCGATGAACCTTATCAACTCCAAAGTGGATGTGGCCTTAATCCAAGAGCCCTGGATCAACAACACCAGGGTACGTGGATTAAGTGTCAAGGGGTATACACTTTTTGTACCATCCACTGGGGATAAGGTAAGAACATGTATACTGGCTAGGAATGAGTTAAATTTTATAAACTTTCATTCTTTCAGCAATGGAGACCTAACGGTCGTGAATAGAGAGGATAGAGACGGGAGGAAACTCGCACTCGCCTCCGTTTATATGCCCTACGATGGGGCCAACCCACCGGGTGATATGGTGTGCAAACTAACAGAGTATGCAAAGAGAAGAGGCATATATTTGGTACTCTGTTGCGATGCTAACGCACATCACCGCCAGTGGGGCAGCGCCGATATCAACGAGAGAGGTGAGTCAGTTTTCAATTTTATAACTACTAACAATCTTTTTATCTGTAACTTGGGTAATGTGCCCACATTCAGAACTAAAGATAGAGAGGCAGTTATAGATATTACACTGACGAACTTTAGGGGCGAATACATTAAGAACTGGAGGGTAGATAGTGAATGTTCCTTTTCGGATCATAGCAGGATATCCTTTAGTTTAGATTTCGCGAGGCCAAGGGGAGAACCATATAGGAACTCCAGGAGAACCGACTGGAACTCCTTTAGGGCCATTATGGATAGGGAACTAAACGCCGCTCCAGGATGGCAATTGTCATCAGAGGGAGTTGAGAGTTTAGTGGAGGACTTCACGGGGAAAGTTAGGAAAAGCTATGAACTAACTTGTCCGGTAATATTTCCGGGAAAGAGAGAACAGCCTAAAGGTGGACCAAGGAACTTAGGAACCAAAGGAATCTGTTCAATAGGGCGAAACTGACACGCAAGTGTGAGGATTGAAACAGCTACAGGGAAAGTTTTAATAGGTATAAGGCGGACATTAAGAGGGCAAAAAGGGACTCATGGAGGAACTACTGTGAGTCCATTGACTCTGTTAATGAGTTATCCAGATTCAGGCGAATTTTATCCAAGGATCCTAATGCTCCTGGATATATTCAGCGTGCGGACGGAGTCTTGCTCTGAGTCCCTGAATTTACTTATGGAAACTCATTTTCCAGGCTGTAGGAACTTAGAGGCAGATGCACAGACGGGACGAATCTCGGGATTCTCGGAATGTGTATCTGATAGGGAACTTAGTGAAGTAGTTGGTGACATAGTCTCGATGGATAAGGTAGCATGGGCGGCAAACACCTTTGAACCTTACAAGTCACCGGGTCCAGACGGTGTTTTTCCAGCCATGCTGCAGAACATCAGTGACACGGCACTAAAACTTCTCACTGAGCTTTTTAGTGTGTGTCTTATTAGAAGATATATTCCAAGCAGGTGGAGAGAGGTTAGGGTAATTTTCATACCTAAGGCGGGTAAGGCTAGCCACTCGAAACCTAAAGATTTTAGACCGATCAGCCTATCGTCTTTTCTTTTGAAGACATTAGAGAGATTGATCGATCTTTATCTGAGGTCGACAATTGACAACCATATCATCAGTGGGGCTCAACACGCTTATCTAAAGGGTAAATCTGTTGAGAGTGCGCTACATGATGTGGTGAGTTACATTGAACGCGGCCTGCAGTATAGGGAGCATACATTGGCAGCGTTCCTTGATATAGAAGGAGCTTTCAATAACATTAAGATTGAGGCTACTAGAGAATCACTAGAATCATTAGGCATTCAAAACTTCCTAATCGAATGGATTATTTTGATGCTCAATAGCCGAGTAATTAATTCGAATTTGGGAGATGCATGCATAAGGAAGATAGTGACTAGAGGAACTCCGCAAGGAGGAGTTCTCTCGCCCTTGCTATGGCTCTTAGCCGTCAATGTCATTCTACGACAATTTGACGCAAGAGGGCGGAAAATCGTTGCCTATGCTGATGACGTGGTTATACTGATCACGGGTAAATTTCTTTCCACGATCAGCGACGTCATGCAGTATGAACTTAACGAACTGTCCTCATGGGCCACTAGTAAGGGTTTAGGGGTCAACCCGGGGAAGACGGAGCTAGTTCTTTTCACCAGAAGGTACAGGATTGAGCAATTTAGGCTACCGGTACTAGGGGGGACTGAACTGAGACTGGCAAGAGGCAAAATATCTTGGTGTGTTCCTTGATAGTAAATTATCGTGGAAGAGGAACACTCAGGAGAGGCTTAAGAGAGGTCTCAACGCCTATTACACATGCAGGAACTCCATAGGTAAGAGTTGGGGACTCAAACCGATGGTAGTAAATTGGATTTACACCTCGGTGGTGAGGCCAATTCTGACGTATGGATGTCTTGTCTGGTGGGAGGCAATGAGAATAGGAAGTCGTAGGAATCTTTTGTCTAAAGCCCAGAGATGTGCTTCAATTGAAATAACAGGTGCCGTAAGAAGCACACCTCAGGCGGCACTTGACGTCATTCTGCATCTCCTACCCATTGAGGAGTTTGTGATGGGAATGGCTGCAAGGAGCCTGCTTAGACTTAGTGAACTAGGACTTACAGGATCAATCAGAATAGGACATTCCAAACTTTTAAACGAGGTCAATCTCGGTGGACATGCCCTGGTTCCTTCTGGATCCGCGGACTATATGTGCACGGAGGCCGATTTCGGGGAAAATCCTATACTGATTATTCCGAGTAGGAACCAATGGTCTGATAGGGAGAAACTATTCAGTGGAGTATCGGTGTTCACTGATGGATCCAAAATGGATACAGGCACTGGTGCAGGTGTGTATCTAGTTGAGGGAAACATCAGAAAGACGTATAGACTCCCGGATAGTTGTAGTGTGTTCCAGGCGGAAATTCTAGGTATTCTTAGGGCCACAGAATTGATTGCAGGGAACATTGAAGTGAATACAGAGGTAACTGTATGTGGATAGCCAGGCGGCGCTGAAGGCCTTGAAAGGACATTTTGTCAAGTCTAGGCTAGTTAGCGACTGTAAGAGGGCTCTTAGGAGATTGATGAGGGATTATCATATCAGACTCTGCTGGGTACCGGGTCATTGCGAGATAAATGGCAATGAGGTAGCTGACGAATTGGCTAGAAATGGCTCAGCTTTGGATAGGACTGCAAGTGAAAGCGTTGTGAGACCACCTCTAGGCTTTTACTTCAGGTTAGTTGGGGAGTGGATTCGGGATAGAACCAATCATGCATGGAATCGTAGAACGGACTGCAGATTATCAAGGTTCCTATGGCCCAAACTTGATAAAGCAGATACAAATCTACTTTTAAGCATGAAAAGGGGAAACCTGAAGACTATGATAGGTGTTCTGACAGGTCATTGTCCCATAGGGGGAATGATAGGGAATTGGGATAGGGGCTCATCCGGTCTTTGCAGAATGTGCGAAGATAATGAGGAGCTGGAGACGGTGGAACATATTATATGTCACTGTCCATGTCTACAACTAGGTAGGCAGAAATGGTTAGGCAGTCGATTCCTTGACGAATTGGACAGTATATCGAGATTAGATCTCGATAGACTGATAGGATTCGTCATGGGAATAGGCTGGCTAAGAGGGGGTCGTTGGCCTAGAGCGAGCGACATGGGGAGGTAGTACTTTTTCTTTTCAAATTCTTTCTATTCTTTTCTATACTTCTCTTGGTCTCAGCTTTTTCTCGGCTCTTTCTCCACTATTTTCTTTCTTGCTCTTTTCTATATCCTATCTGTAGTTTATTTCTATTTTCTTTACGAAGGGACTCACAATGGACCTCATGGTCTCCGAGTGGATGCACAAGAACTCTTCTGAGTGATGTGCAACCCTTCTCTACCTACCTAATATAATGTAATATATAATATAATATAATATAATATAATATAATATAATATAATATAATATAATATAATATAATATAATATAATATAATATAATATAATATAATAAAATATAATAAAATATAATATAATATAATATAATATAATATAATATAAATATAATATAATATAATATAATATAATATAATATAATATAATATAATATAATATAATATAATATATAATATAATATAATATAGCGGAGATCCCAGCGACAGTTTCAGACCTAAGTGACGTCCGATTCAAATAACTGAAGATGAACTGAGATGGTCTCCGAACAGCTTTGCCTCGTTTATATCCCCGGGCCCAGATGGCATTATACCTGCAGAAATACAGTATAATGTTGATATTATAGTTCCATAGTTGATTCGGATATATTCGGCCTGCTTAGCATGCTCTTATATCCCTGACTCATGGACTAGATGTAAAGTGGTCTTTATCCCAGAAGCGGGTAAGACCTCCCATACGAGACCGAAAGACTTCAAACCTATTAGTCTATCGTCCTTCCTCTTGAAAACTTTGGAAAGGCTGATTGACCTGCACCTTCGCAAGACAATCAACCCTAACCATTTGTCAACGTCTCTACATGCCCAAATGAAAGGCAAGGCAGGTGTGACGGCGTTGCATTCGCTTGTAGGGTATATAGAAAATGCTCTCGAGCACAGAATGAGCCTTCAATAATGTGACCCCGGATACTATTAGAATGGCTATGGAAAAACTGATTATACATCAGTCGATTATTGGCATCATATGGAGACTTCTAACCTACAGAGTTATAATCTCCACTATGGGTGCGACTACCATATATACCATAAATAGGGGCACTCCTCAGGGGGGAGTTCTATCTCCACTTCCTTGGAATATCTCACCGCCTTTAAAATGCGCTAGGCCTACTCAGTAAATGGAGTACAATTAGTGGCCTTAGCGTGAATCCTGGAAAGACGGAACTGGTTCTCTTTTCAAGGAGATACAAAATATCTTTCCCACTCCCTTGCCTAAATGGGGTTGAATTAAAGGCGTCAGACAGTGCAAATTATCTGGGTATAATACTGGACTCCAAACTGTCCTGGCTCCAGAACACCCAGGCTAGGGCTTCAAAGGCAAACATTACCCTTTATATGTGTAGGAAGGCCATAGGGAAATCTTGGGGATTAAATCCTAAGAATACAAAATGGCTCTTCGACATTGTAACCAAGCCTATACTTATGTATGGAGCGATAGTATGGTGGAAAGCGATGGAAAAATCCACCTTTTGCGGAATCTTCGGAAAGGTTCTGCATAGTTCAGCGATACTAATTACAGATGCGCTACGTACGACACCATCCAAGGCATCATTTGTTCTGATGAACTGGATGCCAATTGATCTAATGGATGCCATCATGTCAGCGACTAGGCTCAGTACTATAGGTGCAGGGAACGGTAGAAGCTATGGCCATGCTACCATTTTTGGAATCTCGGATGACATCCCTGACAATATTTATTATTGTATTCTTAAACCCTTTCTGGACAGAAGCCTCTGTCCAGTTTCAATCTCAAATCTTCTGAAGGAGCGGTAAATTGGCTAATGCACTATAGAGTATTCGGAGTGGATATTCTAATTTATACCGATAGTCAACCTGCGATTAAGTCTTTTTCGGGTGTCTAATCGACATCCAGGCTGGTACATGAACGCCGGACATCTTTAAATGAGGTGGCGAGACATTCAAACCTAGAATTGGTCTGGGTAAGGGGTCATTCAAGTAATGAATTAGCCAGAACTGGCTCCCTTCTTCAAAGTGAAGAAATGGACCAGTTTTTGGGCGTACCGCTGTCATCTTGGAGATCAATGATACTGCAGTACTTGTCAAGAATAGCTCAACAAAGATGGACGAAAAAGTCCGCATGTTCTATCTCGAGACAGTACGATCGAGTTTCATTCTGGGATTGACAAGGTGTCAGCTACGTACACTTGTAGCCACTATTACAGGGCACTGGTTTGTTGGTGCACACGCTAAGAGACAAGGACTCCCTTTTAACGACTATTGTGGAAGTTGCTTTAAAGAGTAGGAGGAAGAAACAGTATAACATTCTCTCTGTCACTGTCCCGCTCTTGCGAATATAAGGACTGCTGAATTTGGCAGTCCGTCTTTTGTTCGTGCGTCAGGTTAGTTCGATTCGAACCTATTTTCGGGCATGTGAAAACAGATTCACATGATCCATTAAGGTAACACAACGGGACCAATAGGACCCGAGTGAACTGTATAGTTACATTTGCAGCTGCTCTAACCTAACCTAACCTAAATTTAAAGCTTTTATAACATAATATATAAATTGTTTTTGTTTATTAAATATAAATTAAAATAAAAAATACATAAAAATGAATTAAAATAAAAAATAAATTAAAATAAAAAATAAATTAAAAATATGTTAGAAATCGCAGTCGGTGCGTGATTTTTTTTTACAAATTTAAATAAAAATCAGGTTTTTAATATTAGGACAATATTGCGCATAAACTGGTGCTATTTTGAAAGTCTAAAAAGTCATAGTCCTAATGAATATATTAACATTATGTATTCATAAAAAAATGATTTTAAGTTAATTTTGCTCTTGAAAAATTTGTGCAATTAAAGTGAGGAAGAAATGTTCGACAAGTGCGATATTAGAACATAAAGATTTTAATTCAAAATACAAAAATTTAAAGGCAAATACAAGTAAAAGTTCACTTAAAACGCTATTTGTATAATTATATTAAAATTAAATACAAAAAATGTTTTCGACATCGTACTTTATAGCTCGAAAAAACACAGATGTTCAATTAGATTGAGATATGGGGATTACGGTGGGGATTTTATTATTTTTGGGCAATTATGGTGAAGCCAAAATTTTACACGTGTGGCAAAGTCTTTTGGATGATTATTTTACAGTAACTAACTTATTTCGCTCTTCTAGCTAGTGTATTTGGACTGCTTCCATAAGTTTTCAGACTTTATAGAGTATTCTATTGCAAATTTGAATATAAATTGTATATTCTTTTCTTAGATGTAAGACTTATTTATAACAGATATATATATATTCGACATGACGAATGTTTTTGGCGATTTATAAACAAGGTGGCGACTTGTATGACTAATTTTTAGTTTTATTATATAGGCATTTGTGGCAAAAAAAAAACTATTTTCTTACTAGAAATCGACTATTTTTAGTATTTGGCTATCTATCAAAATGAATAGCCTTAATTTATAAATAAAACAGCTTCAAATTAGTTTATGAAAGTTTATCCCCAAAAATATATTTTACAATATTTATGTAGTAAATGTTTGATAATTTGTTTTCCGTCATCTTTCAAATACATTAAGGATATTAATGATTTCGGCCACAATGAAATAAAATTTTAAAGCAAAAAATAATAATAATAAAATTTGTGGTTACGATCTTTTGTATTTTTATGTTATTTTGCATTTGCAGTAAAAAATTAAAAAGTGCGGTTACGGCTTTTGCATTTTAGGTGACGATATGTATTCGAGGAGAATAGTCTAATACCTTAAATAAAGGCTAAAAATTAGTGAAAATTTTTTATTTTTTATTTTTATTTCGACCTAAATATCTCTTAAACTAAAATAGATGACCTACACATGTAAGTGTATTTTTTGTAGAAATTTACAAGGACTATATCTATTCTATCAAATAATCTGAATTTTTGACGATTTTAAAAAAAAAATTGCATACCCGAGATGACCAACCTTGGAGGTACCCTCCTGACCCGTTCACAAGTTACAGAATTATTTCAAAAAAATCGTTTTGGAACCACTATGTGTCTGCTTACCTTATAGTAGTTATTTTCATGGTTCTGAAAAACAACTATAAAATAATGCATATTTGGTTTTTGCACAGAAAAACGGAAAATTTTTTAAGAATTTTTGTGTTGAAAAAAACAGTTATAGGCCAAAGTACGGATGAAGGGTATATAAGATTTGACACAGCCGAATGTAGCACTCTAATTTGTTTAAACTCAGTTTGATTATTTTTAAGAATTTGGATAGAATACCTTGATTTTCTTACCAAAGATCACTTTTACAAGAGCGTTTTTCTCGAGTGTAACCAAAAAACTGGCAGCTGTTCTTTTTAGATTATCATTTAATGAATTCTAATAATGAAAATAAACTAAAAATTAATAAAAATTAACACATTTTCCTTTTTTGCCTCTTTTAGAAAATTAGCATAAAATGCCTTGATTTCCTAACAAACAAACATGTTTGTAAAGGAATGCCTTTTTGTATTTTTTTGTTAAATAGTGGGTGATTTTTTTTATATTAATTTGAGAATTACAAAATAAACCGAATTTCAAACTCATAAACCCGTTTCTTACAAAAGCAGTATTTATAAAGATATTATCACAACAAGGAAATATTGATTGAAACATTTCTCCGTATTATCTGCTCAAGATAAAAGAACAAATAACGAATTTTGCTCCACGGCAACAAAATGCAAACTTATAGTTGATAATGAAGTCTTAATAATGTCGCTCATAAAGAGGTTGTAGGTACTTTATACAAGGCGGATATAGAACCAGTAATAATACCATATGCAATAAATGAAATTAATTCTTCAGAAGCTGAAAATACATTGCAATTATACCACGAGCGTTAGGGACATCAAGATAAACAGAAGGTTATAATAACGGGTCTTAATGAAGAACTAATTAATTGTGACGATATTCAAGATACTAAAAATGTAATTTCAGAAGACAAGGAAATTTTCATTTTAAAAATTACGAGAAACCTATTGATAATTAACATTGCCCGCCGGAAGAAAAACAAAATCAGTCATGTACATCTAGGGAGAGTCAAAGTGCGGTAAGTGAAGATTGTCAGCAAAGCCCACAAGCAGATAATTCAGCGATGATGATTTTTTTGATGAATGCATGAAATACGACAACTTTGAGTGGAAAATTTCAAACGTAAGTGTGACTGAAATAAATAAAAGCGAACATTAAGTGATGATAATAAAGAGCCAATAAGTAAGTAAACATTTAAGAAATCGCACAATTTTAAATATGAAAATCACATTTTTCTTTGGCTTTAAATTAACCAAACTGGTAGTTATTTATCCGTTTCAGACAATTTTAAGAATTTTGGCATCGATTTGTTATAGCATATTTTGGCCATAACGGCATATTTTTATATATTTTAGTCTTAGCATATAATTTTTGTCATATAAAAAGATCCTTTTTTCGGATTTTTCGAATTTTCCATAATGTTACAATTTTTTACAAAAATTTTGGATATTTAAATTTTTTACACATAAATATTTAAAAAAAGAAAAATAAGACCAAAATTATAAAATACAATCCTCTAGCAGTTATACCGAGGATATATTCCAAGGAGGTGGAGAGAGGTTAGGGTAATTTTCATACCTAAGGCGGGTAAGGCTGGCCACTCGAAACCTAAGGATTTTAGACCGATCAGCCTATCGTCTTTTCTTTTGAAGACATTGGAGAGATTGATCGATCTTTATCTGAGGACGACAATGGACAACCATATCATCAGTGGGGCTCAACACGCTTATCTAAGGGGTAAATCTGTTGAGAGTGCGCTACATGATGTGGTGAGTTACATTGAACGCGGCCTGCAGTATAGGGAGTATACATTGGCAGCGTTCCTTGATATAGAAGGAGCTTTCAATAACATTAAGATTGAGGCTATTAGGGAATCACTAGAATCATTAGGCATTCAAAGCTTCCTAATCGAATGGATTATTTTGATGCTGAAAAGCCGAATAATTAATTCGAACTTGGGAGATGCATGCGTAAGGAAGATAGTGACTAGAGGAACTCCGCAAGGAGGAGTTCTCTCGCCCTTACTATGGCTCTTAGCCGTCAATGTCATTCTACGACAATTTGACGCAAGAGGGCGGAAAATCGTTGCCTATGCTGATGACGTGGTTATACTGATCACGGGTAAATTTCTTTCCACGATCAGCGACGTCATGCAGTATGAACTTAACGAACTGTCCTCATGGGCCACTAGTAAGGGTTTAGGGGTCAACCCGGGGAAGACGGAGCTAGTTCTTTTCACCAGAAGGTACAGGATTGAGCAATTTAGGCTACCGGTACTAGGGGGGACTGAACTAGGATTGAAGAAGGAGGCAAAATATCTTGGTGTGTTCCTTGATAGTAAATTATCGTGGAAGAGGAACACTCAGGAGAGGCTTAAGAGAGGTCTCAACGCCTATTACACATGCAGGAACTCCATAGGTAAGAGTTGGGGACTCAAACCGATGGTAGTAAATTGGATTTACACCTCGGTGGTGAGGCCAATTCTGACTGGATAGGAAGTCGTAGGAATCTTTTGTCTAAAGCCCAGAGATGTGCTTCGATTGGCATAACGGGTGCCGTAAGAAGCACACCTCAGGCGGCACTTGACGTCATTCTGCATCTCCTACCCATTGAGGAGTTTGTGATGGGAATGGCTGCAAGGAGCCTGCTTAGACTTAGTGAACTAGGACTTACAGGATCAATCAGAATAGGACATTCCAAACTTTTAAACGAGGTCAATCTCGGTGGACATACCCTGGTTCCTTCTGGATCCACGGACTATATGTGCACGGAGGTCGATTTCGGGGAAAATCCTATACTGATTATTCCGAGTAGGAACCAATGGTCAGGTAGGGAGAAACTATTCAGTGGAGTATCGGTGTTCACTGATGGATCCAAAATGGATACAGGCACTGGTGCGGGTGTGTATCTAGTTGAGGGAAACATCAGGAGGACGTATAGACTCCCGGATAGTTGTAGTGTGTTCCAGGCGAAAATTCTAGGTATTCTTAGGGCCACAGAATTGATTGCAGGGAACATTGAAGTGAATACAGAGGTAACTCTGTATGTGGATAGCCAGGCGGCGCTGAAGGCCTTGAAAGGACATTTTGTCAAGTCTAGGCTAGTTAGCGACTGTAAGAGGGCTCTTAGGAGATTGATGAGGAATTATCGTATCAGACTCTGCTGGGTACCGGGTCATTGCGAGATAAATGGCAATGAGGTAGCTGACGAATTGGCTAGGAACGGCTCAACTTTGGATAGGACTGCAAGTGAAAGCGGTGTGAGACCACCTCTGGGCTTTTACTTCAGGTTAGTTGGGGAGTGGATTCGGGATAGAACCAATCATGCATGGAATTGTAGAACGGACTGCAGATTATCAAGGGTCCTATGGCCCAAACTTGATAAAGCAGATACGAATCTACTTTTGAGCATGAAAAGGGGAAACCTGAAGACTATGATAGGTGTTCTGACAGGTCATTGTCCCATAGGGGGAATGATAGGGAATTGGGATAGGGGCTCCTCCGGTCTTTGCAGAATGTGCGAAGATAATGAGGAGCTGGAGACGGTGGAGCATATTATATGTCACTGTCCATGTCTACAACTGAGTAGACAGAAATGGTTAGGCAGTCGATTCCTTGACGAATTGGACAGTATATCGAGATTAGATCTCGATAGACTGATAGGATTTGTCATGGGAATAGGCTGGCTAAGAGGGGGTCGCTGGCCTAGAGCGAGCGACACGGGGAGGTAGTACTTCTTCTTTTCAAATTCTTGCTATTCTTTTCTATTCTTCTCTTGGTCTCGGCTCTTTCTCCACTATTTTCCTTCTTGCTCCTTTCTATATCCTATCTGTAGTTTATTTCTATCTTCTTCACGAAGGGACTCACAATGGACCTCATGGTCTCCGAGTGGATGCACAAGAACTCTTATGAGTGCTGTGCAACCCTTCTTTACCTACCTACCTACCTATACCGAAGGAAATTATGTTCCGAAAAATTGGAATACAATTCGACCAAGTAAGAATATCTAAAAACGAGAAATTTATGTGAAAAAAATTTAAATATCTAATTTTTTTGTGAAAAATTGCAAAATTTTTGATTCATTTAGACCTGGTTGTTTTCTCAAAAACGTTTGTAAGACCTGTAACACGCTCTAAAAGAAATTTTAAATTATTTAGTGCATTTGATACTTGTGATCACAGCCCATTTAGTTTTATTAAGGGGACGTATTTGAAAAAAATTACCAGCAACCAAAATTTTGAAAAAATCGAGATACGCCTTTTCTATATATGTCTTAGATTATCCAAAAACCGAAAACGAAAACCGGTTTCCGGTTTTTTACTTACCCTGTCGGTTTTGGTTTTTTTAATTTTCGGTTTTATTCAAAACCAGTTTTTTTTAGGCGGTTAACCTTTTTTAACAGCATTTTATTTAATTTTTTATGTCATTTTACACTGAAAGAGTCCAAAAAGGAAATAGAAAATAATAATAAAAATTACATGAGTAAAAGTAGAAGTTTGATGTAACTTGCTAAATACAATAAAAATGACAGACAGCTTAACTACTTGGACAATTTTTTTTATATAGTTAAAATAAATCGAACTATTGAGTGCGCACGACAAAATTAGTGCCTTAAAATTTGTGATTTATAACGTTTGATGTATATTGGAAATGAAATACATTTATCATTATTAACCATGATGTTGTATATCATCACCAAAAATGGAAAAGGCCGTAACCACTCATCAAATGTTGGTTTTTTACTGGATTATAATGTACTGACGACCAAAACTACATCTATACCAAAAATTTCATATTTATATGTTCAAAAATTACATCATTATTAATAAAAATTGAGGGACCGTAACATCAACTTCATAAACGAAACAGTCGCAAAATTTTACTAATTACTAAATTTTAAAGCAAAAAAAAAAAAATAATAATAAAATTTGTGGTTACGATCTTTTGTATTTTTATGTTTTTTGCTTTTGCAGTAAAAAATTAAAAAGTGCGGTTACGGCCTTTTGCATTTTAGGTGACGATATGTATTCAAGGAGAATAGTCAATCAAATTGCTAAAAACTAAAATCAATTAAAAGGTATTTGGGGTATTGGATATTTCAACAAATATTTAAAGGGCACTTAAAACTTAAAAGTACACACATACATTCCAGCTAAAAAGTTGTAGAATACTCAATAAAAGTTTTGCAGAAAACATAATAATAGATAAATTTTTATTTAAGATGTAAAACTTTCTTTCATTAAGAAAAAAAAAAAAAAAACTATTTCTATAATTTTTATAACCACAATTTTACGATAGTTTTTTCGTGCTTACTTCTTATTATTTCAATTACAAAATAAATTTTATTTTATTTCGGAAAGACATATTTTAAAATATCAGGATTAGGAATAAAATATTAAAGAAATAACTAATTAAAGAAATAACTAATTAAATTAATAACAATGTCAATTTCAAATTAAAAAAAAAATAATTTCCTAAATGTTATAATATGAATAGAAAACTTTAATTTTGAAATTATGCAAACCAAAAAAAAAATCACATATAAGCACGTATAAATTAAGGTTTTTGTTATAAAAAAATAACAAAAAATTATATTTTCTTGCTAAAAAGTTAAAATGACTGAAAACCGGTTAACCGATTTTTTTTCCATGGCCCAATCATAAAAAATAGTCCATTTTAGAACCGGTTTTTTTTTTCTAAAATGAAGTTTTTTCGTTCAGACCAAAAACCAGGTTTCTAAAAGTTTTTTTTTTTTTTTTTTTTTTTTTTGATAGTCTAGTATATATGTAATATAATTTCACAAGATTTGCAATTATGTACATCTGTTTTTCATAAGCCAAGTTAATCACACTGGTCGGCAAAAATAAAAATAAAAAAATCCTCCCTTAAAAACGTTATTTGGACTATAGGGATTTTGATGTACTAAACACGAATTTTTTTTAAATTTTTTCCCCCGTCAGGTATAGATTTTTTTATGGGCATTTCTAATATTTAGCCCATAATAAGGCCATTATATTTATTTCACCATAACTCAAGAACGGCGTGAACGATTTATATAAATGATGCACCAAAATATGCGCACTAGAAATGTATTTTTTATGTGCACAATATTTTCAGTTATTTAGAAAATAGTATCCCATACATACCTACAATTGAGTGCAGCTACATTGATGTTGAAAAAATTTGTTTTTTCTTTAAACAAAAATATCTGGAGTAAATGGAATTTGACAAAGCTAAGCTTGAATCTCCTTTCAGATTTTTTTTTTAACAGATCTTGATTTTTTTTTTATGGGCATTTCTAACATTTTCCGCTTAATAAGGCGATTAGATGTGAATAGGTAGGTATTTTACTATAAATCGAAAACGGATTATCCGATTAAGATAACTGAAACCCAATAAGATGCATACAGAAATTATCTTCAAATTATCTGACATTTTTTTTTATCCGATCGACGTTTTCGGGTTAATGACCAAAATTTTTCCAATTTTTTTTGAAGTTTATATTTTTCCGCAACTATATTCCGAATAACGCCGAAAATATTCAGCTGATAAGAAAATAATCTTAGGATAACTTGAAAATAATTCTAATCGGCATCTACTGAAATTTTATTTATCTAAATTGGGCAAACCGTCCTTGAGTTATACAAGTTTGACTGCATAAGGTCATATTTGTCATACACATAAAAAAATCAATGCGTGATAGAAAAAAAAAAGTGAAAACAGCTTCTTATTTTGCATAACAAATCATTTAATTTATTTTATTTTAATCCACTTATTTTTGTTTAAGAAAGAAAGAATTTTTGCACGCAATTATGAATAAAATCAAGATTTGTACATCAATTTTTCGAATTATGGTAAAGGATATCACGACCTGATGGTAAAAAAAAAAAACTGAAAGCAGATTCGTGTTTAGCAGGCCAAATTCAATCTAGTCCACATATTTTTTTTTTTTACAAAAAATTTTGTTTTTGACGAGCAGTTATTCTTGGAAGAAACAAAACAGATTTCATTATTTTCAATGTTTTTAAATACAAAATATTAAACTAAATGCGAAAGTTAATTTTGAATTCATTTATACGATATCTGAACAGACCCTCTTGGAATAACATAAAGGACCTTAAGGACGTTGGAGGTCACCTCTATAAATAACTCCTTGAGAATGGGAGGGGCATTTGTTAGCTTTATAATTTTATTTATACATATGTATGTATGTATGTATGTATATAATTATATGCATTACATATTCATATACATGTGTTAAGTACGTAATATTTCTTTATTTTAAGTTTAAAAAATATTATGTACATACATGTATCAATTATAGAAAACTATAGTTAAAGTGATAATACATATAATTTCATCACAAGAATACTTACTCCTGCATCTGCGAAGAAAAGTGTTTTATCGCTAAAATAGCAATGAATGTTTTTCCTGCTCCAGTTGGTAAATAAACAATGGCATTTCGTTCGCATACATAATTAAGCAATTCCAATTGATATTGTCTTGGTTGAAGCTACAATTTATAAAACTGATCACACAAATAATCTTAATAAATAAGACACAAAACTTACACATTTCTTTTCTTCATCATCACTCATAATAAAGAATGTTTTTGGCTATATGTAAAGCAATTAAAATTCAATACAAAAAAAAAAATTGCAACAGCCTTCTTTAAGTTCCTGATGAAACTGGCACTAAAAACTATACATACTGTTCTAAAAACATCAATTGAAATACTTGGGCAATTATCGAGACTACGTGTACTTTAATAACTGGTTAAACGGGGAAAAACAATTTTAGACGAAAAAAATTCCTTTGTCAGCACAAAAAAAAAATACATTTAACACCAGTCTAATAAGAAGGTGACCTCGTAAGCCCAGCTGATTTACAACTCATTCATGTGCATAACTCGCGAAACTGTCTAATTGGTTTTTATGTAATATTTTTGCCGCGTTTGTTTACTCTTCTTCATCATTTTCTCATACTTTGTTCAAAGCAATTACTATACTTAGTGCCTACTTTAGGCAAATTTTTATCAAAACAAACGTCAAAATCAATGCGAATATATACAAGGTAACCTTAGTTAAACAGCTGATTATTATATTGGTTGTTACAGTTGTCAAACTGCATAAATAAAAAACAATTATGAATACGCCATATTGTTGTTTTTTGCAACTGTTGCCACCTCACACAAATTCGCGTTAAGTTTGACGTTTGTCATGATAAAAAAATCTCTAATGTAGACTCTATGATAAATATACTAAACAAATTTTTATCAAGACAAACGTCAAAATCAATGCAAATCTATCAGCTGTTACAGTGGTTACAGCTGTCAAACTGCATATATAAAAACATTAATTAATTTGCCTTATTGTTGTTTTTGTGCGACGGTTTCCATCTTGCATAAGCTCGCCTTGTTAAAAATTGTCTAATATTGACACTATATTATGTGCAGTGGTTTTACACTAACAGAACGCCAGCAATTGCTTTTGCAGGTGTGTATTCACTTTAAAATTACATTATGAAAATATAAGCGATTGTTGATGTTCGGCCATTTTATCATTACATTATGATTCACCACATCTACTTCATTGTTTACATCCTCGCCAGTATTGCCAATATTTTAATCGACTTAAGGGAACCAAACGAAAAATGATAAAATATTTTACAGATTTTTATTTTCTGTACGTACATTAGAAACCTGTGCCGGCCAATTGAAATTCGGCTAAGCCGAGCCGTCGAAGAATATGCAAAGCCGTTACATTCGTTTTATATACGGCTTACCACAGGTCTACAACTGAAATTAAAGCTGATATAATATGTGAGATAACGCGGAAAAAAGAGAGTAACCATTTCGTTAATATTATGTTAAATCTTAAATAGGGGGTACATGTATTCTAATAAATCCTGTAAGATATCATTATTTTCAATCAGTGACAGAGTAAACATGAACTTTTTATTTAAGAAATTTGCACTTTTTAGCACAATTTTTATAAAAATGTTTTTTAACATGTAAAACTAACACTAAAAAGAAACAATTTTACAAAAAAACATTGTTTTTTAGTAATTTCCAAAATACACATGCACAAACAAACTTTTGTATATGTGTATTTTTTGATAGTTCATCTTATAAGATGGTTGTGTAGAGAAATCTCATCACAACAGTCTCATAATACGTCTTATAATACTAATATTTGAATCTACACGTGAATTAATTCTCTCAGAAAGCGAATTTGATGAGATTTCTCTATACAAGCATCTTATAAGATGAACTGTTAAAAAACTACACTACAAAAAGTATGTTGGTGTATGTTTACGTGTATTTTGGAAATTTCTTAAAAAAACAATGTTTTTTTAATTGTTTTATTTTAATGGTTATTTTACATAAAAAATATTTTTAAAAAAACTGTGCTAAAAAAGTGCGAATTTCTTAATTAAAAAGGACATGTTTACTCTGTGACTGATTAAAAATAATGATATACCATAGGATTTATTCGAATACGTATACCCCTTATTTAAGATTTAACATAATATAGACAAAATGGATACTCTCTTCTGCCGGTGTTATCTCACATATTATATCATCGTTATTCTCAGTTGTAGACCTAGGGTAAGATAGTTGTGTAGGGAAATCTTATCACAATAATCACTTGCAGTGTGACAGGACGTGATAAAATGATGCTGCTAATTTGCGTTTAAAATAAAGCTAAAAAATGCTGCTATTTAAAAATACTAAAAAATAATGCTAAATTAATAAAGTACTTTTCTCAGTGGTATATTTTTAATTTTTCATAACATTGACCTTATGTAATTACAAAATCAGGATTAAATAAACGGAAAAGGAAAAAAATAATATAAAATAAAGAATAAGGAAAAGTCATCCAATTCACATAAAGCCTACAATATTATTCAGTTTGAACGTAGTTATGTACATCACACAGTGAGGCAGAATCGATTTTTTTTTTTTTTTTTTAAATAAATCTTTTAAATAAATCTGTACATAAAATTTCACATAGGCGCCCGATCATAACCTAGATAATACACATTTTAATTGTTACATTTCTTTTGTTCATGCGTTTGATTACCATGTATAGACCTAGATAGATAGATAGATAGAGAAGGTAGATGTGATACCAGACAGTACCACATCTCCACCCAGAGACCGATCCCGGTCCATTGTGAGTCCCTTCAACAGAACAGTTGTGAAATAAGGGTATAGAATGTAGAAATAAGAAATAAGGGTATAGAATATATAAAATTGAAAATACAGAGTACAGAAAAACTAAAGTGAAAGGTAAAAAGAGAACAGAAACGTAACGAATCACAGAGGGGGACCAGCAATGCCACCAATCCCCCTAGGGTTAAACCCTTGATTCTCCCTCAAGCAGCTAATTCCCATGACGAAGCCTATGACGTCAACAAGATCTACACTCCGAACGTCACCTAGCCCGTCGAGGAACTGTCTACCCAGCCACTTCATCCTACGATGCTGTAATCGCGGACAATGGCACACAATGTGTTCAATAGACTCGGTCTCATCGATGTCCTCACACAGTCTGCAAAAATCAGAACTGTTAGCGTCCATTCTAGACCTCATCTTTCCTATCAGACAGTGACCCGTTATGGCCCCTATCATGACCTTTAAACTCTTCCTATTCATGCCCAGGAGAGTGGTAGTGCATGCCTTGTCCAATACCGGCCATATCGCCCTCGACACTTTGCAGTCCTCCCTACTTTCCCAAGCCGAATTGGTTCTGACCAAGATCCAATCATTGATCTTCCCATAGAAGAAACTTAGTGGTGGTTTCACATATGTCTCTCTATCCGAGACGTTCCCTGCCGCACCTTGCCTTGCCAGTTCATCAGCCAATTCATTGCCTGAAATATTGCAATGGCCAGGCACCCAGCAGAGTCTCACCATGTAGTCCTCCATCAACTCTCTTAGTGTCTTCCTACAGGCAGCTACTAGCCTGGATCTCACCAAATGTGTCCCCAAGGCCTTCAGAGCTGCCTGACTATCCACATAGAGAGTGACCTCGGTACCTCTCGCAATGTTTCGCCTGATCATTTCCGCGGCCTTCAGGATGCCGAGAATCTCAGCCTGAAAAACACTGCACTCATCAGGGAGTCTAAAAGAGCCCTTCAAATCCGTGCCCATAATATAGACCCCCGCCCCGGTACCCTCGACCATCTTTGATCCGTCCGTGAACACTGCGCAACCTTCATCCAGTATACAACTTTCGGTTTGAGTCCCCAACTCTTACCTATGGAGTTTCTACAGGTGTAGTAGGCATTGAGGCCACGCTTGAGTCTTTCCTGAACATTCCTCTTCCAGGTCAATTTGCTATCAAGGAACACCCCCAGATATTTCGCTGAGTCTGAAAGCTTCAGTTCAGTCCCACATAGTACCGGTAGTCTGAATTTCTCTACCTTGTACCTCCTAGTAAACAGAACCAACTCTGTCTTTTCCGGGTTCACTCCCAACCCCTTATCATCAGCCCACGAGGACAGCTCACCCAGCGCTGACTGCATGATCTCACTGATTGTGGGAAGAAATTTTCCCTTTACCAGTATGACCACATCATCCGCATAAGCCACGATCTTCCGCCCTCTACTGTCGAATTGACGCAAAATCACATCGACCATTAGCCACAGCAGGGGTGAGAGCACTCCCCCTTGCGGAGTTCCCCTAGTCACTAGTTTTCTTAAGCATACTCCACCCAAGCTTGAATTGATAATCTTGCTGCTCAGCATGAGGATTATCCATTCGATCAAGAAGTCATGTACCTTAAGATTCACCAGCGCCTGCTTGATAGCGTCAATCTCAATATTGTTGAACGCTCCCTCAATATCCAAGAACGCGGCCATGGTGTATTCCTTATACCGAAGTCCTTGTTCTATATAACCCACCACATCACTTAGCGCACTCTCCACAGATTTACCCTTCAGGTAAGCATGTTGAGCACTACTCATGATGCTGGAGCTACCAGACGATCTTAAATATAGATCTATCAGTCTCTCTAAAGTCTTCAAGAGGAAAGACGATAGGCTGATAGGTCTATAATCCTTGGGTTTCGAGTGACAGGTCCTTCCACCTTTCGGTATGAATATAACCCTAACCTCACTCCACCCCCTTGGAATATGTCCATGTATTAGACACCCCTTAAAAATCTCAGCCAGTAGTTTACGGACCACCAACGATGCATTCTGCAACATGGCCGGAAAAATACCATCCGGGCCTGGTGACTTATAAGGCTCGAATGAATTCACCGCCCATGTGACCTTCTCCACCGTTATTAGGTCTCTTACCACTGTTCCAATCATCCCACTGGTGGACTCCGTGAAGAAGTGTTCTACCTCACCTGATTCCTCCACCAATGGATCCCTGCAACCCGGAAAATGGGTTTCCAAAAGTACATTAAGTGACTCAGAACTAGACTCCGTCCATGAACCATCTGATCTCTGGATACTCCCAGGAACACTAGGGTCCTTTGACAGTATCTTCCTGAATCTGGAGAGTTCATTGACCGAGTCAATGGAATCGCTGAATCTAATCCACGAGGCCCTTTTAGCTCTTCTTATGTCCTTTTTGTACTTATTGAAACACACTCTATAGGTGCCCCAATCCTCGTCCCTACCAGATCTATGGGCCTTGTTGTACAGCCTTCCAACTGTGGTCCGTTGAGCCTTCAACTCCTCCGACCACCAGACTGGCTGTTTCCTCTTACCCGGATAGCTCACCGGGCAGTTAAGCTCATAGCTTCTGTTAATGGACCCCGTTACCTTCCCCACTATTTCGTCAAGATTTTCCCTCGACAAGATCTCCAACGGAGTTCCAGTCAATCTTGACCCCAGATCCCGCCCGAAGGCGTCCCAATCTGTCCTCCTAGGATTCCTGAAAGGTTTCCCCTCAGAACCTCGGAAGTTCAGACTAAAGGTTATCCTACCATGGTCAGAGAAAGTACATCCCATGGCCACCCTCCAGTCTTCAACTAGGTCCCTCGAGTTGGTCAGTGTGATGTCTATTACTGAATTCCTATCCTTCGTTCTGAACGTAGGAGTATTACCCCTATTACAGATTAAAAGATCATTTGCAATAATAAAATCAAAAGTTGACTCACCTCTCTTATTAGTATCCCTGCTACCCCATTGACTGTGGTGTGCATTAGCATCGCAACCGAGCAATAGACGTACTCCATTCCGTCTTGCGTACTCGGCTAAGGCCCACACCCTGTCATCTGGTGGTTCCAACTCCTCATAGGGCATGTACACCGAGGCCAAGGCCAGTTTACCGCCTCCCAATGCCTCTCCTTGGACGACCGTTAGATCACCATAACTGAAAGAGTTAAGAAGAATTACCTGAAGATCATTCTTCACCAAAATACAAGTTCTCACCTTATCCTCAGTGGACGGCTTGAACAATTTGTATCCTTTGACCCTTAAACCACAGACCTGGTTATCATTTAGCCAAGGCTCCTGGATTAGGGCCACGTCCACATTGGTCTCACTGAGGTAGGTTATCAATTCGGTCGAGGCCGCTTCACAATGATGCAGATTTATCTGCACCATCCGCAACCTCTTTGGCTTTATCATTTTTCGCGTAGCGAAATTTGATGTAGCCAAGCCCGAACGTAACAACCCCCCCCAATGAGTCCAGTTTCCTAATAGATTCCCGATCCACTGCGAATCGGAAATCTTTACCCTGGTTCTCTTTACAAGTCAATGAAGAAACAAGTTTCCATTGACTTGTATTGATCCCCCTATTTTGTCCTTCCAATATTCCCAGTATGACTTCCACCGGTTTAATGGGTGGTGGAATCCATACCGTGACTATTGGTCGCAGAGGCAATTCCGACGCTGGTATAACCTCCAGTTGCGCATCTGGACAAAGGTTGCCACATCTGTTGATCGCGGCTTTCAGGAATTCAAAAGTTCCTTTGTTACCGCAACCAACAGTCTTGACGCCCCTTGTCCAGTCTGCACCCATGAAGGCTATTTCACCCGGCCTGTGCCTTGCCTGGAAGATTTCGTCCATAAGTCTATCCTCAATCAGCCGCCACATTTCCGTACTGATTCTCCCATCTGGATCAGCACGGTCAATGACTGCTGCTTGAAGAATGTCCGACTTGGACGAATCCTTCCCCTTTTTGGACGATGAAGGTTGCACGTCACCAGATACTACCCGCTTTACTACTCCCTTATGAGAGTTTTTAAGCGGGCCACTTGGTGCATTACCAACCTTCTTCGCAGACGGAATCTGCTGGTCATCCCCCGACCTCACTCTTTTTATGGTTCCCTTAGGGGGACCTTTAAAAGAGTCATGCGGAATATGACCTGCTTTCTTAGAGGTAGAGGGTATCTCATCTCCAGGCAGAGCTCCCCTAATTGACCTCATTTGAGATCCTTTAGCGGGGCTCGCAAGAGCTTGATTTACCTTCTCTACTCTCTTCTCAATGAGTTTTTTCCCACTACCAATCCTTGCTGCCCTGTCGCTTCCCTTGAGAGAAGCTACAGGACTGCTGGATGGCTTGTGAGTATCACACTGTGTGACAGCGTCGACTTTTGGTTCCAAAGTGTTGGTAGACACGGACTCTTTACCCTTGAGAGCAATTTGCGGACCTTCCTCTACCTCCACTTTAAAACCATCGGGATAAGACAATCCCAGGATGTCACCGATGGAGCCATAGGTCCGTTCAAACCTGTAGATGCTCTTTCGGTGTTTCCTGCGAACATGCCTATCCCGCCCGTCTAACAGCGATGGGTCCTTTTTAGCCAACTTATTTAGTGCAGCTATAGAGGCCCTAACACCGTTTTTCGCCTTTTCAAGATTCGTTCGGCTGTCGGTTGCGGCTTGCTCATCCATTGGATATGCTACCGCTACCTGCCGAACAATAGGTTTGGCCGTAGGCCTTGGCATGCCTGATGCCCCCGTCGAGCTCACCTGCTTCCTACCCGGAGTTGACGCAGTGACTGCATTTCCGATTTCTTTGCCCCGGTCAAGAGCAGAGACCACTGTTGTCTCATGCTCTTCATCGGATAAAAGAGACAGGTCCTCCAGTCCCTCCGTCGCTCCAGATCCTACAGGGTCCTCCGCCGAGTCCAGCAGGCTGTCCTCCTCCGTTAGTTGGGTCATCAGTTGTCCGTGTTGAATGAGGATGTCCGTATGCAGTCTCATTAAGTCCATGTCATCGTCCCCATCCTCATCTTTCCCCCCTTTCCCGACGTCGTCCTTGTTTTCCCCTACTTTGACCCTATCCCTAACTCGTAAGTCAGCTTCCGTCCCTTCTACTACCCTAGTGTTGGTTTCTTTGTCCGTTGTCCCATTGTCCTGTTCAATACTTAACCTATCAGTTTCCATTTTCCTTTTTCTATTTTGGTCCCACGAGTATGCCCGTAAAAAATAGACCATCTCGCGCAGTGACGGCATACGCGGACTAGGCTGTAATACAACTGACCCTTGCCATCAGCATCAGAGGGGAGCTGTTCACTATTAGTTTCTTTTAGCACTAACTAATCATTCAGATCCTCGGCACTGCTACCAACCACCTTGATCTTAAAAGTGCATAAGACCCATTTATTTGGTCCACGGAAAACGCATGACCCAAGACCGTAGCCAGTGTCAGAGATGTATTCACTTCAGCGGAAACACCAAATAGAATACATCAATGCATCGCATCCAGTCCAGCAAGCCTACCGTTTTCAGGACTGGGTGTGATACAAAGGATGCATTAATGTCGGCAAGGGAAGAGAACTCCAGCACCGTACATTAGTGCCTCCAGTGTCTCTCGCCCAATCCCCCCTATCCGCCACCTGGGGACGCGTCCGATGGAAGTAAACAGGTAAAGACTCCACACGGAATGTATAGACCTATCTACAAAGCCCTTGACATCTTGCCAACTTTTCTTCATTCTATGCGTGGTCAGTTCTGTTCATGATCCACTACTTCAATACCTTCAAGTTTTTGTTAAAATAACAATACGTATTTGCTTAAAAACTAAATGATAAAGAAACAAGTAAACATACCTATATTTCAAAACATGGGAAAAATGTATTTAATATTTTTAAACCGTACATAATATTAAGTATTACATTACTTTGATTTAATAGTTTCTAATTTTCCTTTTTATTAAGTTCACGAAGCGCTTATTGTCCTTGTCCTTTGTTTTAATTTAATGAGTTTTTGCTGATGCTGATACTGAAATTACTACTACTTTTGTTAATATCTATATTTTGCAAACAATAGCATTAAATTTTATTTTCAATATTTAAATTTAGTCCTGATTTTGAAAAATGCTAAATATATTATAAAAACTGCTAAATAATATGCCAAATGCTACATGAAAAATTCTCAGAAAGCGAATTTGACACTCTTTGACAGAAAAATTTTACGTATCCTGCTACTTGGAGATGGGCTATGCGAAAATAGTAATAAAAAGTTCTTATATTTATCTTTCAGCTGGATAACAGCCGATTTTGAGCCGCCGGCATTGTTAGAATTGTTCGGCGCAGGTCTGTGCCATAATTGAATAAAATGTTATTGAAATAACAATAAAATAATAGAAGAAGATACACATGAATAAAAACAGAAACTCGTAAATAGGTTTTCGTTTAAATAACAAAAATTAAATAAATTATTTGAGAATTTAATTCAATTAAATTCTTATTAAAAATAGTAAGTGAATCATCTAGGAAACAAAGTAAAACAACGAAATAAGTAGAGTGGAAAACTAGTTAAAAGATAGTAAAAAAAATACACCAACACAGTTGAAGACAGCAATTAACACAAAGGTAGGGCTAAACATTATGGTCGGTATATTGGACACCTGTTTGCGTTACCCTTTGGGAACACGCATAAAAATCGGAGACAATTATGGCACCGTACGTTATGTGGGAGAAGTAAGCATAAATATTGATTAAAGTATAAAATTGTTAAAATTGGAGCTTAACTACTTTTGATTTTATCATAGGTAACTGGTTATCAAGGAACTTGGTTGGGCATTGAATGGGATGATCCTAAGAGGGGCAAACATAATGGTACCGTAGATGGAAAACACTATTTCTATAGCATGCACCCAACTGCTGGCAGTTTTATACGTGCCGGAAAAGTTGGACCATGTGAATCATTAGAAGATGCTGCTCGAGAACGTTACTTGGGCTATACCGATAACGCTGTAGATAAACAGTTGATGCGTGAAACTCAGGCATCTATACAGGCGCCTTTGTTTGAAATTGTAGGCATGGACAAATTGGCACGCAAACAAAGTAAATTTGAGCAGTTAAGCGAAATCAGTGTTGATAACTGTCCCATTAACTCAGCAGGGTACTTAAAGGAGTTTACCACATTAAATACATTAAACTTGAGTCATACCTTAATTTGGAATTGGGAAATCATAGCGGACGTATGTCTACAAGTGCCTACTTTGAGAGATATAAATTTAAGGTTAGTCCTAGAAAATGTTGTTTTTATCCTTGGTGTGAATCATTTTTTTTTCTATTTTTAGTGGCAACCGTTTGGTGTTACCAAGCGATTCCCAAGTGTTGGAATTATCTAAAGCCTTTAACAACTTGAAATTTATTAATTTACGTAACTGTGGCTACACAGATTGGTCCCATATCATACAAACAGCACGATTGTGGCCTATGGTAGAATCGTTGGGCTTACAGGAGAATCCAATAAGTGAACTGAGCATTGTTAACACTAAGGAGATTTTCAAGAATTTAAAGTAAGTTTTATGTGTGGTGAGTCTTTTTTATGCACCGCATATCTTATAATTTCTATCTGCTGTCTGTGGACAAAATGATATTGGATATGTCTGCATTCAGAAAAATGTCAAAGACGAAGTAGTCGTCACGGAGGATCTTTTCCACTTTTGACCGTATTTCAGCGTTCGTTTACGCTGAATCGATTTTATAGAATTATTTCCGATTTTAATTTCACTAGTTTTGTTGTTTATAGTCGTAACCTTTTGTTTTATTATTATTCAGCTAAAAAATATTCAAGGATGTCAAAATGCATCTATCATATCTACCAGCCTAAAAAATAAATTATTTTCTATTTTGGAATAGAATTTGTCGCTTTCTAAGTCCTTTCTATTGCAATACTCACATTAGGCTTTACAGTTAAAGCTACTTCAATATATATTTACCAAATTTTTAATATATTTATTAAAATTTTTATGAAACTAGACTTACTTTTTTGATGTGATTTTTTTTATATATAGAGAATTGGATTTACATCAAACCAAAATAATGGATTTTGACCAAGTGTGTAAATTGGGTAATATAAAAACATTGGTTTCGTTAAATCTTATGGAAAATGGCATTGAAGAAATAAAATTACCCGACTGTGAACCAAATGTTAAATTAGATATATTTATTTCCTTGGAACAGTTAAATCTTCTTTATAATCCCATATGGAATGAAGCCGATGCATTCAATGAGCTGGATAAGTTACCGAGATTAAAAATGTTGTATAAAACACCACATTTAAAATCCGATTTTGATGAAATGTTTGCTAAAGCTGTTGCTTCGATCTCAAATTTACAAATTTTAAATAAAATTAATTTAACGCCCGAAGAAAGGCGTGGAGCTGAATATGATATATGGAAAAAATACGCTGTAGAATGGATGCAAGCTTCAAAATCTCCTGAAACTTTGAAAGAATTTTATAAAAAACATCGCACTTATGCTACAATTGTAAGAAGTAAGTAGTAGTAAATATTAGAAGTTAAGACTTCAACAAATCATTTAATTTTATTTTAGAATATGGATCTCCAGCTGAGTTTATACCAAATAACAATAAGAAAATCTCAAATTTAATTAAAATACGTATTTTGAACACACAAACTGGAGAAGTGTGGGAAAAGAAATGTCCTCGAATGATCACAGTACAAACATTACTTGGTCTTATTGTAAAACATTTTCATATGGATTCCACAAATTATTCGCCACAATTGTGTTACATTGACCATAAATATCCTGATTTAATAGTACCTTTAGATAATTTATCCAAAACTCTGGATTTCTATTCATTACAAGAAAATGATACTGTTCAGGTTAAATGGTAAAATGCAACAAACTCGAATCAAAGGGAACAACAGTGTTTGAGGAATTTTCATTTGAATCTTACTTTTTCTTTTAATTTGTTTCCCTCCAAATTGTTAAATGTATTATTTAAAATTATAGAAAATAATTTAATTATTACATTACCTTCTATTGTATTTTTATTCTTTTTATCTATATTATATTTAATATACTTTTTTTTATGAAAATTTATAAATTATTTTGCAAATTACTGATTATTGAAAACTTAACAAAATATATCCAAATTTATGTTTTATGGAATAAATATGTAATTATAAATGATTATTAAAATGTGTTAAAAATTTGGATTATTTTCATCTAATTTTCGAATAAAATTCCCTTTGGAATGAAGAAAGCTCGAAGTGGCGCAAGAGCTTCCCTTATCTATCTGCAAAAGATAGCTAAGAGGACTCCTTGCCACTTGCAGGCAAGGATAAGTACCTTGTCAGAAAGCACATACTCTCTGAGAATGACTTATCCTGAAGGATTGTGTGAGATTGTGGACAGCACTCCGGAGGTGTCTCATGAGAGTACAGAAGGAAAGTCAACATCCTCAACGATCCGTGCCGGAGCGCAAAATAAGGGTAGTGGCGAACTAGCCAAATCTGTAAATCTTCTGGACCAGCAGATAAAGACTGGCAAGACAAAGACTACCGGTGGTAAGGCTGTTCATGTATCATCTAGCAAATCTGGCAATTCGCAAAATATTATCAGAGGTGCCAGGCCTGGAGCCCTGAACATCGAAAAAGGCGAAGGAATCAGTGTTCCAAAACTGTACTCAAGCTGCTGTCATTGACAAATTTGATCCAGATGGTAGGATCAGCGATGAGCATTGGCGACAAATTGAACACAAGCTCATTGAAGAGATCGCCCTCGTAAGAGGAAGGCTTATTACTGCGGTAATAAGAAATCTTTTGAATTTCTTAAAATCGCAGTTGCTAAGTTCGATACTATTTATCCAGGGACGAAACTTGGGATTATACTGACGTCTGAGTTGCCTCTGAGTTCAATAGTGACGGCACGGTTTCCTCCACCCATTCCAGAGGTTGAAACCATTCTGACAGTATTGGAAAATCAGAATGTAGGTCTTGTTACAGGTCAATGGAAGATTGTGAACTCTATGACCTGTAAGGAGAATCAAGGCAGAGACTTCAGATTCACAGTGGATCAGGAGTCTCAGAAGAAACTGGAGTCACTGGGGTGAGTTGTCAATTTTGGTTTTAGGATAATTAGGTTTAGGTATGCTAGATCTGATAAACCCAAAGAAGCTATCAGTAGTGCTAATTAATTTGCATCACTGTGAAGCAGCCTCAACCGAATTGACAAAACTCCTCATTGACTCCAAAGTGGACGTGCCCTTATCCAGGAACCATGGATTAACAACACCAGGGTATGTGGTTAAGGATCACGGAGTATAACTTGTTCATACCGTCCACATTGGAGAAAGTACGACATGTATTTTAACCAAGAATGATTTCAACATTAATCTTCTTCATTCTTTTAGCAACGGGGACCTTACAGCTGTCTAATGGGAAGTCACGCATCGCTCTGCAGCATTTGGCGGAGCATAGCAGGAGAAGAGGAGGTCTTAGGATGTGATGTGAATGCTCACCACTACCAATGGGGAAGCAGGAACATCAACAAGAGCAGAGAGTTGGTATTTGAATTTATAACTAGTTGTAATCTTCATATCTGCAATAAGGGTAATGATTCTACATTCAGAACGAAAGATACAGAAACAGTTATAGATGTAACGCTAGCAAACCAAGGGAGTGAATTTGACAAGGACTGGGGTGTGGCTATTGATTATTCTTTTTCGGACCATAGCATGATATCCTTCAGTCTTGACTTTATGAAACCAAAAGGAAGGCCCTATAGAAACTCCAGAAGCACGGATTAGAAGTCCTTCTATAAGTTATTTAATAGGGATTCGAGGGATACTGACATCTGAAGGTCTCGAGGAAGTCGTGAATAATTTCACGGATGTAATTAAGAATAGCTTTGAGCTCAGTTGCACGGTGGTTTATCCTGGCAAACGGAGGCAGCTTAATTAAGTATAAGAGGGACATAAGACGGGCGAAACGAACATCATGGATGAATTTTTGTGAATCCGTGGACTCTGTTAATGGTTGTCTAGATTTAGACGAGTATTATCCAAGGACCTGTGATACCTGGTTTTATACAGATACAGAGTCTGGCTCAGAGCCCCTCAGCTTACTGATGGCGACTCACTTCCCTGGCTGTAAGGATATAGAATCTGATGGGAGTACAGGTAGTGTCGGTGATAACCTACAGTCCAGATCAGAAGATTGTGATATCGATGCGATAGAGGAGATAACCACTGGAGACAAGGTAAGATGGGCGGTAAACTCATTTAGGCCATATAAGTCACCGGACCCGGACGGATTTTTCCAGCCATGTTACACTACACGTGAAGGTATTTAGGGAATGAATTTTGGAAATTACTTGAAAAATAATGTTTTTTTTTTCCAAATTGTTTTGTTTCAATGGTTACTTTACATTAAAAATTATTTTTATAAAATTTGTGATAAAAAGTGTGAATTTCTTAAATGAAAAGTACATTTTTATTCTGTGTAAATAAAAACGAAAATATCTTAGAAGATTTATTAAAATACATGTACCCCTAATTTAATATTTAACATAATATAAAAAATAGTTACTCTCTTCTGCCGGTGTTATCTCACATATTATATCAGCGTTAATTTTATTGACTATTGAAACCTCTATAAAATAATTAATTAATTACATTGTTATAATGATTTACTTAAAAGTATTACAACAAATAACATCTAAATAATTAAATAAGGAAACTACTAATATCACAGTAGTGTCTAAAAAATATTGTACCTACTTAAACGTTATAAGAAATTTTAAAAACAACCATCAATTATTATTCTTTAAGTAAAAAAGAGTCTTAGTGATTGTTTAGCAAATTTCTTATTATTTCATATGTAGACGTTCTGCATTTTTCATTAAATGACAGAGTCAGTTTCCTTGCAAATGAACTAAATATTTTATGGTTAAAGTATCTATGCAGTAGATCAGTAGAATATCTGGTGTGCAGGTTATGAATTATTTTAAGATTTTTATTTTGTATTATATGTAAATTTCTTGTGTAAGTTTTAGCAGCTTTATTAAATTAGAATTGGCATCCGTAGGTCAAAATTGGTCAAAACACATTTTGTAAATATGGATCTTGTTTTTTAAGTTAAATTTATATCTTCTGTTGAGCAAGAGGTAAAGTGAACGGCCGCATTTGATTGCTTTATCACAAATATGCTGTATGTATTGTTTAAATATAGTTTTTTTTTCTAAGATAATTCCTAGATATTTGATACAATCCTGCAGAGGGATAAAACTCCCCTAGAATATAAATGTTTTATAGGAATACGTTTCTATGATCTACTATATGGAAATATAAAAGCTTGTACTTTACTAACATTAACTTTTATTTTCCATTTATCAAAGTATTTATGGGCAGATTTAAAACTATCTTCCACTTCTTTGACACCTTACCGCTGCAGTGAAAGCACTGTCGTCAGCGTAAAAAGCTACTTCTTGATTCTTGCGAACAATAAAATCGGAAATATATGTTGAATAAAGAGTGGGTGGTAATACCGATTCTTGCGGTAGCCCCGCAGGGATTTGTTCATCAATAGATAGCGTGCTATCTATAGATATAGATGAGCGTTAATCTAAAAACCAGGCCTTCATGCCATATTGAATCGAAGGCTTTTTCAATGTCAAGAAAAACAACTCCGGTGCTCTTAGGATTCTTTTGTTTGTTTCAATAAAATTGCCGAAACAGAAGACCTCTTGGGCTCACTTGGAGACTCTCTCGGGGAGGAACACGAAATCACTATGATTTCAGTTCACGCTCAGGAATAAGATCCTCCAGCATCCGCAGATTCATCCGCACGGGATGGTGGACAGGTGGGTTCAAAATTAGTTCGGCAAGAGGCGATAAAACCAAGTGTAACTGCCGTCGTCGAGAGCCGAACAAAAGAAGGAAAAGCAAAGTATGGCGTCAGAGCCTCCTTGATCTATCTAAATAAGATGGCCAAGAGGGATCTGTCGTCAGTCAGTGGTAGGGATAAATACCTTATCAAGAGGCATAGGAAAAGTGTAATTAGATTTGAAAAAATCTATGGCTCGACCTCCGTTATCTTAGGAATGTCTTATCCAGAGGGACTAAATGCGATATTTGACACCGTTCCGGAAAGTGCTCGGGAGAGTATAGGAGCCGTGTCAGGGGTCGCACTGAAGTCCAAGAATAATGACAATGACAGCAGCCGACCAAATAAACCTATTACATCATTGCCAAACAGAGGGCTGATCGTAAACCATCCGGCAACTATGGTGAATCAATCACTAAAGGAGCCAGGCGTGGAGATGACCAACACTCTACAAGCAAGAAAGGTGCGGCAAACAACACCCCCAGCTCTCTTAAAGGTCTTCAAAAGAAGATGATAAAGAATGCTGGAAGTGGTTCTGGTCATAAGCCATCCGGCTCCCTTAAGGATCCCCGTAA
The DNA here is from genome assembly GCA_932274085.1 of Protocalliphora azurea. Classification (NCBI taxonomy): domain Eukaryota; kingdom Metazoa; phylum Arthropoda; class Insecta; order Diptera; family Calliphoridae; genus Protocalliphora; species Protocalliphora azurea. Next base: position 45,142,321 of record OW026521.1, read on the forward strand.
GGAGGTTGTTAAGAGAGCTAGGTCTGGCGATGACCAACCAGTCTCTACCGCTAAGAAGGCGATTCACACACCGGCTGGATCTCTTAAGGGCCCCTAAAAGGAAGTCATTAAGAGAGCTAGATCTGGTGACGACAAACCTTCTACCTCGAAAAAAGCGAAAGAATCGACAAAGCCGGCATATCTTCAGGCGGCTGTCATAGATCGTGCTGACCCAGATGGGAGGATTAGCACGGATCTATGGAGGTCGATTGAAGATAGGCTCATCAACGATATCGCCTTAATGAAGGGAAGACCGGATGAAGTGTCCTTCAAAGGCGCGGACTGGTCAAAGGGAGTCAAAACTGTCAATTGTGGTAATGAGAAATCGCTTGTATTTCTCAAGGCCACGATTGCCAACTGTGGCAACCTTTGTCCAGACGCGAAACTGGATGTGATACTCGCATCTGAGTTGCCCCTGAGGCCGGTAGTGACAGTGTGGATGCCACCACCCATAAATCTACTGACAGTGTTGGTCAACCAGAACGAGGGTCTGGATACAAGTCAGTGGAAGTTGTTAGCTTCTCTGACTTGTAAAGAGAACCTCGGAAGGGACTTCAGGTTTGCTAAAGACTGGGAGTCTCTCAAGAAATTGGAGTCTATGGGGGGAATTGCTATCAGGTTCCGGTATCCGAAATCTGACAGTACCAACAAGTCTGCAAGTGGTGCAAATTAGCTTGCATCACTGTGAAGCAGCCTCAATCGAATTAGCAATGACTCCAAAGTGGATGTGGCCTTAATCAACAACACCAGGGTATGTGGATTAAGTGTCAAAGGGTATACACTTTTTGTACCATCCTAGCAGTGTATACTGGCTAGGAATGAGTTGTATTTTATAAAATTTCATTCTTTCAGCAATGGAGACCTAACGGTCGTGAAAAGAGAGGATAAAGACGGGAGGAAACTCGTACTCGCCTCCGTTTATATGGTGTGCAAACTAACGGAGTACGCAAAGAGAAGAGGCGTATATTTAGTACTCTGTTGCGATGCTAACGCACATCACTGTCAGTGGGGCAGCGCTGATATCAATGAGAGAGGTGAATCAGTTTTTAATTTTATATCTACTAACAATCTTTTTATCTGTAACTTGGGCAATATGCCCACATTCAGAACTAAGGATAGAGAGGCAGTTATAGATATAACACTGACAAACTTTAGGAGCGATTACGTTACGAACTGGAGGGTAGATAGTGAATGTTCCTTTTCGTATTATAACAGGATATCCTTTAGTTTAAATTTCGCGAGGGCAAAGGGAGAACCATATAGGAACTACAGGAGAACCGACTGGAACTCCTTTAGGGCCATTATGGATAGGGAACTAAACGCCGATCCAGGTTCGCAATTGTCATCAGAGGGAGTTGAGAGTTTAGTGGAGGATTTTACGGGGAAAGTTAGGAACAGTTATGAACTAACTTTTCCGGCAATGTTTACTCTGTGACTGATTATGATAATGATATCTTATAGGATTTATTAGAATACGTTTATCCCTTATTTAAGATTTAACATAATATAAAAAAAGTAGTTACTCTCTTCTGTCGGCGTTATCTCATATTTTATATCAGCGTTATTCTCAGTTGTAGACCTGGGATAAAGATTTACTCATAAAAATGGTGAATATAAAATTTTCCTTTTATTAATTAAACTTCTATACTTTTGTTCAAAGTCTTCGCTCGTATTTCGGTCTTACAAATCCCCGTCTAACAAATTTTGGACTGAAAGCATAGATTCACAAGTGTTGATCTTAAGTCTGTTGGACAATTTGTTTTTCATTAGTGATAATTTAGAAAAAATATTTATATTCATCAAATCTATTTTTCAATTTTCTCAATCCGGTCCAAATAGACTCGGCATTTGACGTTTTAAATAGTTGTTCATAAACTTTATCATTAGTTTTAGTTTTTAATAGTTTCAGTTTATTTATAAATCCTTCACTATACTGTGAAACAATCGCAAAATCATTAACTTCTTCATTGGAATTAATATATAATGGGCCAAGATATTTCAAACAATTTTTTTTCGCATTTACCACATAGTTTAAAAAAAGGTGCCATTTAGTTATGTTTTTAAAAACGGGATCAAAAAAGTAGTAAAGCGGTTTAAAAAGAGGCAATTGGCGATTAAAGTCTCCAAAAGGTAACGTTGTTTGTCAGTACTATTGCAGCGTTAAAACAAAATTGTCAGCGCTTGTGCTCAGACAACTTTGTCTTGACGTTGTTTATTAAAGGACGCAATTTTTACTGCTGTTGGTACTTTTTACATGGTTTATTATAACAATCCGTTTTCCCTATAATTGATAGAGAAAAATATTTCTCTTGTATAGACTCGGTGTTATCAAGCAACGTCAAAATAAAGTTGTCAGCACTTGAGCTCTGACAACTTTGTCTTGACGATGTAAAAATACCGGTGTTACGTTTGTCTTGATAAAAATTTGTCTAGTATAGACTCGAGGAACATCATATGTTTAAACTGTTATAACCCATGTTTTGTTGTACTTATGCCGAAATAAATTTTAAAAATTAATAATTAAAAAAGTATTCGAAAATAATGTCAGACTCTGATCAAGACCCAGTAGAGGTAATGCTAAAGAAAACTGGTTGCATTGAATTACATTACAAAGTACAAGAGTGTATAGCAGAAACCGGTGATTGGCGCAGCTGCCAGGACAAGGTGAAAGAATTTAAGGCCTGCATGCAAAATTATGTAGATGCCCAGAGTAAAAAATACGCTCATTTAAAGTAAATCAATAAATATAAATTCCACCATAATAAGATGACGAAATTTGTACAAACTGCTTTAAAAATTGTGAAATCAATATCTTGTCCTTCCACTAAATTGGCATTAATAGTACGAACCGATTTGAAAATGTCTAAAGGTAAAACTGCCGCCCAATGTGCTCATGCTGCTGTACTATGTGTTCAAGAAGCTCAATGTAGTAAGAATGGTCAGAGGCAACAACTTTTAGAAACTTGGCTGATAAAAGGTCAACCAAAAATTGTTTTAAAAGTTGATGGAGGTTACGATGATCTAATTAAGCTGCAAAAAGAAGCTACCGAATTTGGAGTGATATCGGCATTAGTGCAAGATGCTGGACGCACGCAATTGGCAGCCGGAACTGCTACTGTTTTGGGCCTAGGACCCGATGCAGTAGATAGAATTGATAAATTGGTGGGGCATTTGAAATTATTATGATGCTTAAAAATTATAAACTTTTGTAAATATTTTATTACTTTGCCTTAATAAATAACTGTTATAATTTGATTTTATTTTATTATTTAATTATATGAAATTTAAATTGTTTCCTTTAAAGTTTCCACGAATTTTGTTTTCAGTAAAATAAAAATACAATATTTAATATATATTTCGATTATAATTTTATGCTACCAACTAGTTTTCCTTAGACTCTTGAGGTTTTACTTTGGGTCTGGTGGCAATTGTAAATGATATGGGTTTACCAAAAGTTTCCACCAAATCTGATGTAACACGCTCAGTGATTTGCCTTAATCTGCCATTCGATTCGCCGCAAATTAGACGTTCAATACGTTTGCTAGGACATATAACCTCCACCGAAGCATATATAACATCTAAAGTATTTTCAACAAATTATTAATACTAGTATCAACATAATTTCCTATTCACTTAACTGTTGTCTACACTATAATATTCCATGGATGCTTTCAAATTATAGGGTATCTCTTGAGGCAGGTAGTCCAAGAGGCGGGCTCTTACACTTGCTACTATAAGATTTTCAGGCGTTTCGTCGGTAAAAGTTTCACTTGAATATTGCCAAGGTTTAGTTTTAGCTGCTTCAATTAAATAATCCTGGAGATAAAAAAATTTTTTAATTTAAACCATTATAGAAATTTAAAAACTACAATTATTTGTGTATTACTAACGAGAATATCATTTAAGCCATTGCCAGTTATAGATGATACCAAAAATACCTCACTGAAATTACTCCAACTGCCTTCGGTTTTATCTAATTCTCCAAATTCTACTATAGAATCTTTAGTGTTTGTGGTTGCATCTTCATTCTCTTGGTCTTCATATAAACGTTTTTTGTTACATTTAGTTTGTTTCTTTAAGCCTGTTAATGTATTATTGGTTAGCATACGTATCAGCTCTAAAGTAATGCGTTTCGATTTTAAGGCATCAATTTTATTTAGTATCAATATACTGGGTAATTGAGGATATGCTTTCAAACTATCAATTACCGTGGGATGTAGTTGTTTGCGAGTCCATGAATTTGAAGCATCATGCATAACGGCAATCATATCAGCATGTTGAATTGCATGACGATAGGAACTTTTAAAAGATTGTTCCAATTTATATTTTTTAACCTCTCTTTGTGTTACTAAACCGGGAGTATCGTAAAATATCAATTGAGTTTGACCCGTGGTGTAAATGGCTTTGTTAGCTTTTCTAGTGGTATGTACCTTGCTGGATGTTGGACAAACCTGAGTCCAAACCCATGTATAGAAGTTTTAATTAAATGAACCAAAACAACAGTGTATCATTATGCAATTCAGTACTTACTCTGTGATTTATTAAGTTATTTATAAATGTACTTTTACCAGCATTTGGAACACCAATAACGGCAATATTTAAGGTTTTTTGTTGTCCCGACCGCTGCTCTCTGAACTTCTCTTTGGCAATATTTTGCTGTTGGTTTTCTTCATGTTTATTCAGAGCAATACAATAATTCCTTTGAAGCAATAAATACAAAATATTTGAATTATTTAGTTGTTTATAAGATTTGCTTAAACTTAACATATTATTTAATAACAATTTCATTTTGACAACGAAGATTGCATGCGAATTCGGTTTATTTGCAAATACTCTACGGCTGTTCTATTCAGCGTTGTAAATTTTGTTTGAGCTTCTGTCACCATATTACTAATCAGAAATCGCCAAATTTAAATTTTATTTGCTTTTCTTTACATAGTGTCTACATTAGAGATTTTTTTTATCAAGACAAACGTCAAACTTAACGCGAATTTATGGAAGGTGGCAACAGTTGCACAAAAACAACAATATGGCGTATTCATTATTGTTTTTCATATATGCAGTTTGACAACTGTAACAACAAAAATAATAATAAACTGTTTAACTAAGGTTACCTTGTATATATTCGCACTGATTTTGATGCTTGTTTTGATATAAATTTGCCTAATGTAGACACTAGGTTATAGATTAGTATAAATTACATTACTTTTTATTTGCACTTCAATCAATTTCCTTTGTAGGTATGCAGGTTTGGGTAGGTAAATTTGCCTAAATAGTCAATATTGACAAATAAATTTTCCAAAAAAATCGAAAAAACTTATAAACAAATTTCCACCAATAAATTTTTTAGTTAAATAATTTACATCATTTTTATAGTTAATGCAAATACGTAACATTAAGTTTTTATTTCTTCAAAGGTATGAAAGTAAGATAAATAAAGTTTCGTTGCTTCAATTATTGATACACTTTTATTCAACTTTTAAAGAACTAATTATAATATATAATTATTGAACGCTTCTAAATTGCTTCTAATTGTAAGAACAATAATAGAGTATTAATTGCTCAAACGTTACTCTCTCAGCCAGTTCGTACAATAATAGCTGTGTTTTGCTGCTAACGTTCATAGGTAATTTCATATAAAAGTTAAATTTATATACTTTAGGAGCTAACGTGTGGAATTATACATGTTAACTTTAACGTCGATAAAAGTGCACCCAGTTTATGAATAAAAATACATGCGTATGAAAATAATATAAAGCACAAACTATTATATTTCCATTTTGTAGATCACAGAAACGTATTCCTATAAAAGATTTATATTCTAGGGCAGTTTTTATTCCTCTGCAGGATATTATCAAATATCTAGGAATTATCTTAGATAAAAACTATCATTTAAACAACACATACAGTATATATGTAATAAAGCAATCAAATGCGGCCTTTCACTTTACCCCTTACTTAACAGAAGATCTAAACTTAGTTTAAAAAACAAGATCCTTATTTACAAAATGTGTATGCGACCAATTTTGACCTAGGGATGCCAAGTCTGGTTTAATAAAGCGGCTAAAACTTACACAAGATAATTACAGATAATACAAAATAAAAATCTGAACATAATTCATATTCTGTTGATGTACTGCACAGAAACTTTAAGCATAAAATGTTTAATTCAT